>WEKX01014363.1:629-18758 GCA_013390025.1 Pitta sordida
GCCAGCGGGACATGCTCACTCCACTGCTGCAGCTGAACCCCCCCCACCACGCGGTGCTGCCAAGCCAGCGTGTGGCGCAGGGCCGGCGGCGCATGGCAGGCACAAGCACTGGGGCTGGGGAGAGGGCAGGAGCAGCAGCACAGGGTTTGGGCTGCAAGCACGCACGGTCAGCAGCTGCGGAAGCAGCAGCACCGCCAAAGAGAAATCTAGGGATTGTTGGGGGAGTCTCCCCAGGCAGAGAGGGCTCAGAAACGCTTCACTTTCCTCCCCTGTGCTGTGAGAGCCCGTGGGGAGGAGTCAAAGAGGCTCCCCAGTGCTCATGATTGGCTGGGGGTGGAGCAATGGGCGTGGGCTGCCTGCATATTAATGACCTACACATATTTGTGAGTTTGAGGTTTCGCGAGACCTTTGACATGACCCGTTTCTTGCAAATGCGGGGCTATGACTGTATTGCAGGTATTTTTTCTGCATCTTTACCAGCTTGACATGGGTTAAATTTAATTTTTTCATAACCACTACGCCATTAGCAAACTCTAAGGAAGGGAGAAGTTAATCCAGCCAAGCAAAAAGGAGCAGAATTCCTCAACAAGGCTGTGTGTGGAGGACTCCTTTTGTCTTTTGGCTTGTTAGCTAATGGCTCTTGATGGGCCATTTGGCCCCCGATGGTTGTGCGGGTGTGGGGGCTGGAATGTTTGGTTCCCCTATGGGAACAGTAGAAGGGCACTTCTGGGGACCAGGTGGGACACTGGTGATTTTGGACTGCAACTGGGGAAGAACTTGAGCTGCCTGCCTGGCTGCTGTGCTTTTGCTCCCTGTGCAACAGTGAAGAAGTTTCAACTGTTTTCCTGGGACTAAAATTGCCTCTGCTGCAGTTGCTACATGTCCAGCCCAGCCCCGTGTTCAAGGGCCCCAACACCAACCCTGAACACAAGTCCTTTTGATTCAAAAGGAATAGTAAAGTAGATAAAGAGGTTTTTTTCTTTTCCACTCCAAGAAGGTTCTGATCCTCCACGGAAGGTATTGTTCTAACCCAGGACACAGCTTTACCAGCTTTACCATATTTACTGGCTTTACTGTATTTAACACTACTTAGTGAATTTCGCTTATCACGACATCTTTCTGGACCCAACCCCCCCAAGTATTCAAAGGACTACGGTATTTCCTCCTGAATGGTGATTTTTTTCTTTCTTAATAACTATTTTCTTTCTCCCAAACAACAATAGATAACATGCATTACAAGGCTTGACAAACTTTCTCAATATATGCTGAGAAATCTCAAAGCTATCACACCAGGATAATTACTGGTCTTAGGTCACAACCTTTAAGTGACAACTTTTATTAATTCTGTTTTCCTAGAATACATAAAAGCTGTCTCAGTTTCAACAAAAATACTCTAAAATATCGAAATTAAGAAAATTGGAAGTGCATTTTTTTCCCAGATCAGTGGCCATTAGTAGCTTGGAAAACAAAGTATTGAAGCCAGAAAAGAGCTCATTAGGGTAAGGCACTATTACAACAGCCAGATGGCCTGTTACAAACAGGCTCACAGGTTCACAGGTTATTCTGAGTTGAAAGGGACCCTCAGGATCATCTAGTCCAACTCCCAAGCAAATGCCCACACAGGGATCAGGCCCATGGAACCACGGGCACCACGCTCCATGCATCCAAGCCTCCCACCAACTAGACCACGTCACTGAACTCATCATCGAGTCTTCTTTTAAACACCTCCAGGGATGGCGACTCCATCAACTCCCTGGGCAGGCCATTCCAAAGAGAGATCACTCTCTCTGTGAAAAACCTCTTCCCAACATTGTCTAAACCTCCCCTGGCATAAAGGCCATGTCCTCTTGTTCTGGTGCTGTCAGCCTGAGAGAAGAGATTCACACCCTCCTGGCTGCAACCTCCCCTCAGGTAGTTGTAAACAGCAGTTAGGTCGCCTCAGTATGGAAATGTTTGAAAGAACTGCAAGCTGAACTTCAAAAGTCTAACCTGTTACAAGGCTTCATCAATGCAAAGCCCAGACATAATATAAACTCTCAGATTATCATCTGAATCAGGTGTTAGAAGCAACACTTTTAGGCAGATGTATCTGTACTCACCTTATCTATCCTTTCCTCTCTTACCTGATATACCCAATCTGGGGTCTGTGCTGCAAGAACCAGCGATAGGAGACTTTGTCCTTCCACCCTACATTCCGAGGGTCCTTCCACAGCAGCCTGACTTGATCACTGGTGTCCCCTGTGTGCCAGAGGGAGTTGCGGAGGTGCTCACCAGGACCTGTCTTGGATTTCACAGCCTGCAGAAATACAATATTCCAATGCTGACCATAAAGAAATGTCACTCTCAGGAGCAGTAAATCTTTTTGTAGTGGGGAGCAGGTCTGCTGCTCAGAAGCCCCTCAGTTCTGTTGTATGGCTGCAGCCACTGCCTGCATGGAAAAGTTACTGGGTACCTGGACCACAGAGTAGGAGGCAAACTGGCCAAAGATGGTCAGAGCACAATCACTGCAGAGAGTAAAAGGTAAGACATGAAAGCCGGCAAGAAAGGAAAGACGTAGGTCTTTAAAAGACAGTGCCATTAAAAGGGCTGTGTGCCCACTGCCTGATATTTTGACATGAATTGCAAATAGAGAACTGCAGTCAAGCAGCAGTTCAGCCCATGCACAGCATGATGGCTTTGCCCATGGCTAACACAGGGCAGGAAGGCATAGCCAGGCTGCAGTGACCACTGTGTCCCCAGCTCGGAGACAGAACCAGTACCTTTAGCTGAATGCCAGGCTCTGCAACAGCTCTGAAGGGAGTTGCTTGCCAGTATGTCTGTTCTGTCTGTTTCCACATTACCACATAAAAGCTAGAGCTGTCTTGATAGCCAAAAATAAAGCCAGCGTAGTCGTCATCTGTCACTGTGTTCACATGGAAAGTGCCCTCAAAGTCAACGCCGTTAAAAGCTGTGTAACCTGAGAATACATGCAAGTTAAAAACAATTCTGCAAAACATGTTCTTATGATACATGTTTTCAGCTATAAAACATGAATCTCAGAAGAGGGTACATACCAACAGCAAGGCCAGGATCACTGTTCATAGTCTGCACAATTTCCATGCCCTGTTAAGAGTAAATTCAGGGTGGTTATGTGATTAGCACGCATGGCAAGCTGGGCTGGGTAATCCTGGCAGCCTTTCCTCTCTTCTTTCTTGCACCCACTCCATTATGCTCTTCCATTTCCTTACAACATGTCTGTGACACAGTCATACCTTGAGTGTTCGCACTTCCAGATTCGTGTATTTGTGTTTATTCCCCCCACAAATACAGTTATACCCTGTCCTTCACGAGGAATGGGACAGGCCACAGGCCTCGCGAAAAGCTGAACTTGCAAAGAAGTGCAGGTCGTTAATATGCATGCAGGCCACGCCCATTGCTCCACCCACGGAAATCCAGAGTGCTGCAGACAATTTTCTGCTTCTCCCCTCAGGCTGAGCACGGGGGAGCACAGGAAACCGTTTCTGAGCCCCCTTTGACTCCGGAGACCCCGCTATCCCCAAGAATATGCCGGCCTCTCCGGGCTGCCGCGACTGTGCGCTCACAGCTCAAACTCTGCACCGCCTCCCCCTCCCTCCGACCCCGGCGCTCGTGCCTGGGCGCACCAGCCCCGTGACGCGGCCCCACATTGGCAGCCCATGCCGGCAGCCCCTGCAAGGCATACTGGCCCCATGGCCATGCTNTGCTGAATCAAAATCGCAAAAAATTTGCTTTGCAAATGGGTGGGGTCATAATGGAGAGGTTGCAATGCAGCGGGGATTCACTGTAGTATTTGCATTTTTTCCACGTTTCCATATTTGCACGCATTTTTCCCCGCGAATAGTATCTGTGGATTAGGCAATTTGCGGGATCCCCAGGAGACCCGTAATCCATGAATTTCGAGGTATGACTGCATTTATAGCTCTGAACTGAAATGGGAACTATAATCAAAGACTAATGTTTCAGTTGTTTGCGTGCCTTGAGGAAAGATTTGTCTTTTCCTGTCACAGAACTGGTCATACTAGTGTTCCAATACTTTTCTTCCCTACCACAATCTTCTGGAGATCACTGAATCTGGCCAAAACTGGGAGGCAGAGGGAGAGGGTTCTGGGAGGAAGGTAGTTTTTCCAAGGCTTAGCTCATACAGTTTGACCACAAAGTTCAGGATTAAACTGACTTCCAGGGTTAAGGAAAATATATGCATCCCATCTAGCTTGGCAGACTTTGGCAATGGGAATAAATTGCACATTCCCTGTGACTCAGAACCTGTTAGCCTCCTGAAAGCTGAAATTTGTTAGTGTAAATAGCACTTACTGGACTCCATCTAGGAGTACTACTGCAACGGCTGGGGTCCCCAGCACAGGAAGGATATCAACTGTTGCAGCAAGTCCAAAGGAGGGCCATCAAGTTGATTAGAGGGATGGAGCACCTCTCCTATGAGGAAAGGCTGAGATAATTGAGTTTGTTCAGTTTGGAAAAGAGAATGCTTCAGGGTGACCTAATTGCAGCCTTCCAGTACCAGAAGGGAGCCTACAAGAAAGGTGAAGAGAGACTTTTTACAAGTGCATGTAGTGACACATTAAGGGGGAATAGTTGCAAGTAGAAGACAGCACGTTCAGATTAGACATTAGGAATTTTTTTTATTTTTTTTTGCTGAGAGGGTGGTGAGGCACTGGAACAGGTTGCATGGAGAAGTTGAGGATGCCCCATCCCTGGAAGTGTTTGAGGCCAGGCCAGCTGGTGCTCTGAGAAACCTGGTATAGTGAGGGATGTCCCTGCCCACAGCAGGAGGGTTCGGAAAGAGATGGTCTTTGAGGTCTCTTCCAACCTAAAGTATTCTATGATTCTATGAAATGCTCTGCTATTCAGCAGGTCAGACTTTTAAATTCTGGTAAGGATTCATGAAACTTGTTTGCTACAGAAATATTTCAACAGAGTGACATAAGGTCTCATGTTAGCCTTCTGGCAGTACTGAAATCTACCCAGAGTAAATTGGCCAGTATGTTATTTTAGATTATTAGGAGCATCAAGCTACAACCTATCATATGCTAAAAGAAAGCTCCTTCATTATTACTCCTGCAATAATCTACCAACCAACAGCTTCCACTTTCATGTTTGCCAGAGATCCAGCAATCACAGAGACAGTTTTACTGTCATTTTCCAATGATCTTTCTCAGACAGGCAAAAAAGATCAAGTGTGTTTTTACCTGGTTCAGAACCACCCAGTTGGGATCAATCTGTGCATCCCCTTCTGGGTCCAACACCACTGTCTGATAGGCCCTGAAGTCTGTCAAGGTGATCTCTGCATTCTCAGGGCATACATCGATCCGATCAATCACTGTATCGTGGTCAAAATCAGACTCGCAGACATCTCCAACTCCATCACCTGAATGCATCAGAGAAGTGAAAGCAGATTTATGGTGCAATAAGTAGTCACATCTGGCCCAGCCACTGGACTAGGGTGTCCAAGAAGCAGGTGGAGTGCCAGCCCTGCTGACTGCAGTGCCCAAG
This sequence comes from Pitta sordida, assembly GCA_013390025.1. NCBI lineage: Eukaryota > Metazoa > Chordata > Aves > Passeriformes > Pittidae > Pitta > Pitta sordida. The sequence continues at coordinate 6,156 of WEKX01014363.1, forward strand.
AAAGGGATCTGCGGACCTCTGCTTTGGCTAAAAGGGTCCCCATGTGTTGGAGTTCCTCCTGGGATGAGCGTATGTACATACAATGACTGTATGGGTCCTGCTGAACATCTGTAATGCTTGGACAAGAATGTGGTGCCTAAGAACTGAAAGGGTTCCTGAAGGCCCATCTTACCATTATCATCTTCCTGTCCTGGGTTGGGGACCAGCCTGCAGTTGTCAGGGCCCGGGGGCAAGAAGTCAGGAATGCCATCATTGTCATCATCGTCATCACACTCATCACCCAACCCATCCTTATCTGTGTCCAGCTGGGAGCTGTTAATAACAGTAGGGCAATTATCTGTACTGTCCTGATGCCCATCGCCATCACTGCAAGTAAAGAAACAAAAAGAAATGGCATACCAGCATCAGCTCCTGCCTTTGCAACACCCAAGCAGGAAACACACCAGTGGCACCCCTGGAGCTAGAGGCAGACCTGTGGCAGATCTGTTGTTGGTCAAGTGGCTCTACTCTAAAGAAGGCCAGGAACAAAGAGGCTGTATGATGAAATGTCAGGAAGAAAAAAACCAACAAGCCAGGAACTACAGAAATACTCAGACAAGGAAAAGAAAAAGAAACCTAATATAGTGTAGGAAACATGCCAGAGCCCAAGATCCCAAACAATCTCCACTTCTTAAGGCCATGTAAAGCACACCCAGCAAGTGCAGTGTCACCCACTAAAAGGCACCCAGGAGACAGTAAGAGCTGAACAACTGGTGTTCCTTGTCCCACGTGCACAAATTGTGCACACATGTCTTACTGCTCATGAACATCCAGGTGTGAGTGTGAATGAAACTTTATGAGAGACTACACGAGAACCTGAAATCAGATTTGTTTAAAAACAAGCACTGCTCTCACACTTGGGTACGGCAAGTTTCCCATAGTGGACTTGGCAGTGCTAGGTTAGTGGCTGGACTCAATGATCCTGAAGGTCTTTTCCAAACGGAATGATTCTGATACTACAAATCTGCAGGGGAGACATGCCGTAACAGATAAGTGAGAAAGTCTGCAGCTCCCAAGCACTCCTCCAGCTCATGGTTGCATCAGCTGGTTACAGTGAAGAGTCAGTGGGAACAAGGACACACACCACAGAAAAGGGCGCAGGAAATTACAGGGTGGCTGCATAATTTGTCAATGCCAGCAGTTAAATGCATCTATGAAAAAGCCCTGCCTGAAGTCAGGTGTGTTTTTTATGTACACCAAAACCAAACTGCTTCATCAATAGCAGGCGTGTTTTCCCCCTGTAGCTTTTTGCTTAGCACAGGTGGAGTAGAAGTGACCTGCAGTGAAATTAAAGCAGTGCTATGCATATTCCCACCTATCTCTGCCTGCTTAAGAAATATGCTTTAATTTTAGGTCAGAGTAATTAATGTTTGCACAATATTAAGATAAAATGCAACAAGCACATGCATGTATATCTACTGCAAGGTTAATCTTAAGTAAAGCTACAGCATTTCAGGAAATGCTTCACATACATTAAGTTTTTTGGGGGGTGGGGAGGCAGAAGTCCTTTTTTAAAACAGGAAAAGAGCAAATACATATTTACTTAAGAGTAAAATGCTGATGGCCTTGGCAGCTACTGGTCCTAGACTGGGAATGAACCCTTGAGAGGCATGGAAGTGGGCTCCCTGCAACTCCCATCACAGAGAACAGAACCTCTAACACCCCTGGGGTGAAACCCTGCAGCCATCTGTGGCGGGTAAAATCTGTGCCAGCTCAGGATTTATCACTTCCCTTGCCTCTTGCTGTGAGAAGCAGAGGGGAGGATTTACCATCCCTAAAGTTGGTTATGCAGAAGCTGCTTCAAGTCAAAGAGCAATTTGTCATAGGATATTCTTCCCTGAATGCCCAGAGTATATGAAAGCCCTAGACAGAGGAGCCCTGCAATTATTGCTATGCCAAAACAAAGGGGTTTATCAGCAAGTGTTTTACACTTGATAATAAAATTCTGTTTCTGAAACACCAGGGTCTTATGGAAAAACATACAGTGCTTAACTATAAAATTTCTCCTAAGGAAACAAAAGAGGAATGAAAAATAAAGGAAAAACCAAAAGGTATTTCCTCACTAAGAAGCTCTCAGCTCCAGTCCTCTGGATTTTACAGCCAGAGAACCAACTGAATGTCACTTCCACAGTAACTCACAGAAAGCTTGTGTGAATGGGGTTAAGGGTGAAAGGCTCCATAACAGCACTGCTACAGGGAAGTGAACCAACAAGGTTTATAAATTGTAATACTGTTTCTAGAAATAACATCTTTCTGGAATTAAATCCAGGCTAGTATGAGGAATTACAGCTCTCCGGGAATCAACTGCACGCTTCAGCTCAAGACTAGCCTCTTTCCTTTTCCCGTTGCTGTTAAAAGTAACAACGTAGCATACCTGTCCTGATTGGTATCACAGGAGTCTCCAACAAGGTCATTGTCAACATCCGACTGCAAAAGGAAACACCAAAAGTTCCAGTATTGGCTGCCATCTATTAAAATGGCAGTATTAAATCAAAACACAACCAAATCAAATGCAATAAAAATAAAAGCGTGACAAAACATTGGTTTTACAGAACATATTTTCTTATTTGAATTATCCATCTCACCAAAAAGGTACTTCTATCAGAGAAAAAAAGGCAATCAATAAAGAGGGTTATACATACTTGATTCTCGCAGTTCACCAAGATTCCTCTACTACTGAAAGTAAGTATTCCTCATCTCTAACCAAGGTTGGTTTCTTAAGTAGCTCTTAAAGCCTACTATGTTTCTATAGTTTCCAACATTTTTCACTAGAATCAGAATTTCAAACATATGAAGAATTCCAATGATTTCTCACATTGGAGTATTGAAAGTTTTGATAAATGAGGACACTGAGATTTTGTCCTAATTAAAGAAAGATCAACTGTAACTAAATCACACCCCTGTCTGGAGTCTGGCATTGGACTACGTGGGACTGGAGCCCTCATTTTAGAGCATCACAGTAGAACATACAGGCAGGGTAGCAGTTCTAACAATGTTCAAAGCTATGAGAATGCAGCTGGTGGCCCTCATTTCTCACATCAGGAGAGTCTGGAGCTCCAAAAAACATTTCTGAATACCTCTACTATATTATATTATTCAAGAAATCTTGTTTCCAGAATACCTAGATATACTTTATTATTAAAGTAGAAACACTATGGCTGCATAGGTTGCCCCATTCTCTCGCATATTTTTGGATCTCCCCCTAAACAAGGATAATTTTTCCTTCTGCTAACTAACCTGGTTTGGGTTACTGATTGTAGGGCAGCTGTCACAAGCATCACCAACACCATCATTATCTGTGTCTTCCTGGTCTTCATTGGGGATCCTTTGACAATTATCCAAAAGGTTCTTAATACCTAGGAAAAAAATGAATTGGATGTTAGTTAAAGACAATTCCTATATTTGTTACTGGACAATATTAACATTAAGAACAGTAAAGACACTATTCCTTTTCAATAACTACTTAATCCTGCAATGAAATTATAAACCTGCAATGAAACTATAAGCCTGCACTGTGGATCTTTTTTACATCTACATCCACTCATTTCATAGTAATTAGTAACATATTGCTAAAGAATGGCTTCATACTTCATACTTCATTAATTACACAAAATTCATTCTCTCTTGTTCCTATATCACAGCTTACAGGATGGGATGTTTCATCTTCATGATTACATTTGAAGAGGTTTGATTTTTTTCACTTCTTTCAATCCTTCTACAGCAATGAAACTAATACATCGTGTATTATTTCCTTGGGTATCAGTGACTTGCAGCAGCTGGATGCTCCGGGGCACATTTGTACCTTTAAGGAAATGCTGAATCACCAACAACCTTAACTTATACAAGAAACATGGCTTGGTTTATCTGTTACCATGTTCAGTGCTTCCAACCATTAAAAATTACGTATTAAGTAAACTAAAAGAATTCCAAACACAAATTTCATTAAAAAAAGACTATGTGTTACAGCTGGTGACAGAAAATCTCCCAACATATGGCACACTCTGGGCAAGTCTGAATAATATCAGAGAAGCTAAAAGTGAAAAAACACCAACCATCTCCATCCATGTCATCATCACAAGCATCTCCTTTTCCATCACCATCTGTGTCCCTTTGGTCATTATTCAGGACACTGCGGCAGTTGTCACAAGCATCTCCAAAGATATCTTGGTCACTGTTTCTCTGGTTAACATTGGGAGCCAAGACACAGTTATCCTGCAAAAGACACAGAATCTGGTGTGAGCCAGACCCTGCATATTTAATTTTCACTTTAGAGTATATATATCTGACTCTTGTATTTACTTCTGCTTTCAAAAAAAAAAAATAGTGTGAGTAGTCTGACATTGTATGTGAAAATTAATTCTGGATCAGATTTCACTTGCTCCCTCAAAGCTCTACTTCGAATCACTTTGTGGGAACCCAAACCATAAACAACTAGTACCATAAGGCTTTATTTATAACCTTGATTTCTGATTCTTATTTTGGATGCATCCATGGTGAGGAACCTTTTTTGGTGCCCTGGCTTTCTAACATACTTGTCCAGAGCTGACGTTTAGAGAGACTCTGACAAGGTCATTGCCTCCTTCTGGTACAGACTCAAACTAAAGACAAAACTCCGGAAAACAGATTTTTTTTATACAAAAAGCCACAAGTATTTGTTTGGGTTTTGGTGAGGTTTTGTAGTTTTGTTTTGCCAAACAAACTGCTACTGACTCTCAAAGACTCTTTATTTCGAAGTGGTGCAAAATTTCTACACCCATTTAGCACACCCATGCTCTCATTCTATTGCACACACAGAGGAGGAACAGAGCTTAGCAACAATATGGAAGTTACTTGATTCTGAAGATGCTGACCCTGCAAATACATTTACAGTTGAAAGGGGATTTAATACTTTTCCTCACAGAACAATTAAACTGGTTAATTTAAGCTACCAGAAATTAGGGTGGGCTTCTGTGGCAAAACAGCCTGAGGCCGAACTTCTGTGACTGATATTCTGCTCTAGCTCCACGTGGACGTGTGTACTCTGGGTAGAGTGCTGTCATCTTTCTTCGAAATGCATTAAGCAGTGAAGGATTTTAATGCAGAACAACAGTTGTCTCGTAAGGATATAGGTTGAACACAAAAGAGCTTTCACAGTCTGAATTTACTTTACAATACATTCTGAAGTTGTGTACCCACACGGAAACCCTTTCTGTATTGAGGACAAGATTCAAAGCTTTTTCAAATTATTGGCAAGACACCCATTAATTTATGTAGGGTTTGGATCTCTCGTAAAATCTGTTGTNTTCCTGTCTTGTAAGAATGAGCATTATGTAAAAGAAAAAGACAGGATTTAGGGAACCACTGACAATGATGGGTATGGAACAGTCTCTGGGAAGTACTAGTGAGTCAGATTTCAGAATCCCTGTCCATTGCAGTAATGGGAAATGCTTCTGTTTGCACAGCCCCCTGCATCCTGATTTATACACAGCACCTGCTCATTGGGAATGCCATCTCCGTCTGCATCATCATCACAGGCATCTCCAATTCCATCACCATCAGCATCTTCTTGTCCAGAGTTTGGAACAAATCTGCAATTGTCCTAGAAAAACAAGGAGACAGGTCTGGTGTTCTGTGAACAAACTGCATGCCTTTATTATTTGAATGACTTTTTTTTTCTATTTGTTTTTTTTTCCAATTATTTTTTGAATTAATTCGTTCATAAAATGGAACAGAATTTATGCAGAGAAATTCAATAACTTGAAAAAAGGATTAACACATCATGTTTCTTACCGTCATGTTTCTTACAGTCTTCCTCTTTATCCTATCTATCCTCTTTACCTTACAGTATTATTCTAAGAATAAGAATGAATTTTTTACCTTTCTGCAGTTTTCAGCAGAGCATGGGAGTTCTTCGTCTGGGTAGCCATCAATGTCAACATCTTTTCCACAAATATAACCATCACCAGCCCAGCCAATGCCACACTATCAACAAAACACCATGGTAGTACTACCAAAAGGTTAATGAGTCACTGTAGAAATATTCAAGAGGAAAACCCCACACCAGTCTTGAAAACGCTAGCATACAGAAATCATGGCCAGACACAAGTACAATGAGGTACATTGAGGTACAGTGCAGCATCTCTCAATGTGGAAAGAAAATCTTTGTTTCAAGCTCTCTGTATCTAGACGTACCTAGCTAAGACTTGATGTCAAGTAGAATGTGTGTCTGCAACACCTAATTATTTCAATTTGAGCTACAGATTTCTTCTAGACACTGGGCAGGTACCAATTTTGGTTCCTCACCTTCAGATGGAGTTAAAAAAAATAGGGGACCTAAGCAGAGTATGTACCTAGCATCTCAGCAAGGACCCCATGGCTAGATGGCGACACTGAAATCTCGGAAAATAAAGAAAACCTTCTGACACAGTGTGGTTATTCAGAGAGTAGGCGCTCTTTATTACAGCACTGGATGCGTGGGGCATCATTTCACCTATCATGCGTACCAGCAGAGGAAAATTCTTTCCTTTTGACATATACATTAATATTCACTTTAATTCCCTGAAATAGCTTACATACTCATGATGTTTCTGATACACCATTATCATTAACTTCACCTACAGAGAGCATGCATCATTCTACCTTTGGATAGTCTTGGGTGGTCTTGGGATGTCTTTCAGGGTTCTTGTACAACCCTCAGACTTACTGTCCTTTAAATGAACGTCTTGGTGCTCATGTGCAGTTATAACATGTATGTGTAATTTTCCAGACTCCTGAGCCAATCTATTCTATTTAAGTTTTACAATCAGAACATCTTGCATTGTATCAGTACAGCTCGGTACATCCTGCATTTTATAGCTGTGTAAGCTATAGCTAGAATTAACTTGTTCTAAACCTCTTTTGCTCTACAATATATTTATTCTGATTTTATCTCCTTACTTGCTTAGATCGATCTTTCCCATATCAATGGGATGACTATTTTGTCCAGTATCTCAAGAACAAGAACAATTTTTAAAAGAAAACTATGGGGATGTTTATTAGGTTTGCACCAGCAAAGCAAGTGCATCTGCACACAAGTTTCTCCTAGCCAAGTAAGTTGCTACTGTTTCAAACCAATGCCTAATTCGTGCTGAAGATATATGAACAGTAGTGCATGTCAAACTCTGGTCTCCCCTTGAAACAAGGACTTGCCTCATACGAGTATCCAAGCTATACAAGTATCCCATTACAGCATGGACTTAAAATAGCTTAGATTATACTTTTACACAGAATACTGCGAGTTGGAAGGGACCCACAAGGATCACCTAGTCCAANTTCTTTTATATTTCTTTGAAATAGATCCACTTAAAAATGATACCAAGGCAAGTGCAAACAAAAGCATGCACAGACTCCAAATTTAGGACATGGGATTAGTCTTTTCCTTCCCCTTGCACGCTGGAAAAGCTAAATAATACACTTCAGTGGGACTCTTACAATTGAAGTTCATATACCACTTGGTGCTCCTCTGCTCTCATAGCTGGTTAAGCACAGTACAGCCTACCTGTGCCCAGAATGTGCAATCTCAGTTGGAAAAATACCATCTCTGTCAGCTGAAAATACAGGCATGTTGACTACACAGAGAGGATTTGAGAAATCCACTTTAGTACAGTGGTAAGTGTCCCCACCTGGTGTGTGGGAGACCCGGGTTCAATTCCCGCCAGGGAGACAGTGTTAAGAGTTGGACTCGATGATCCTTGTGGGTCCCTTCCAACTCAGAATATTCTGTGATTCTGTGATCTCTTACTCACAGCTTTGTAGCTGAGCACCAGAAGAGGAATTGTGATGTCTTGTGGAGTGATATTTGACAGTCTTTTCTGAGGAGACTATAGAAAATCTACAAAAGCCATTCCTAAAGATCTAATTACACAGACACAGTAAATATGATACACGAGCACGGCTGCTTTACAGACAGGTGGCAAGAACAAGAAAATGACAAGACAGATTCAGCCTAGATATTTTTGTAGGTGGTTTGGTCCAGTCAGCCACAATCTGGTAAAACATCTAATTGTATAGAATGTCCACAAAAACTCTCCGTTCCAGCCTAAAAAAGGATGTTTTTCACTATACAAATGCATGAATTTATGAACTCACAATACATGTCACCTCTCCTCTCCTCTCCTCAATACAACGGGCATGGATGCTGCATGGATTGAGGGCTCGATTTCTGCAGCTTCGTTCAGCCTGACATCCCATGGTTTGGTCTCCTACGTATCCTGGTTTGCATTGGCCACAGTGGTAAGACCCCTGTAAGAACAAAGATATTAGCAACCAGCCTTTTAACATGAATTTTTTTGCCTCCTAAAGCAAGCACATGAGTGAGATTCATGTCATACTGCTTACGCTGTGCAAGTGTAGTCTTTCATCCATGGAGACCTCTTGCACTGTGAACAAACTTTATTTTTTATGCAAAACTGATGTTTGGCTCCCACAGTGTGTGTTGGAAGGCACACTCAACTCTTGCCTCTTTAGACTAGTCTTCAGTTAAATCAGGGTAAAGTCACATAGCAGCAAAAGCTTCTCTATGCCTTGTCCCTGCCAGCGTAACTCTGAGCCACTTCCAGTGGATGAAACTTGGTGTAAAACTCTAAGCAGCACCTGGTTAATCAGGCTAGATGATCTTAGTTCATAGTAAAGCACATCCATCGGTTTATCTAAACTCAACTGGGCACAACTTTTAATAAAAGAAAGACGAGAAAGTTCATTATAATTTTGCCCCATTTTATTTCATTTTTAAAACTTAAATGTTTTTAAATCAATTTTAGCTAAATCTTCTTTTTCAGAAAAGAGTTCTGTAGTTGCAGACATACTCATTTACCCTGAAACAATAACATCCATGTAAGTTTTTGCAGTGGTTTACCTAGACACACACATACACACACACATATATATATATATATATACTTTCTATTGGTGTCACTCTCTTGAGCACAAAGGAGCTAAACCAAGGAATCTCATTATATCCTGGGACAATAACATATGAGATATAAACAGATAAGTGTTGATAAGTTGAGGTTCTCTTTGGGCATTTAATGTGGCTTTTCTCTACGTCTCATATACTTGTAGACTTGTAACTCAGAACATAAAAGTTTAATTAAAGAAAACAATCTTTTTATGCTATAGAGAGTAAGCTGGTTTTGATATGTCAATGAACACAAATGGGCAGATCTCTGAAAAAACATGTGCACCTACCCCTTTGTGAAATTAAGGTGCTTCAGAAACCTCACTCATCATGTATGAAGTCTTTTGGAAGAACTGTCAGGACTCTCATAGTCCACCCTCATAGAGAAATCTATTTCCTGCTCAGACAGTCATTATTTTTGTCTTCTATTCCTAACTTCATTATAAATTTTAACTCTGTGCTATCTGCCTACTTTCAGCATGAAGATGAAAATATACTGATGACTGAAGAGTGTAATAATCCCTGGGCCTTGCAAATGATATGGCCTATATAAAACACATCAGCCCATGCACTTAATCCTAATGGACGCCAGGATGGTATCTGCTGGAGTTTGCTGAATTTGCTCACTATATTCTGTCCTATATCAAGCCCAGGTATGCAATAAAACACCCTTTAAGGGAGCATTTCCAGACCAAACGGTTACTGAAGGAGACAGGATGAGAAACCCTACCCTGCTCTGTTTTGACAGATGGCAGGACACCTGGTGCCTGCCCTCTGCAGGCAGGGCCTCATGTCCTCCTGAAAATGACTAGTCATGTCTAGTCATGCACTGAGATAGACAACATGTGACCATAAATGTTCTAAATACTAAAAAAAGAGACACACTGATACTAAAAAAACCATACTGAACAGTGAAAGCAGTCCTAAGAACGAAGTTGTTCACAAGGAAAACAAACACTGAGCACTGGTAGCCTCAATAACACCTTGCTGCAGAAGGAATCACCTTTACACCTTTTAACCCTTCTCTTGCTGTGAACAAAGCCTGTAGCATGGACAGGACAACCTGAGACCCAAGCTCAGCCAGCACAGGTTTGTGAAAGGCAGGTCATCCTTGAGCAATCCAATCTTCTCCTGTAAAAGGGTGACCCACTGGTGTGGATCACCAGGTTGTGGATGTTGTCTGTCTGGACTTTAGTAAAGCCTTGACAATGCCTCCCACAGTGTTCTCCTGGAGCAACTGGCAGCTGATGGCTTGAATGAGTGCACTCTTCCCTAGATGAAAAACCGTCTGGATGGCTGGGCCCAGAGAGTGGTGGTGAATGGAGTTACATCCAGCTGGCAGCCAGATCCCCAGGGCTCAACACTGGGACCAGTCCTGTTTAATATCTTTGCCAGTGATCTGGATGAGGAGATCGAGTGCACCCTTGGTCAGTCTGCAAGTGACACCAAGTCAGGTAGGAGTGCTGACCGTCTGTAGAGTAGGAAGGCCCTGCAGAGGGGTCTGGACAAGCTGGATCTATGGGCTGGGGCCAATGGTATGAGGTTCAACAAGGCCAAGGTCCTGCCTCTGGGTCACAACAATTCCAGGCAGCACTACAGGCTGGGGGAGGAGTGGCTGGAAAGCTGCCCAGCAGAAAAGGACGTGGGAGTGCTGTTTGACAGCAGCTGAACATGAGTCAGGAGCGTGGTCAAGTGGGCCAGAGGAATCCTACCTTATGTCAGAAAGTTTGTCCACCAGGACCAGAACAGGGATTGTCCCTTTGTACTCAGCACTGGTGAGGCCACACCTTGAATCCTGTCTCCTGTTCTCTCACTACAAGAAAGTTATTAAGGTGCTGGAGTATGTCCAGACAAGGGCAATGGAGCGGGGGAAGGGACTGGAACAAACGTCTTATGAGGAGTGGCTGAGGGAGTTGGGGGCATCCAGGCTTGAAAAAATGGGGTTAAGGGGAGGCCTTGTCACTCAATACAACCACCTGAAAGGAGGTTGTAATAAGGTGGTGGTCAGTTTTTTCTCCCAAGGAACAGACAACAGCACGAGAGGAAATGGCCTCAAGTTGCAACACGAGAGATTAAGATTGAATATTAGGAAGAATTTCTTAACAGAAAGGATTGTCAAGCACTGGAACAGGTTGCTCAGAGAAGTGTGAAATCATTAACCTTGGAAATATTGAAAAAAAGTGTGGGGATGACACACTTTGAGGAAGTGGTTTAGTGGTGCATTTGGCAGTGCTGGGTTAACAGCTGGACTCAATGACCTTAAGGGTACTTTCTAACCTAAAAGATTCTATGACTATGTAATTCTAGGTCCAACTTACTTCATTGCATTCATGTGGGGGTTTTCCATTTTATTAGATCTTNAGTGCTGTTTGACAGCAGCTGAACATGAGTCAGGAGCGTGGTCAAGTGGGCCAGAGGAATCCTACCTTATGTCAGAAAGTTTGTCCACCAGGACCAGAACAGGGATTGTCCCTTTGTACTCAGCACTGGTGAGGCCACANCCTTAAGGGTACTTTCTAACCTAAAAGATTCTATGACTATGTAATTCTAGGTCCAACTTACTTCATTGCATTCATGTGGGGGTTTTCCATTTTATTAGATCTTAATTTCTTTCAAACCATTTCTACTTCTGCTATGCTTGCTGTCCTGGATTTAGTATCTATGGATATTAAAAATGTGCCAATTGTGACTGTCCTTGTTTCCATGTATTTAGAGGGGTACCTGGTACTGTATACACTCAGGTAAAGTGTAGACATCAGTGCTTTAAAGAGCGCACCCAGGGGAACACTTTGCTGCAGCAGTTCCCATCTGGGAAGAGACAAGGGGAGCATAGGTTTAACCTTTCAGAGGAGGTTCCTTGCAGTAATATGCTCATAAACACATATAACAGGATGGTATGGAGAGAAAAGATCCTGCCATTCTCTGGCGGAAGTGATAAGGATACAATTCTGATGGATGTGTCAATGCTATATCAAGTATTGATTTTTTATTAGCCTGACCAGCAGAGAATATTCCTATCAAAACCCCTTGCTGTCATCTTCCCCAGGAGTATATCATGGGAGACTGTGTCAAATGCTTTACTAAAATCCAGATACACCACATCCACAGCCTTCCTCTCATCCACCAGGCGAGTTACTTGATCATAAAAAGAGATCATGTTGGTCAAGCAAGACCTACCCCTTCTAAACCCATGCTGACTGGGCCTGATCTCTTGGCCATCCTATAGGTGTTGCATGATAATGCTCAACACGATCTGTTCCATAACATTGTCTGGGACTGAGGTGAGGCTAACAGGTCTGTAGTTTCCTGGATCATCCTTCCAACCCTTTTTGTGTATGGGAGTCACAATCGCCAACTTCCAGTCATCTGGGATATCACTTGTGCTCCAAGACTTCTGATAAATTATGGAGAGCGGTTTAGCAAGCTCATCTGCCAGCTTTCTCATCACTCCGGGGTGAATCCCATCCGGTCCCATCGACCTATGGGGATCTAAATGGATCAGCAGATCTCTAACTACTATCTCCTGAATAACAGGGGGAACTACAATGTACCTTGTCCCCATCTGCCAGCTTAAGTATCCAGTCATCCTGAGGACATTCGACCCTACTGTTGAAGACAGAGGCAAAGGAGGCATTGAGTACCTCTGCCTT
>WEKX01014363.1:18873-31863 GCA_013390025.1 Pitta sordida
GATCTTGAAATGTCTACCAACTGTAGAAGATTTGATCAACATCTTGATCCTGATTGGGTGGTCTGCAGCACACTCCAATCACAGCGTCAATCTTGTTAACTAACCCTGAGATCTGGACCCATAGGCTCTCAACTCTGTTGTCCTTGATCTCAAGTTCCCTGACATCCAATGCTTCGGCTACATACAGGGCCACCCCCCCACCCTTTCTACCTTGCCTATCTCTCCTAAATAGTGTATACCCCTCCAACTCATTCTTTGATGTATATGAAGAAACAAATAATATTACTCAACTCTTCAATCACACCTATAAATCCAATCCTAAACTCAAGAAATTATAAAACAATCAGTTTTTTAAAGTCATAAATGAAAAAGTGCTTACCAAAGTGTTTATGCAATGAGAATTCGGAACACAGACTCCAAGTCCACCATTTTGACATTCATCAATGTCTAAGCAGACCTAGCAATAAACCAAATTAACAAATAATAAAAACAATACAAATTTGTGATTGAAGTCTGAAGAAAAGATGCTTAAATTTTAGACTAGAAAAGAGACTTAACATCTCCTGAAACCACTCAAAATGGCATAGACATACCCTTAGGTTAACTTACCAAACCCCAAAGATACAGAAAATTTTCTGTATCAAGAGATACAGAAAATTCTGTGATACAGAAAATTTCAAAATTAGGATGTGGTCTGGTTCACCCACAAGAGTTTAGACAAAAATTATGTTCCCTTTGTAAGGTGCTACAGGAAAACGCAAAAAACATTTACAGTAGAATAGGCCTTTTTTCTCATACTCTTCCTAGTTCAAAGTCAGTTTACAAAAATCAACAGAGCCCCCTCTGCAGATGATCACACTTTTTCTTATCTCCATACCAGTCAAGAGTATTAGACTGCTAATCCTCCCACTAAACCTAAGCAAGCACAAATCATATCTTCTAGCTGCAACACTCCAAGCTCTGCCTAAAAGGAAAAGGCAATTATGCAATGACTGAAAAATAAATACAATTCAATACAAATACACTACTGATACAAAACCAGCACCTTGCAATGGCAGTTATTATAGGGATGCTGTCACTCACCTGCTTATTGCTCTTGGCGTAGCTGATTCCTATCCCTTGCACAGTTTGTCCTGTATATCCTGGAGGACAGATCTCGCATCGGAAACCTGGAGCAGTGTTCACACATCGCACCCCAGGGAAGCAAGGGCTGTAACGACACTGCAAAGAAAAAATCAACCAAGGAGATGTTTGTGCTCCAGTAACATCCAGACTCTGTGCACAGATCTGTCACCAAACACATTGCTACATGTAATGTCTGTATGTCCTCTGCTCAGAGATGGCTTAGAGGAAACCATCTCTGTAGCTATTCCTGATCTCAGTAGGTCTTCAGTTATCAGTAATTTAAGTAACATTTGCAATCTTCCACTACAGCCTGTAGTTGATGTCATCATCAATCTTTCCTGTGGCTGGGCAAGTTCAGATCACTTGGAGGCTGAAAGCCCCCTGGAAGTCTTCAGATCACAGTGTCAGGAAAGCCATGAAACTCCAATCCTCCAAACAGTCCTGCAGTTGTTTTTGTGACACACAGAGGTGGCAGAAGCATATTGCTTTGCTTATATTCAGGCAAATCCGATAGCCAGAAGGAACCCAAATGCAAACCACATAAGCATGGATTTATCAGTGCATCCACACATTTCTAGACCGGAGGCTCATGGACAACCTTTGGCACTTGTCCCAAAATACCACACGTCTACAAATCACCCTCGGCCTGAAGGCACCATTCACTTTAGTGCCTTATGCAGTTTTACAGAACAGCTGTGACTGATTTCACTAGTCCCGTGGGTGCCAGTTTGGGAAACACATTCCTCATTGCTGCCTTTCCAACATCAACACTAGCTGCTAGGTAACATTTATAAGAGTACTGAAAACATCAACATGCCACCATGCTGCATAGGGCTCAAAGACAACAATAAATAAAAAAAATGACAAAGAAATATCCAAGAGTTTTAAAAACATGCCTTTTCCCCCACTTCCATAGTTAACAGAAAAACACCTGCAAGAAGGAAGGGGAGCAAACCAGAAATATCCACCCATAAGAGACTTATAACTTGTAACCAAAACCACATACACACAGGCAAGAAAAGGTATGTTTAATATCAAAGCATGTTTGACAGAAATATTTGTTAGAAGTATGTCGATTAAGTAATAGAAGGAAAATGTAAAACCTAGGACAGACATTTTGTGCTCCTTATTGTGATGTGGATTTTTTATTGTAGGCAGCAGAGGGCACCCAAATTACACAGCACACAGAGTAGAGCAACAGCTCCTGAGATACCGGGCACCAGTATAGCGAAGTAACGTTTTTAAACTGTTAATGAATTAGGGAGCATCCTGAAGAGATGCTAATAGCCTCAGAAAAGATGATGGCAGCCGTCAGCGATGAATCTGCTAGCCTTGTCTTTATCAGAATTCGTTCATTAACTTCTTTTTAAACGCCTGTTATTACAAAGTACAGAAATAGTTCATTAATTGAAAAGATGCTCTTCCAGAAGACATTACTAAAAAGCTTAAAAGAAAATGCTTGCCTTCATAGTCCCAGTTAATTTAGAAAAACAAGTAATGTGACACATCCCCTCTAATTAGGCAATTCAAAATTACTGCCATTTATTCCTTGTTTATATCTCCTTGTGCAACTGTAAGTAAAAATCTAGCTGCTGAAATAGGTATTTATTGATAAACAAAATTGCTGGAGACTAGGTGGCACTTTAGTAGCAGTCTCCACATAAAGACCTCACGTAAGCAAGAATGTTATCTCTACAACACAATTTTGGCAAAATTTCCTTGCTATTTCTAATGTGAGACCAGGTCTGTCATGTGAAGTAGTAGCAGGAGAATAAGGCACACCAATGTCCTGTGGCAGAGCTTGACTGCTCACAAAAAACCACATTAATATCAAGCCACTATAAACCAGACTCAGCCTCTTTTCTCCCCACTGTGGTAGTAATGGGTAGGGCTGCTCCAATCCTGGAAAGGGCAGGGAGGAGATTATTGCCATGCTCTGCCTCAGTCTGCAAATAGGTTAGGAGGTGAAACCTCTCTGTACTGGCCTGCTCCACCCAGGCTGGCTTGCGTCTCTCACCAAACTGTCTGTGGCATGAAACTCGTATCACAGCTGTCTCTATTTCACCACTTGCCTTTATATTTCAGATCTTCACCGCCATTCTTTTGTACCTTCTGTTGCAGCAGACACAGTGCATGCCATGTGAAGCAAAACAAGACACATTGCCTACAGCTCAGGAAACGGCCACACTTAACCCACTTTCTTCCCCCAGTATTTTTCAGATATAAGTTGGGCACATGACATCCTCTGGTAATGGTCTATAAGAAGCAGTAAATCAAAGTAGCAGTCAAAGAACACCTCCTGTTGGCTAGGAAAGAGAAAAAAGGAATTGCTTTTGTAATTTTTGCAATCTTGTGCTGGTATATTGGTACATTGCTAGTACCGTATTATCCACAGGCAAAGTTTATGATCTAATTCTGCTGCTTCCCTGCTCTACAAAATCCAGGTGCTTTTCCACAAAAATGGCTGAAGAGGAACGGCGAAAATCATCATACAGAAAAAATGTGGTGAAACACTAAGTGGCTTTGTTGTTTCTGTTCTGAGCGTCACACTCCAGTTAACACAGCGGGTTTTTAATAATTTAAGAGATTGTAAATTTATTACCTTGTCCTCAATACAAGCAAGCTCTGAATTTCTAACATATAACACAAGGAAAAATAGATTTAAGTCAGCATCATCGGACTTCAACACGAACACAAAGAAGCAAAACAAACAATGACAAAAAATGTTTCTTTTTTCATAGAATTTTAAGGTAAATCTTAAAACATAGCTCTCCTTTGGCTTGAAGAGAAGACTTTGGTCTCCAAGGCTGGTTCAGGAGCATGACAATCTAAAGAAGCAAAGCTAATACTGACAAGTGCTTCTGCAACCTGTAACAGAAGCTACTGCATGTTCTTGTGGAATAGAAACAACTATGCCAAAAATTTTTTTTTGTTGGTTTTAGGTTTTGAGGTTTTTTCCAAACATTAAACTTTTTAAGTGACTTCTCAACTCACCAGAGTACTTCAAGTTTTCACACATATAACATCCATAAAGTTGCAGCAACAGCAAAATACGGATATGGAATGAATTCACTGTGCAAGCAGTTAGCAAATGCTGAAGGCAGCAATTATCAACAACCCACTGATACACATGAATGAGTTGCTATTTAGCCTTTTTTTTTTTAATTCACTGAAAGTCACTATTTTACCTCATCAATATCTGAGCATGTAATTCCATTTCCTGTGAGTCCTTCAGGGCAGGGCCCACACTGAAATCCTTCTGCTGTGTCCAGACACCTCACTCCCCTGAAGCAAGAATTAACTTCACATTTGGGTTTATTGCGCCTAGGAAGCTGAGTTGGAAAACTCACAGTTCCCAAACCTTTAATGCAGAAAGAACAACAGTTTCAGCAATTGAAAGAAATTCCCATCATGACTTTTGGCTGGCAAGCTTTCTGAAGAAATCCCCAAAACACTTCGTACCTCTGGCACTGTGCTGCTACCAGCTGTGCTGTGGCTGAAGAGACTTCACGCTAGGAATGGCCCGGGACCATGCTGTGCCCCTAGCCAGGGGAAATTAAGGCTACTTTCTTAGGTCCACATGCTTCTTTTATCAACATATGGGAGCTCTCCTTCTAGGTTTGTCCAGCACAGATCTGCTGCTGGCTAGGGGAGCCTATGATCTCAGATGGCCCAAGGGACTCAAGTATGAGGGCTCAAGTACAAGGCATTGCCCTGGCTAAATCAGCAACACTACCACTTCATAAGAAAAACAGAGCTGTGGTTTCACAATAGCATCTATGACAGTCTACAAATAAGAATAAAGCAGCAGCAGCTGGCAGCCCACAATCACAGCAGGAACATGCAAGTACACTGGCTCAGGTGCACAGAGACCAGCCCAAGGTTTTCAGAGACTCTGGCAGGTGCTGAACCTTGGCAGGGATGCAAGCAAGACTTAAGACTTTTCCTTCGAAACTTACACATACAGGTTATCAGGCCTAGAGCTCAACTTGAGTTTTGATGAGGCTGATACACCAGTAGAAATCAAGGAAAGGCCTGAAGAGTCTAAGATCTTTTGTTCCACCCAGTGAGGGAATATATCGGTTTTTGTACTGACTGCACGTGTGTCCTGATTGTCACTTATGAAGGAGGTCAGTGGCATGTGGAAAAGTGCTTATTTCTTTCATTTAGAGGAAATAAAGACCACTTTTCGAGCCTTACTGCTGTTAACCAGTGACTGCCTACACAGAATCAGACAAACTTTGGGCAGACTGCATAAGATCTTCTTCAGACTGACAATACCAGCTAGAGCAGAACATGACGCCTCCCTTGTCCTTCTACTAAGATTGTGCATGAGATAGCTGGCAGTTCAGGTGGAACTTTATCCCACAAGAGGTGATTATCAGGTCTATGGAAGCTCTTCCTCTAATGAAAACACAGCCAACCCATATTGCGGCTTCACATCTTAGCAGCGTGATTTTTCACCAATTAAGGAGGCTCGTTTCGGGACTGCGCATGCATGACCAGACACGCATCAATATTCAAATTAGACAGTTATGAATATTCAAATCAACCCCAACACCGTGCCACACAGACCACAGATGCTCTGCTCTGCCCGTGGCAAGTCGCACCAGCTCTGCTCTGCCCCTCTGCTCTGGGCCATGCTGGCCCCTTGCCCCTCGGCTCCACTTAGGGCTGCGCCAGCCCCTCCTGCTCCCTCTGGGCCGCACCGGCCCCCTCCCCTCAGCTCCGCTTCAGGCCACCCCAGCCCCCCTCTCCTCCCCTCGGCTCTGCTTTGGGCTGCCTCGGCCCTCTCCCTTCCCCTTGGGGCCATGCCATCTCCCCTCCCCAGCTCCCCTCGGGGCTGCTGGGACAGCGGCGACAGCGGCTCCCCCACAACCATGTCCCCAGCCAAGCAGAAAAGGGTTTTTCCCCCCGTGGGGTGGCTGCAGGCACCAGGAAGTGCTGACACAAACAGCAATACACAGCAGGGCAGTGCCAAAATGGTGCCAGAGCACCAGGGGGCCGTTTGAGGGTGCAGGGCAAATTTGCATATTAATGACCTGCCAATCAACGTGGACAGAGGGCTTTGCGGGGGAGGGTGAAGAACCGCAGTACCGTGGTATAGGAGACTCAACTGTGTTTTTTAAATCTGTGTTCAATACATCTACAAGTTTGGAGACTATTTTTTTAAAAATACTTCCTAGGAACCACATAAAGCTAATGCAACCAATAAAAGTTTTTTGAAACAACTGTGGTCTCATCTGGATTAGAAGCATTAACAGGAATACTTACCACATGCTTGGCACTCAGCTATGGTATTTCTCAGAAAAGTTGTTTCTTTGACCTTGAGAATATAGGAAAAGAATTATTTGGGTACTGGCAGTTACAGTTTGCACCTGGCTGCAAGAAAAACCATTATTCCCCAAGATGCCACTCAAACAAGCAACATAGGCAATCTGTCTTAAATGAGATGCTCTTTGTACTCCATAAAATCAAAGATAGTGATAATAGGTGTACTTCAGTTTGGCCTTCATCAATAGGACCTTTAAGAAAGGCATATTTAAACAAAGGTATCTGTCACAAGAAATTCTAATTCTGAAATCCACCAGTATGTGAAAAAAATATAAGTCCCATTCCATGTAAAAGACCTACTCCTATTTAACAGTGGGCAAGGATAGCTATTATAGTTCCTCACCATTTAAGTCACTAAATTTTCTGGAGCAAGTCCTCTACACTCCCACATTCAATGATCCTCCATAGCAAGCGCATGGTATCAGAATCACAGAATCACAGAACTAGTAAGGTTGGAAAAGATCATGCAGATCATCGGGTCCAACCTATCACCTATCACCTGTTACCTAACCTAACCTAACCTGTTGTCATCCTGCTACCAACACACCATCCTACCAATAACACACTACCCTATGACCTAGGTCATGCTGCTAAGTAGAGCATCCAACCTTTTCTTAAACATCGATAGGGACAGTGACTCCACCACCTCCTTGGGCAGCCCATTCCACTGAGAGATCACCCTCTCTGTGAAAAAGTTCCTCCTAATGTCCAGCCCAAATATCCCCTGAGATTTATATAGATTTATAGATCCCCAGGATCTGTATCATTGTGTTATGCCTCCAATGGATTCTACACAGGACTTTAATGCTTACGTGAATTCTGCACTGACTCTTACCAAAGGGGCAAGCTTGGGGTATTTCACACTGAAGCCTTTATACATTACCTGTTGTCTGAGAAGGTCTTTCACATCTCCTAATATTTGGTTCATCTGCATCATTTGACCCATCAGCTGTCTATTAAAATCACCTGCAGGGAAACAGCAATGAAAAAAAGTGCACAATGTAACTCCTTCATTTGCCATGGTAATTTCTGAGTTATAATACAGAAAACCTAAGAAGTGCCAAGGAAGAGAGACGTTACTGTTATTTAACCCTGTAGGAATCAGAGCAAACACAGTATTTATCTTCAATTTTTATGATGTGATTTGCATGAACTCAAGGCTTTTCTGGACTGAACTTCATATATACCATAGTGTAGTGGTTTGACTCTGGCTGGATGCCAGAGATTCACCCACAGCCACTTTTTCACTTCATTCCCTCCCACCACCCCGCACCCCCTGCCAATATAAACAGGGGGAGAGAGAAAAAGGAAAAAAACCCTGAAGGGTTTTTGCCACAGCAGGAATGAGGACTATTAGAAATCTAATTAGGCAAAACAAACTCCAAAATGCGAATGTAAAGGATTTATTTCTAACAAGACCAGAGCTTAACGTGAGAAGTATCATCTTAAAGGCAACATTCTTCCCCACCCCTCCATCTCTTACAACAGATACCACATTCCCCTTTTCCTCCAGGAGGCACTGGAAGATGGGAGTAGGTGTTTCTCTGTCGCTGCTCAGGGGAGGAGGCCATTTCCCTGCATTCCATAGGCTCCCTCCCATGGGAGAAAGTCTTTCATGACCCTCCCCAGCGTGAGTCCAATCCCAGGGGCAACAGCTCTTCCATTATCCACTGTTCCCCTTGGTTCACTCCACAGGGTGCAATTCTTTGTGCACTAGCTGCTTCAGTGTGGGTCCCATCCCAAAGCATACAGATCCTACCAGGTACAGTTTTGCCACACAGTGTGGACTCTTCTCCTCATGTCACACGTCTCTCCTGGGACTCTGCTCCAATGTGGGCTCCAACAGGCTGCAGCCTCCCTCCAGCATCCACCAATTCCAGTGTGGGCTCCCTCTCCACAGGCTACAGGTTGATCTTCTGCATCCCTGGGTTCCCTCCATTCCATGGGCTGCAGGGGGACAGCCTGCTTCACCATGGTCATCACCCTGAGCTGCAGGGAGATGCCTGGAACGCCACCTCCCCCTCCTTCGGCCCTGGCCTTGGTGCCTGGATTTGCTGTTACAACTTCTCATGGCTCTTCTCCGGCAGCCATCTTCTTCTTGCTGTTACTTTTTTCTCTTCCCTTCTTAAATATATTATCACAGAGGCATCTCTATCTCTCCTGATTGGCCTGGCCTCGGCCAGCAGTGGGTCCAACCATGAGCTGGCTGGCATTAGCTCTGCCAGCTATGAGGGAGGCTTCCAGCAACTTCTCGAAGAAAAGTCTCCCCCATATGCCCTCCCGCTACCAGAAAAAAAACAGCCACAGCAAACCCAACACACACAGAAATAGGCAAAGCTGAAACCTCTCCACAGACATTAAAATAAGATCATAATTTTTCTACCATTATTTCACTGTCAAGGCTAAGGCAACCAATGATACCAATGTTACTGGCTCCCGAGGTCTGAGAACAGCATTCCTAAGAGAAACTCCAGTATTTCAAGACTGGGTATTTTTGATAGCCTATTTGGGGAAGGAGAGCAAGGCAGGGGCATGAAGCTGGCAAGTGTAAAAGTGCATAAATGCAGTCCGTGTCACCACAACTGTTCACAGACATTTTTCAAAGTCAAGTTACTTAGCTTTCTGAACAAGCTCACTGTGAAGTGTTGACCCTGCACCAACAGCGCCCACTCTGACAAAACCGTGTTTCTAGTAAATGCGACAGACATTTGACTTTTCTTCTGAAAGGCAGCTCATCACTCTGTACATAAGTTTCACGGCTGCATTTGCTTCTGGTGGGTGCAGAGTTTGTATAGACTCACAAAACTCAACACAATAGAAGCATCCAGAAGAGGGCCATGCCATGGTGAACAGGCTTGAAGGGAAGCCATATGAAGAGGGGCTGAGGTCACTTGGTCTGTTCAGCCTGGAAAAGAGGAGACTGAGGGGAGACCTCATTGCAGTTACAACTTCCTTTTGAGGGAAAGTGGAGAGACAGACACTGATCTCTTCTCTGTGGCAACCAGCAGCAGGAGATGCGTTAGAGGAGGTTTAGGTTGGATATTAGAAAAAGATTCTTCATCCAGAGGGTGATTGGGCACTGGAACAGGCTCCCCAGGGAATTAGTCACAGCACCAAGTCTAATGGAGTTCAAGAAGCATGTGGACAATGACCTCAGGCACATGGTGTGATTCTTGTGGCTGTTCTGTGCATGGCCAAGAGTTTGACTGTGATCCTTGGGGGTCCCTTCAATATTCTGTGATTCTCTGAACTCACACCAAAACCAGTTCGCAGTGTCAAGTAACAAAAAGACCTCTAAGACAAGGCCAAAAGTTACATCTATAATGAGCTATAGGGGAAGACCAGAGCCTACCCACGATCTTCACGACTCTTTTCTGTGAAATGAAATACGGCTTTTGAGCCAGTGACAGCAAAGCAGTGAGCAGGTTTAGGACAATACCTTGTAGTTGCTTCTGTTGTAGCTTACTTCTGAGTTTGTACCACTCTCAAGCACATATTTATTTACTTCTCTAAGTCTGTATTTAAAAACAATCTTCAGAAATACGTGCTCTTTCACAGTCTAGGCAGGCAGGGTATTTTGTTATTATGCCCAATAGCTTCAGGGAGGTTTATCCACATGTTATTTTTGTGAGTACTGAAAGCTTATATGAAAAATGCTTCTCTCAATATTTGCCTCATTGTTTTGTACTTCAAAGCATGTCTAACTGTTTCCAAACATTCCACTGGGAACGGTCCAACTCCCCACATACTGTGTTTTTTCATTTCAGATTTTCTCTTCATGAGAACACGGAACAAGTTTAAAGAGACAGGAATCACCTGTTGCAGAACCTGCAACCTGTTCTAATCCCAACCTTGCCTTACTTTTATTTGGAGGACAATGGCAGGACATATCATGGACATTTTAGAACCCACAGTAGAACCCGGCATATAGACTGTCATGCCAGATGCTAGGGTTTGTTCTCAGTTTACTGTTTTGGTTTGTTTTTTTTTCAAATAAAGACTAGTTTAGAAATTATTGAGATTTCCAAAAGGTTCTCAAGATAAATCCACTTTAGCATAATCGTGAGTGTCCCCGCCTCTCATGCAGGAGACTCGGGTTCAATTCCCACCCGGGAGACAGTGGTGCTGTTTAAGAGTTGGACTAGATGATCCTTGTGGGTTCTTTCCAACTCAGGATATTCTGTGATATATCTGTGATATTTCAAATTCTGTTTGCTTGCTAATATCTAAATCAATACCGGATCTATTCAGAAATTAAGTTCTTCAAACTGCTGAATGCTAAGGTGGACTAAACAGGTTATACTGCCATGAACTACATGTCCTGTTTGCAAATCTAGGCAGCAGAACAGAAAGATCCCTGGTTGGATTTTTTTTCTATTCCACTTAAACCCATTCCAACAGTAGGCCTCACTTGCAGCAGAACGACGGGTCTTCAATGATAAGAAGTCAGAGAGATCTTTAAGGGAGCTGTTAGTCCACAATACATTACAGAGCGGCTTTTCCAAGGGGCAAGCAGGATAAGCAAAAGGTACTCCAATCTGAAGCTGTATAGTTATCTGGCCCTACCATGTAGCTTGTCTCATCCATACTCAACCTACTAAGGCAACTCTCTGGTCCAGCTAGTCCCTCTATACCCTGAGTCAGTAACAATATGAATAACAGAATAGCTTTCACAGTAATAATTACCTTCAGAGACAGCTCTGAAGTGTTACTGTCCAACAGGGAATGGAAGTCTCTTGACACACTTCTTTCCGGTAAGACTACAGACATGTCAGGGAGTTACCCTGTCCCTCTTGCCAGGACCTTGAAGTATGGAGTCGTAAAACAATTTGTATTGGAAAAGACCTTTAAAGGACATCTAGTCCAATTCCCCCGCCATGACAGAGACACATTTCACTAGACTGCTCAAAGTCCCACGCAGCCTGGCCTTCAACATTTTCTGATGGGGCATCCATAGCTTCTCTGGGCAACCTGTCCAACTACAGGACCTTGGGTTTAGGGCAGGCAATCATCAGCTTCACTGCACAGCTAATTGGCCCAGGCAAAGCAAATGCACAAACATTTGTGCATTAGCTTGTGTCACTGTAGGCCACCACAAAATGTCTCATAAGTATTTCTTCTATCAATCTTGTGAACAATACTGGCTCAGGTAAAACACCTGCCCCCATCTGACAAAGTCAGAATCCTGAAGTGTCATTCAAAAAGAATGATATATATCCTGACTAGAAAGGGCCCCACAAAAATCATCAAACTCCTGGGCCTGCATAGGGCGACACCATGAATCACATCATGTACCAGAGACCAGTGCCCAGTTTCTTGAACTCTGGAAAATTATGGTTACTTGGTTAAAGATCCAGCCCTGACTGAAGTATAGAGGAAGGCTGATAAGAGAAACACTTCCTGTCAGCCTATAATCCTCCACTGAAGAAGCTATACATACAAGCTGCATGTGGAATTAGGAAGATAGGTTCCAAGTAAAGAGAAGGAGATATCTCCTCAGATGTGTGAAAAATTTCTTGCCAGGAGACATTCTTGATTGTGCATTCAAAACTGACGGGATAGATTCATGGAAGAAAACATAAATTCAGTACAAAACACAGAGACTTCAGCCTCCAAGTTGAGGGCTCTGAATAGCATGAACTGCTGGAGAACAGGGAAGCATTCAGAGAAAATTACACGAAAACCGCACTCCCTTATACTCTTGCCCTGGGACCTGTATCAGCATACCGTCTCCAAGAGTAAATAGGTTACGAAGAACTTTTGGGCTTTTGCAACACAGCTTTTGGGTTTTTTTTAATATTATATTATGTCAGGTTTAGGGACCCTATTTAGGTTTAGGGACTAGACAGCCTCCAAAGATCCCTTCTGACCTGAATGATACCCTGATGACTATATGCAGCATACTAATCTCATCTTGCACTCTATTTTGCTACCCAAACAAGAAAACCCATATACGTATGTTCAAATTGTGTCTGATTTTCATATTCTCATCTACACTGCTTCTGTGTGTCTGTCTCACAGACTGAACATGGAGGGAATACTGCTGCCAAAGCAGTGTGCAATAACCAGGCACACAGTCAAAAGCAAGTACAGTTATTAAGGTCCAAAGCACTCCCAAGGACTTTCCAACTAATATGAAAGCACACACTTCCACCAAGATACATAGGTCTCACACCACTATATAGTTTAGCATTTGCATTCCAGCATTTCCTGGCTGAAGGCAAAATTGTGGTATATGGTTCCCATAAAAGGGCATCATGAAGCACATACTAAATGCAAGGGAGCAGAGTTAATACTGCTGTTGGAAACACCTGTGCTTGCTGTGAGCTGGTACACGGCCTGCTCTCCATGATAACAGGGCTAAAGGAAGAAGTAGAAAGGCTGAGAAATAATCACGGTTATGTACGGGAAATGGACAGTGTGCTCCCAACCTCTGGGGACTCCCCACATGCATCTCATATTCCCCAGCATGAGGTGGGAGAAAGCATCCATGAGGACGAAGAAGAGTGGGAACAGGTCCCCACCCGTGGG
>WEKX01014369.1:4798-43502 GCA_013390025.1 Pitta sordida
GGATGAGGAGCTCAGTGCCATGGTCTGGATGGTGGGAGGTTGGATGGATGGAGCGTGGTGCCCGTGGTTCCAGGGTTGTGGGGCTGATCCCTGGGTGGGCGTTCGCTTGGGAGTTGGACTGGATGATCCTGTGGGTCCCTTCCAACTTAGAATAACCTGTGAACCTGTGATGGTGAATCACCTGCTCAATGATCAGAATGAGGAGTCGGGTACCCTGGGAAAAAAAGTACCAAGCAAAGAAAACACAAAATAATTAGTTACAGGAAGGGAATGAGTTCTTCAGTTTCTGCAATTCTTTAAAGTAAAAATGAAAATGCAACAGTGAAGTTGAGACTCTGTTTGGCTGGTTATTTTCCTGTTTGCCCTAGAGTTTGTATATTCAACAAACTCCAAACCACTTTTACTTACCCTCTTATTCTGAAGGACAGAAAGGGCAACGTGCTCAAGGAGTGTCCATGGTGGCCCATCAGAGGAGCAGTAGATCACCTGGCTCCAGTCTTTCTATCACGGGAAGAGGGGCGATACATTCCAGAGCGCTCCAAGGCAAATTTGTCTCCCAAAAAGGAACTAGATGGAGTATTTCTCAAAGGCCAAAGGAACCAGGACAGAAAGGCCAACATGCTCAAAGAGTGTCCATGAAAGCCCATCAGAGGAGCAGGAGATCCCCTGGCTCCAGGCTTTCTATCACAGGCAAAAGGGCGATACATTCCAGTGCAGACCAGATCACCCCAAGTAGCAGCAGCACACCCACCTAGTTCCCCACTCGAGCTGGGGGGGCAGCCACGTGGAGGCAGCTGTAGGCAGCCAGGATGATGATGTGGACCACCGGCTCTTCCAGTGTTAGCAGAAGACAGACAAGATCGGCCACTTGGAGCACTACCTCATTGGACAGAGAGGACACTACCGGGGGAGGGACTGGGGAGCTTTCAAAATCTACAGCGGGAGACAGACTCACTCACTCGCCCTCACTTCACCCACCAGGAATCACCTGCTGCTCCAGCTCCTGCGTCTCATTCCTGCTGCTGTTTCTCCCAGCTGAATTTGTGGAATATCAGCATCATGCGTTACCTCTCGCTAATGCCCATCCTTCCCTGACAATAGCCGGTGGACATTGCTACCATTTTTATCTGTATTTTGCTGTTGCTGGGACTTTCTTTTGGGGATTGGTCTTTTGGTGAGGGAATGATGGGAAGAGAACCTTTAAATACTGCGACACAACGGCTGACTGCCCCTTTTCTCTCCGGTGCCTTCCGTGAGAGCTTGCTGCTGGAGAGACTGCTGCAGCCAGAGTTCTCCTGCCTTTCCTTGGGACCCCCTGCTTTCCTTTCTGTTTCCCTGCATCTTCCTGCCTGTCCTTGAGGAGGAGAGGACTTTTTTTTTGACCATTTTTGGAATGTAGCTTTTGCCATTAGGGGTAACTAGGAACTTCATGAAAAGAAAATAACATTTCCAAGTACAGTAGATAGAATATATCTCTTCAAACTGACAATCTAACTGACAAAGTAACCAATCAACATCCCGAATTCAAGGCTGAGAAAACAAGTCATCTGAGACAAGAAAGAAATGGTGCTACAAAGAGCTGGTCCAACAACAAAAAAATGAAAGAGAATCCCCCTGTACTCAGCGCTGGTTAGGCCACATCTTGAGCACTGTATCCATTTCTGGGCCCCTCAGTTTAATAGAAATGTAGAGATGCTCGAACATGTCCAGAGAAGGGCAACAAGGATGGTGAAAGGGCTGGAACACAAGCCCCATGAAGAGTGACTGAGAGAGCTGGGGTTGTTTAGCCTGGAGAGGAGGAGGCTGAGGGGAGACATGGCTCTTTACATCTACCTGAAAGGGGGTAGTAGCCAGGTGGGGGTGGGTCTCTTCTCTCAGGCTACCAGAGACAGAACAAGGGGACACAGTCTTATGCTGAGTCAGGGGAGATTTAACCTGGACATTCAGAAAGACTTTTTCACAGAGAGGGTGGTATCCCATTGGAATGGGTTGACCAGGGTGGTGGTAGAGTCACCATCCCTGGATGTGTTTAAGAAGAGATTAGATGAGGTACTTAGTGCCATGATTTAGACTTATGATGAAAATGTGTTAGGAAATAGGTTGGACTCGATGATCACAGTGGTCTTTTCCAACCTTGTTGATTCTGTGATTCTGTGAAACAATCTGAGAGACTGTAATTTTAATAAAAGAACAGTAGATGGAAGTCTTGCTCCATGAAAGACAAAAGAGATGACAAACCAAGAAAAACTTGATGACCTGTGGGAGTGGGAAGGACTTTGGGAGGAGTTTGGGATTTTGAAGTGTGTATGAACCCACGGAGAGATTGACAAGGATTGACAAGGTGGGACGCCACCAGCACAGCCCAGGCGCTGAATTAAAAAAAGCCTGCTTAATTGTTATGCTGTTTGGTCAATTTCTTTGAATCACCATCCTAGATGTCTTCCAGGACAGCAGGGCTGGGGTGCTGTTGGCTTGTTACAAGCTGCACCAGGAGCTCACAATTGGTGTGTCTGGAGCAGTCCACCCTCATCATCAATGGTAGTTAAGATATACAATGGCAGTATCATTCAGCAACCAATATTACGTGTACAATTCAACATTACAGGCTGTTCTCACCCAAAAATCAAACCACCTTGAGATATACCTTGTGTTTCCCCATCCCTCTGATCTGAGGCAAATCAGTTTCTGACTCAAGGTTTTGCATGCATGCTACAGAAAAGATTTATTTTTTGCCTCAGGAACAAGGAAAAAACAACTCTGACCTGCAAAATTGTGCCCTTGCTTTCCCAAGTGTCAAAAGGCCAGAAATCTAAGGCAAAAAGCCCTACCCCAGCTCTCTTCAGGGTTTAAATGCTTATGCCTAATGGATATACAAAACATCACATGAACATATATCCCTTCAGCATTCTGTCATAAATTTATACCTTTGATCAATCAGCTCCAATGTTTCGCATTCCTTTGTCCCATGTTTTGATTAAAACCCTCTTCTGTTCTGGGAAATGACGTTTTCTACCTTTATTATTCGATCTTAACATTCAGGCCTAGTGAATGCTTCTAACAATAATTATACACCCACTCCATCCCATGTTCTCTAGCCCAGGTATCTATGAAGCTGCTTTTGAAATGAGTTCATTGACCAACTCAATTCTTGCAGAGATGCCATCTCACCACAGTACCCATTGCTCTTCAATCCACAGTTCTGCCACAGCAGAAGGGTCCTCTAAGAGACTAGGCAAGGTATCCAAGTGTCTAATTTCCTCTATTTCCACAACAGCTCTCCCAAAACCCAAAAAAGCCCTTTTGGGTCCCTGAAATGATGTCTACTGAGGTAATCTATGCCAAGGATACATGGGGCCTCTGGACCATTCACATGTGGTTGCCATTCATTCCCAGTCAGGCTTACTTTAGCTTCTGGTACAGTCAGCTGTTGGGATCCCCCCGTCACGCTAAAAATAGAGATAGATTCTTGATGGCATCAAGAGATATCTTGATGGCATCAGGGTACATTGTGCACTGATGTCAACTAGAGCCTTATACCCTTGCAGATCTGTTGTTCCAGACCATCAGATCCACACAGTCCAATAGCTCCGATTGTCCATTTTCTCCACCTGGCTAGAGGCAAGGCCCCTCTAGTTTTGGTCATGGCACACATTGGTCATTGCAAGAGGGTCTGGAGGTCCCTCCAAGAGGATCAGAAGTAATATCAGCCCTGAGGACTTGTCCACTGGAAACTGGAGAGGCCCTGAACAATTTCCTGTGGTGGTTGTTCTTCCTTTCAGCTCACGTACCTCTGCTGCTTGCTGGGCCAGAGGTGGGTTTTCCATCCCACTTCTTCAGGTCCCCTCCATGGTCATGCAGGTAAAACCACAGTGGTGTGGCACGTACCCTCTCTCTCAAGCAGGGGGACATTTGTTCTCAATAGCAGAGTCTCTGGTCTGTACTGGAGGGACATGGGACATTTCCTCTTTGTCTTGCTTAAGTCTTTCAAATCTGCCCACAGTCTTGGACAGCCTTTCCACAGCTGAGCCCCAGGTCAGTCGAGAGGAAAAAAGATGATCATAATGCCAGAGTAATCACCTGAAGCATTGTTTGTTCTTTCACTGACATCACTGCCAATGGGTTGGCATATGATAATGTCATACTCCATACAAACTTCCGCAACATGGATTGTTGTCCTGAGTACAGAGAAAAGTGAGGGTGGAACTTTCAGCCCTGGCTATTTGATACTGCTGGGAGGCATGGTTTCAGCAGCTAAAAACCCCTGCGTGTGGGAGCAGAAGGGTCATCCTTTTTGCAGACTCACTGCGGAGAGGCTGTGGAACTAGGACTGCGGCTGCTACCATCCCTGTCACTGCCTTGGAGAGAGAGCTAGCCCCAGCACAGCAGAGGGGCAGAAAAGCAGCAATGCTGTGCAGAGACTGAACCCCAGCGCAGCAGAGGCTTTATACCTTTTATCACATTGCTTTTGTTCACACAAATACCACGTGGCCCAGTATGGGGTCAGGTGTCATTCTGCCTTTTGTCTAGGAGGCCACACTGGGCCTTCGGGAAGCATTTTTGTTTCTTTTGTGCTGAACACACTTTTGTGGGTGGGACACTCTCTCTTTTGTACACTCTTTAACTGATGTTGTTGCGGTTATTATTTTTCAATAAATTGTGATTCCAATTTATAATCTCTCTTAGTATTTTCTTCCACTAGCAGACAGGTGGTGGCTTAAGTGAGTTTAACTGTCCCACTGGGTTTTAAACCAGCAAGATTGGCTACACTGCACTTCACCTGGATCTACAGGGGCTGCTCCATATTTGAATCCCTATGGATTACCTTCAGCACAGCAAATTTTCTCAAGTACTGGATACCTTTCTCCATCATGTTTCACTTGCCTGGGTACATTGTCATATCATCCTTTAAAGGATGCCTTTCCTTCATGCTTGACAGGAGTCGCCTGCAGAGGCTGAGAGTTTGTGTCCTCTTCCTAATTCCCTTATCAATGCCCACATCCCAGGATGGCACCTAGTTGCTTGGCTTCACTACCATCTAGTTTCATACTGCGAAAGCCTATTGCCTGGTGGGCTTTGTGTCACAGGGTCTGTCTCTGTGAACAGGGGAGCTCCTGGGTNAAGATTCCCCAACGGGGACAGAGAACAGAGCCCCCCCGTGCCCCTCCGACGTGCCCAGAGAGCGTTGGAGGAGTGGGACAGAGCCAGGCCTGGGCAGGGACGTCCATCGTGGCTGCACTTGGTGCGGGAGGAAGAGCTGGGCACAGGGGACCACGTTCCCGGGCACCCCTTGATCCCACTTGAAGCAGAGCCTCCATGGTCCCTTTGAAGTGTAAACTGTGATGCTGACAGGGATGTTGCCTGGTTTCTTCTGCCTGTTTACTCATTGCTGCAGGACTGGGGGAGTGAGCTGTGAGAGAGAGAAGGATACCGATGGAGAACTTGGGGATGGAGTGGAATATGGCTGATGAACTGGTAGGAAGGAAGGAATGCAGATGTTGGCATTGAAGGAGAGGGGCCAGATCATCCCGAGTAGCTTCTGTGCTGCTTTACACATACCCATGAGGATGCAATCCTGAAATGGAAAAAGGAAAAGGGAAAAAATGGAAAAGGGAGAGTCCCCTGGGACTCTGAGCAGATCCCAAAGGGGCCAGTGTCTGCTTTCCCAAGGACCCAGGTGAGGAAAGAGACTGAGAGGGAGGCTTAGGGCAGACCTTCCTGTCCTCTTGTGTTCCTGCACACCCCTGTACTGGGCTGTGTTTCTGGGCAAAGTTCTCCAGGCTGGGGAACACAGCCCTGGCACAGTCAAAGGACTTTAAGCAAATTCCCCCCTCCTACAGTAAAGCATAACCTGCGCTGGCACTAGGTCTCTATTTCTTGATCACAGCATGAGAGCCAGGTGTCACCCTGCTCCAAAGTCAGAGAGGGATTGAGAGGCTGAGTCTACAATGGATCCTTGCCAGCTGATCAGTATTTATAGGCTTTGATCTGCAGCTTCTTGACTTTATTCCAGCCCATCGATTGAATTTCTCACATGTAAGTGAGCCCCTTGAGTACATCATGGCCATATATAATGGATGGCAGTGGAGGGGAAGTACACAAACATAGCTGAATGTCAGTAACAGATGCCCAGGCAGTAGTGCAGCAGGTCCCTCGGGTGAAGATCCCCACTGCCAGAACCTGCCCTCAGTGTCAGCCAGTGCAAAAGGCTGCCTCTGTCCCCAGCACCAGGGCTGGGGCTGTGACCAGTCTCAGCCATTCTTCATGGCCCCAGGAGCAGGCCAAGAGTTGGAGCCAATTCACAGAGCCTCTATCTCCAGGAACAGTGCCAGTTCCACCCACTGAGCCACAGTGCTGTCACTTGATGCCTAATCAAATATTAATACAATGCTGAAAGCCTCTGTGCCCTGCTCCAGTGCTGCAGCCCTGGCCCCTGCACGCTCCAGGGCTGCCCAACCACTCTGGCCTCCCCTTCCACTCTATATTGCTCATTGCTTCCCACACAGGGACTTTGGGGGTACAGCTGCATCCACCTTTGCGTGTTCCCTGAGCAGGGCAGGACAGGACACAACTCTCCAACCTCGGCAGGTGTCCCCAGCAGCCAGCTCAGTCCCTCACGGCAGGTAAGACCCCGACGGGGCTGAGGCAGTGGGCACATCCCCGGGGAATGCCAGCCCATCACCCCATGGTACGGGAGGGCAGGCCGTTGCAGTGCACCCCGGGGGGAACTCCGTCCCTTCCTCTGCTCTGAAGGAATCAGACACACCCATGGGCCTTCCCCCGGGGAGGGATCCCCTCAAGAACCGGAGTGATGTGTCACCTCAGCTGGTCACGCTTGGGGGACCCTGGGCATGTTGGGGCCCACGCCCCCTTGCTGCCCTCCCCCAGGAGGAGGCCCGCGCCTCTGCCACCCGCAGCCGCCCGGCTCGGCGGGGGATGGAGCTCAGCACGTCGGTGCCGGGGGAGCAGAAGCTCCGCAAGCCCTCGCAGCGGGCTGGGATCCCTGCGCCCTTCCTCGGCCACCCGGTAGGTCGCTGGCTAGGCCCGCGGCCCCCGGCTCGTCCCCTCGGCCGCCGTGTCCTTTCTAGCTCCCCGTTACTCTGTCCGCGCAGGACGGGGTGGCTGGGCCGGCAGGGCGCCCCGGGTCGGACCCCGCGGAGGCAGATGCGGACTCCCTGGTGCCCACGCACGACGAGCGGGGCCGGCTCATCCCCGAGTGGAAGCGGCAGGTGATGGTGCGACGGCTGCGGGCCCGCCTTGCAGACGACGAGGCGGTGGGAGGGCAGGTACGAGGACGCGGGGCGGGGAGGAGGTGTTGAGTGATATGATCTAGATGTAGATGCTAGGTTAGTCGGGCTGTAGGTTGGACTAGATGATCTTCAAGGTCCTTTCCAGCCTTATCTCTACTGTGATACTGCGAGGCGCGGACGGTGGGCGGTCGCTAACAGCGCTTCTCCGCAGGACGCGGGCTCCTGGAGCTTCTCGTCCTCCCACCAGGCCGTGCTGGGCCCCTTCGGGGAGCTGTTGACCGAGGCGGACTTGCATCAGCTGGAGAGGGCGGTGGAGAGCCTGCGGCTGCGGCGCCGCGGAGAGCTGTACCAGGGCGAGTTGCGGCGGCTGGCGCGGGAGCTGCGCGCCCTCTTGCCCGCCCCGCTGCTCAGCATCTCTGTCTGCAGCCCCCCGCCCGCCCCTGGGCAGCCCTTGCCCCTCTGGTGCGGCCGCTTGGCCGGCGCTGTCAGCAGCCTGGCGGCGCTGCTGNCTGCTGTCACCAGAGCAGTTCGTGTCGGCGGCGGGGGGCGGCCCGGCCGAGTACGACAGCTTGTCGCTGGAGCTGTTCATGCTGGGCTATTTCCGCATTTTGGAGCAGGAGCTGTCCCCCGAGGAGCGCCGCGGCCGCCACCTGCTCTGCTTCGAGGTGTTCGAGCAGCTGGGCCGGCACGGCTGGAGCGCAGTGCGCACCTTCCACCGCGCCGTCATCGACGAGATCGCAGCTGGGAGGCGCGGCTGGCGCGACGGCTTCGACGACATCAAGGCACGATACTTCGGGTCCTCTAGCCACCCAGCCCAGCGGCCGGAGGAGGCCAAGGAGGAGGGAGAGCTATGCAGCTATATCGGTCGCAGCTTCACCTTTTGGAAGGAGAAGGAGGCCGAGATTTTCAGCCTGGAGGAGTGATGCCTGGGGACTGCGAGGGCCGCGGGCTGCAATAAACACTTCGCTTGTCTTCCAACTGAGCGACATTTCCCGGGGCGGTGGAGCAAGCGGCTGAGCGAGGGGCCGCGCCCTGGCACTTCGATCGATCAGCCGATCCCACCCTTTCCCCCCCTCCCTTCCCTCCTCCTTCTCTTCCCCCTTCTTTCTTCCTCACCCCCCCTCCACCAGCTCGGGTGTCTCGGCCCTCGGCGGCCGCCACCTATTTGCGGTCCCTGGGGAGTGAGATAACGGCGTGTATTTATGCCGGGGGAGGGAGGAGGGACATCGCGGAGGCTCCTGGCTACAGAGGGGACGGAGGGGGTTGCTGTATCCCCAAGCATGGTTCCTAGCCGGCCCCTGCACGAGGAGAAGGCCTTACTAAAGGCAGCAACGCCACGTGGCGACAGGAATGAGCGGCGGCGACGGCTCTGCCCGTGCGGTGCCTTTAAGAGCAGGGAGCAGTGTCCAGGTGCCGCCTAAAAATAGCGTGTGCCTGCTGATCCCTTGGGGCGCCGTGTATCCCTGCCCGGCGCCGGGACGACGGCTGCTTCCCTCCCGCGAGGCGGCCGGGGCTGTGCAGAGCTAGTGAGAGTGTGAGGGACTGCCCCGGGAGAGGGCTCAGCCCAGCCCCAATCACCCCCCAAAACGCCGAGGAGGAGAAAATACGTCCAGCCGTGGGAGTGGGGGCGCTGCGGGGAGCACTCCTGCCACCACACTGACGGTGACTCGGGCGCTGGGAAGGCCGGGGTGGGGGGTGCGGTGCCGGGGCACGGGAAGAGGGAGACGCCATCTCCTTTTCGTGGCAGGGAAACTCTTGCTTGGCTCTGCTCGGGCACGGCCTTCCTGCCAGGCCCCACGTTCATTGAGGGCACCATGGTGAGGAACGTGGACGACTTCGACTTCTGCCTGCCTTCGCACGCCCAGGGTGTGTTAGAGGGGTTGCAGCAGCTGCGCACCAACCCGAAATTGGCCGATGTGACACTCGTGGTGGGCGGGCGGGAGTTCCCTTGCCATCGTGGCGTCCTGGCCCTCTGCAGCCACTACTTCTATGCCATGTTCTCCGGTGACTTTGCCGAGAGCATCGCAGCGCGTGTGGAGCTGAAGGAGGTAGATGCCAGCGCACTGGAGATGCTGCTTGACTTCACCTACACAGGGAGGGTCACCATCAACCAGGGTAATGTGGAGGGGCTGATGCGGACCTCCAGCCAGCTCCACTTCCCTGCTATCCAGAACGTCTGCAGCCGCTACCTCCGGCAGCAGATGGATGCTACCAACTGCCTGGGTATCTGTGAGTTCGGTGAGAGCCATGGCTGCCCTGAGGTTTCCTCCAAGGCTTGGTCTTTCTTGCAGGAGAACTTTGAAGCTGTCTCTCTGCAGGAAGAGTTCCTCCAGCTCTCCAAGGAGAGGTTGGCCATCTACCTCTCCAATGACCAGCTGCAAGTGCAGGAGGAGCATAGCCTGGTTGAGGCTGTACTGCGCTGGGTACGCCACGACCCAGGGCCCCGAGCCCAATTCCTGCCTGAGCTGCTGGAACTGACCCACCTAGCCTCACTGCCTGACCAGTACCTGCAGAACCTACTTGCCACTGAGCCCCTTGTTCGTGACTCAGATGCCAGCAAGGCCCTCATCACCCGATCCTGCACCATGGTGGGTACCCCTTTCCCCCAAATCCCACACCCTGAGCCAGGAGGGAGGAGCCTGATAGTTCTGCCCTGGCCTCTACATCAGGGACAGAGCAGTATCAGTGCCCTGAAGAAGCCCCCAGCCCCACCACAGAAGCTGGAGGAGGTGCTGGTGGTGGTTGGCGGCCACGTGCTGGAGGATGGTACAAATGAAGAGAGGGAGCTGGAGATGCCAGCTGCCCCCAGGAACTTTGCCTTCTACAACCCCAAAAGTAGTAAGTTCCCACCAACCCCTCCACTATGCCCCTGTGTTAACAAACCCAGTATCTACCCTAAAGCCACCTCTTGCCAAACTAGGGTCAGTGTGGAGGTGGACTGTTTGAAACGGGGGATGGAATTGAAACAGGGACAACGTAGTACCATTTCTGGCTGGAGGGAGTCATTGCATGGCTCTGTGGGTTTCAGGGCGATGGATGGCTCTGCCCGACTTCCCTGATTACAACAAATGGGGCTTTTCCCTGGTGGCTCTGAACAATGATGTGTACGTCACAGGTAGGTGCCAGGACGTCGGGTGCAGAGTGAGAGTCTCCAAGGAGCAGGGATGGAGGACAGGAGGAACATGATCATGAGACACTAGCATGGAGCCAGGGGCTCATGAGTAAAGTCCTCTACTTCCCACTTTGGCAAATCCAGCCACTAGCAAGGGATGTCCATGGACACTTGGAGAGTGTGGCCTATCTGACCTGTCTCTCCCTAGGTGGCTCCCGGGGGTCCCAGAATGACACATGGTCAACAACTCAGGCGTGGTGCTTCTGCCTCAGGGATGGCATCTGGAAGCCAATCGCTTCCATGCTGAGAGCCCGAACAAACCACACCAGCACTGCCCTCAATGGTGAGATCTACGTCATTGGGGGTAAGGCTGCAGAGACCTTCTGGATGCTGCTAGGGTAGGGGTCCATGGGTGCCCCAGGGCAGCAGGGTGGCTGCAGTATCCTGTCACGCTGCAGGGACAATGGTGGACATGGTGGAGGTGGAGCGCTATGACCCCTACAACAAGAGCTGG
Organism: Pitta sordida; assembly: GCA_013390025.1. Taxonomy (NCBI): domain Eukaryota; kingdom Metazoa; phylum Chordata; class Aves; order Passeriformes; family Pittidae; genus Pitta; species Pitta sordida. Next base: position 15,672 of record WEKX01014369.1, read on the forward strand.
TGTGCCATCAGCCCAGCCCTCAAGTACGTGAGCAATTTTGCAGCCACTAGCTGCTTGGGCAAGCTTTACCTGGTGGGCTCCTGTGCCATCAAGTACAACACGCTCACTCTGCAGTGCTACAACCCTGTCCAAGGTGAGACTGGACCCTACCACCACACCCCACCAAGGCTGCTGCAGGGAGAGGGACTGAGGGGGACTCCCAAGCAGGCCCTGTGCTTACAGGCCTGGTCCTGTGGGATGCGAGAAGATGCTAACAGGGTGCAGTGATGACAGTGGCACAGGGCCAGCAGGAGCATGGCTATCAACAGCACAGACCTGAGTCACAGATGTCCAACACAGACCGGACTTGAGCTTTAGTGGTGTGGGATCTCTGGGGCTTGGGGGGGCGGTGAGGGAGGCTGCTTGCCTTAGGAAGAAACTAACCCCCTGTGACAATGCCACCTCCTTGGGTAGCTTCTCTTCCATCTCACAGTACCACTACAAACCATGTCCCCATCACCTCTATTTTTTTATACAAGTCCCTGGCCTGGGATGGGGATTGCCTGGCTGCTGTCTTCTCCCTTTCAATTTCCCCCAAAACAGCCATGGGCTCAGCAATGTCTTTTTCAGTCACTGGCAGCTACACTGGGAGCCAAGGGTGGGACGTGCTACTAATGTCTGTTCCTTGCAGATTTGTGGAGTGTGATCACATCCCCCTTCATCCCGAAGTACATCTCAGCCCCACGCTGTGCCACCCTGCATGGGCTCGTCTACCTCATTGGAGACAACACCAAGAAGGTCCACGTGTACAACCCAGAGGCTAACATCTGGCAGAAGGTTGTGGGATGTGGGGCCAGGCACAATCACTTTCCCACCTGCTCCCCTTGAGTGCCCACATAGCCTCTCCCTCCTGTCCACTCATCCTTTGGCTCTGATAACCCCCGTGGAGGCGAGGATGCCTCAATCCTCCTCCTGCTCTCCCATCACACCTGCAGTAGGCATCAGGGGCCCCCAAACCTCACAGAGGAAGGCACTTCTGGTGGGTCAAGATCCTTTGCAGTGGGAGGTTACCCAGGAGTAACCTCTTGCTCTGCCCTTCACACAGGTGCAGCTTATGCACATGCTCCATGAGAATGGTGGGATAGTCGCAATGGGAGACCATCTCTTTGTCACCGGTGGCCACTGGAAGGGCCTGGACGGGGATTACCGGGTAGAAATGGAGGTGTATGACTGCACCAAGGACCTCTGGACACGGGAGGGCTCTCTGCCCTGCCTCTGGCTCTTCCACAGCTCCTCCTCCCTCTTCATAGACACTTCCAAGTGGACAGAGGCTTTCCAGAGTGACCACGGGTGGTAGGAGAGCTTATCACCCTATGCAGCTGTGCTCCACTCATGCTTGTTCACCCCTGTGCAGGGGGATGGGAACCCCTCTGCCAGGCTGGCTGGGGCCCTGGGAGCATGTTTCCCCATGACCACTGCATGGAAAAGGCTTTTCCTTATAAACACGCTTTGGCTTATTCTCTCTGTTTTTGGTTCGTGAGTTTTTTTGTTTTGACGTTTTTTTTCAGAACTGCCTTTCCCCCCCCCTCCCTCCTAAAGCTCTTAGGGGATTTCAAACCCTCCTAGAGTGGTCCATCCCACTGAAGTCTGATGTTGCTGCTTGGGGAACACGACCCCTTTCCCTATCCCACTGACATCCAGAACAGGAAAACCCAAGTGGGATTAGGGGAATCTCTTTCCTAACACCAAAGCTGAGCCACCTCAGTGTCCTGTGGTGCAGAATGACAGGGGATAAGACAGGGTTTGGATGCCTTGTGTTCTCCGATGGCCCAGAAATTTGTGGTGGGTGTGTAGTCCTGGTTACTATCCTGTGAGATACAGCATGCCCCTCAGGCAAGTGATCTGCAGTCACGGTGAAGCAACCAGCACCTGAGTGCAGTAACTCCTGCTCCAGCCCCATCTCTGCCAGTACCAGTGGCAGAGAGAAAGCACAAGGCTTGCTGATGGCCTGGACCACAGCAAGCATCACTGGATGGATTAGCTGTTCCATCTTTGGTTGCTTGCTGTTTTCGAAGCGTTAAACATTCTGCGCTGAGGAGCTCCTGGGGCGGCGTGGGGATCTCCCACTTCAGGAACCTTAGATTGCTTCCCACGGTCCACAAGTTGTTTTAAGTGTAGGGGTGTCCCTGCGCCCTGAGGGCAGAGGCCAGCAGTGCGGAGGGTTCGGGGCTGTCCTCTCCAGAGCGATGGTGGTGGGATGCGGTGGCCAGAGCTGTGCCCGGTGCTCCTCTGCGCTACCGGAACCGGGACCGAACTCCTGCAGGCAGCCCAGGAGCGGCCACCGGGCCTAGGAACAGCTGCACAAAGGGCAGCAGCAGCGACGGGACGCAGGGGACCAGGTGTGGCCAGCGTGGACCCCCAGCAGGCATGGATGCTGCTGGCTGGGAGCCCAGGGCGGGAGAGTGGCGGTCGGAGCCGCGGAGGCACCACGACTGATATGGCACTGGTGGGCAGCCGGTCTCCGGGAAATCTGCCCCCGGCTGCCAAGCAGGCTGCTATGCCAGGGGCTTCTCCGACCCCCACCTCGGCCTCCTGCCTTGTGCCAGAACAGCAGCTGAGGCAGGTGCAGCTCCTGCTCACAGGTACCAGGAGAGAAAGAAGGGAGATAGATGGAGTGGGGAGGCAGGGGTGAGATCAGGGGGAACAGAGGGCCGGGCTGCAGATCCAGGAAAAGTGGAGATTCCTTCCTAACGCTGAACCCGGTGGGATTTGAGGTCAGGAATAGCAGAGGAGCAGGCAGAGATGCACAGGACAGCCTGGGAAGAGTGTAAGGAAGAGGAAGAAGGCAGCCCCCCATACCGGGGCCCATCCTCATGTAGAAGCATCTTTCCACTGCTAAACGCGTGAAAGACATCGCCGTGGAGCACAGAACGCGGCAGGAGCTGCAGCTGGTTCTACATCATCAGTGCCCAGCCTGTGCCTCTTCCCTGACTGTGGGTGCACCCATCCTAGTGCAGGGGCTCCTTTTCTAACTCCAGCCATTCCCTGTCCTGAGGAGGGGATGCTCCACCATGGCCTGGGGCTGAACCTGACCAGCGGGCAGAACACAGCCCCCATCGCAGACCTCTACACCTTCAGCACCGTGCTCTACGTTGGTGACCTCCCAACCCTGCCAGCAGCAGCCTCCTGCCAGGGACGAGGTCCCTGCAGCTCTAGCCCATCTGAGGAGCTTGGCCCTGGCAGCACCTCCCAATCCCCATGGATGATATGCTAAGGCAGCCTCACTATGATCAACTGCCTCACTTCCTACTACAGACACCCAAGAAGGTACAAAAGGACTTGCTGTCTGAGAGCAGGCTTGCCCAGCTGTACGCTGTCCTGTGCACAAGAGAGATCAAGAGCCCAGTGCACTTAAACCTGAGAAAGCTGATTAAGTTGGAGGTACTAGGTGGGTAGCTCAGTCAGCCTCAAGGGAGAGGAACTCCATGTAGAGCACTTGTGCACGGGCTACTCCGAGGGGTGATCTTGGAACTTTCTCCAGTAGTAGAATGCTGCTTGAGCACTTGTGGCAAGGAATGTGCATTTTCAGGAAACGTCCTGCAGATCCCACCCTACCAGGAAATTCAAGCAACTAATTTTTTTACTTCTACTAAACCTGGGGCTGAACCTCCCTTGCTAACTGGCTGGCTACTCTCACGCACACTGAGACCTGCTCCACAGCACCTTTTTCTTCCCTTTGCCCTGGAAAGTGGACATTTTATGGCATAGCAGTGGTTGTTCTGGTTAACAGCAATTTCCATAACATGCTGCATACTCTGATCCTAGCTGGAGTTGTGCTTTCAGAGTTCTTCCTAAAGGGAAGGAAAGAAGTACTTTTAAGAGGAAGCAGAGGGACGGAAGACAGAGAAGAACAAGCTGGCATTCCTCTCACCAGCTCTTGTACTGGAAGTCAGAGGGGCCTCCTGGAGGGAGCTACAAAGCTGGGAGCATGGCTTTGCTCTTTCAGAATGGCAGAGCCCTCCCCAGTTCAAGAGGTGGAAAAGGGGGGAGGTGAGAAGGGAGGGCAAGATCCTTCTGAGATCTGCTGTCAGGGTTTCTTTTGCCACAGTCTGAAACAACTCCTTGCTACTCTGTCTGGGCTATCCAGATTTGGCTTTCAGAAGCAGAAACCGTAGAGCGTGTTGCTAACAAAGGGATTCCCTCTCAGCTCATCCTTACATCCAAGTACACAGGGACAGCTGGGAGCAGACCAAGCTCGCAGAGGCAAGCGCTACCCAAAATCTGTGCCAGAGGCCCACTTCCTTCCTCAGTCCTCTACAGGAGATGCAGAGAGTTAGCATGAGCTAGGCTGTGCTAGCCTTTAGCCTATAGCCTATGCCCATGAAGTGTAACTGACTAGAGCTGGAGCAGAAATACATGGTCAACATACCTGTCCCAAAGAACAGGATACCTTCTGTGTGCTCCAGAAAACAGATAGCCCAGGATCTGAGATCATCTCCCAAAGTTCTGGGAATACAGGTAACAGAAACAAGCTTGGGAAGCCTAAGCCCTGCACAGGGCTATGCATAAAATGGCAGATCCCACTGCACTAACCAGTCCACCTCCCTGGGACAGCAAACATGCCTCATCAGAGAAAGGAAGCTGTGCAAGTAACAACCATGAAGACCCCTTGGTTCACCTCTCTCACTGCCCTAGTTCACCCACAGGACTTTGGTAGCCCAATCCATGTAGTTTTCATTCTGTCATTTAGTCTTAAGGCAAATTTTCTCTGAAAAACAGCACACTAACTAACTGCAGCAACAGTTGGTAGAGGCTCTAGAACAGGGTGTGATACCAGACATTTATTAGCAACAAGTATCTAAACCCTGAGATGCCTGCTCCTCAAGTAGCGCAGACAAGCACAGAGCCTGCCTGTAGCTCAGCTGCCTGGCAGGTCCATTTGCTGAAAACACTTCTCCCAAAAAACATCAGGAGCAAACTCTAGCCACATTTTCCATATCAATGCTGGGGTAAAATTCCAACATGTTCTGCAAGCTGAGAGCAGGTATGCTGCTGCTCTGCAAGTGGTGCTTGTGTCCCTCAGCTGCAGGCAACCTCACAGCCCAGATTCAGAGCCAAAATATTTCCTTCCTAGCATGAAGAGAACAGCCCACACTGCACCCCAAGCCACTGGCCTAGAGTACCACACAGTCCATACTGTACAGCCTGTCCAGGAGCTCCCACTGAGCTCTAAGAATTCAGCACTTGCCCAGTGCCTTGCACAAAGCTCAAGGAAATGGACAGGAGAACTGCCCCGTTTGAAACAGCTGGCAGAGCTCAAGCCTCCCAATGCTTCTTGCTAGCACCCCTGCCAAATGGATTTACTGTGTTTGCCAAGACCTGAACGTATGGTTGACAAGAAATGTCCACATAAGCTGATTCACGTTGGCAGCCATTTAGTAAATCCTGCTAGCTAAGTGAACTAAAATTATTAGAAAAAAAAGCAACTTTATTTACACTGAAGAGCTTCCAGGACCCTCCCTCCCTCAGCCACAAATGCACACACAGAGACTTTTCCCTTTTCTTACATCTGCCACACCTCATCCCTCAGTGCTCTATCCGGACCACCATGACTGTGACGTTGTCTGCTGACCCCCGCTGTACTGCCTTGTTGGCCAGTCTGTTACACGCAGCTTCATATCGAGCATCTGCTTCTAGCTTCCCTTCCCTCATCTGGATGTTCTTATCCTGTTGAGACAAGGGAAGAAGACACTGATTGCTTCCAGCAAAGGTAGGTTACAGCATTTGTGAGGAACAGGTCATGCCAGGGCTCTTGCAGAACATCAAATACGCAAACACGTGCAAGTCATTAATATGCATGCAGGCCATGCCCACTGCCCCACCCCCCACCACTCCGGGCATTTTTCTTCTCCTCCTCATGGGCACTCTCAGCACAGGGGAGCAAAGGGAACTGTTTCTGAGCGGCTGCTGCGACAGCATGTCCTCGCAGCCCAAACCCCATGCTGCTGCTCCCCTCCAGTCCCCCCCCGGCCCCAGTGCTTGTGCTTGCTGCATCCCAGCCCCGCACAGCCTCCCAGCCTGTTGGGGCTGTCTGCACGGCATGGCTGCGGCGTGGGCATATCTCGCTGCTGCACCATCCCAGCCGCCTCTGCAGCCACCACCTGGCCCTGCCTCTGCAGCGGGGAAGGCACACCCCGTGCGCTTATGGCGGGGTGGGGGGGCATCAGTATCGGAGTTTCTTTCCCTTTAACATCCACCGGTCCTGGTAGAGGCAGCGCTGCCCGGGCTTTGACTGGGCTTAGAGTAACAAGGAATGGCCTGTCCTGGGGCAGTGTTTTGCTGGGTCTCAGCACCCGCCTGGGGCAGACTGTGGTGTGACCCTTCCACTGCAGGGACTGGGCACAGAGCCACACAGGTGCGGGTCAGGGACCGGGGCACGGTGCCACAGGGCTCTAAACGCCAGGGTGAGCTGGAGAAACCCCACACCCTTCCCTTGGGGCCAGGCCAGTCCCACCCCAGAGGGAGAACCAGCACCGCCCCTCAGCCAAGCAGAGGCATTGCGCATGTGTCGGCCGGGGAACCTCACAAATTACTGAAACAGAATTGTAAGAAATTTTCCTTGCAGATCAGCGGGGTCATAATGGAGAGGTCACAATGCAGCAGGGATATACTATATAAGTAAATTGTTGTTTCCAAGCATGGGGAAGCAAAACAAACACAGACAATCTCGGGAATAAGGGAGGATACCCTGCCAGAAGTCCATTTGATGCCCTCTGCACTGACAAACTCAGCCCCTATGCTGCCTTCTCCTCACCTCCAGGCAGGACACAATGAAGTTCACAGCTTCTTCTGGTGTAAAGACTTTAAAAAGGCCATCACACGCTATCAGAATGAACCTGGAAATCAAGTGCAGACAGTTTCCAAGGCTGAATCTTTGGGTCCCCAGCTACCACAAAATCCCTCCAATTTATTTTATGAACATCCACGCTCCAATCCAAAGGGAAGATGCCATACAGTTTATCTGAAAATCCCTTGGAATTCAGATTCATGGAGCTGAGGCAATTCAAAATACAGGCCAAAGAGCCAGGCAACTAATGTATGACCTAAATCAGGACACCCTGGCAGTCCTAGAAACACCAGCAAGATCACATACAACACCCTTCTGGAAACCTCCATTGTTTCTCTATGAACTGCTTCTTTCCTCTGAGTCCTTTTCATTCACATACTTTCCCTGTAAAGCAGGTAATACAACAAAATAGAGAAACACGGTTTAATCCTTCATGTGCATCACTGGAAAACCTTTACATTTCCACACTCCTCTGGCATGTGATAATTTAAATACATACATTCAAAAGAAAACTGAGTGGCACAACTAAACAGAAAACTTTGACATGAACTATTGCCATAGGCTGCAGAAGATTAAGAGGATACAAAGCCCAAGGCAAAGGCAGCATCCCTCCTGGGATGGGGGAAGACAGCCCACTGTGCATTCCCTGCCTGCACATAGAGCTGTATTAAGTAGGAGCCCTAACCACAGTCATCAGACAAGGAAAATTACAACCAGCCCATAGAAGTGGTCAGCCTGCACATGGCTCTGAAGACTTAATTTAAGAGCATCTTTAGAAATATTTTAGTGGATCCCTTGATATGGAACTCTAATACCAGAAAAAGCAGCAGTATTGGGTTACACACTCACCTCCAAGACCCTGCAGGGCCACACTGACATGAAAGCTCACCGCAATTTGTCATTGCCAATCATATAATGGAAAAGTATCTCAAATCTTCAGATATCAGAGCCAAATGTGATGGTATTTATGGGCACTACGGCTGCTAGAAACAACTCCTGGACAGGATGGAGATCCATGAACTCAAGCCTTAACCAACTGCTTGAGCACCTGTCTGTGAATTTACCCAGAGCAAAAAGGACATTTCAGGCTCATAAGCAAGCTATTGCTATGAGGCTGGTTCCTCCAACAGGAGCCTCCATAGTTTCGTGACAGATCAGCAACATTATCCCACTGTACAGATAAGGAACTGGAGCAGACAGACATCAGCAGTACGAGCATCCTGTAATTCTGAGGATCAGTCTAAAGTGTCTTCACGCTAACAGCAGAGCAAACAGGGTTGTGCAGCTTGTGCTATTTGTGCAGAGCTGGGATGCAGGCAACCCTCAGGCCATGGGCATACTTTACCTGTCATTGTGCGTGAGTTGACACCGTTTGATATCTGGCACAGAGATAACACCACAGCGTTTGTACTGGCCATCCCCAATGGAGCGGGAAACCTCCAGCACTCCTAGGACTCTTCCATCCCTGCACAGGGAAAGAAAATACTGAGAGCCCTCCCCACACACATATATCTTGCTGCACTGCCTGATGGGGACACTCCCTGGTGCATTCAGTCGCCTCATACAGCTGCCTTTCCCAGCAAGTTCAAATCTTCTCTTCAAAGTCTCCTTCCCTTTCTGCATGTTTGTGTGAAGCTCTGGGAGACTTCAAGGAGTCAGGAGACTTCAAGGCTGTTTTCTGTCTCCTTGCCCTAACTCAACTCCTGCTTAGCCTAGAAAGCAGAGATAACTTTTCAGCAAGGTATCTAGCAAACTGCACTTCACTAGAAGCACAGAGTGGCTGAGGCAAGAGCAGGTCTCACAGCAGCCCCTCCTGTGCCCTACCTAGCAAGACACCAACCCCTACAGACTGGCTCAGCTGCAGGCAGTTTCCAGGAGTCAAAAACATGGCACATTCTCCTGATCACATGGCCTCTAGTAGCCACTCATTGCAGCAACACATTCTGGGAAACCCAAGTTACAATCCTCCTTAGGAATCAGCTCTGGTTTGCTAATTCTTCTAATTAATCAAGTTCCAAATAGAAACAGCTTCCCACATTCCACCTTTCCAACAAAAAGGCTCCTCATCTCACAGTCCAAGCAGCCTAGCTTGAAGTAAAAGCAAGGCACATCACAGAGAAGAGATCCAATGCTCATGCACTTTGTGACTTATCTCGAGTCCAAAATACTGAAATAGAAGCAGTGGGAGAGGCTCTCAGGCAGTCAGGAACCAGTTCCAAAAAGAGCTAACAGACACTGGGCTATCTCTTTGCAGTGTGGAAAGACAGTGGCAGCTTAAGCTTAAGTGTGCTCTCCAGAGATAAGTGAAACAAAGTCCTCAGACAGGGCAACAGGGCAGACCTGTACCCACCCATCCCCACACCAGAGAGCATTCTGGCTCCACAGGCGCGAAGTTACTTCACCTGCACTGAATCCTCTCTTTGTGAGGATGCCATCAAATCAAGAAACAGCCTTCAAACAAGGCATCCAGGGAATTCAGACATAGCTGCTGCGTTTGGCAATAGCCCCCCAAACAGCCAAACTCCTACGTGCACAGGGTCACTAAGATAATCCCACTCTCACTCCAGAAACCTCCCTCCTACTGCAGGCAGCCTCAGCACCTCAGCTAACCTCAGGGTTACTGACACTGACAGTGTCTTGTGCCCTCCATGGCCCCTCTCATAGGGAAGGAAGAGACAAGTCATGCTGCAAGGAAGGAAATTATGTAGTTTGGTTCAGCATTCCAGTGTGCAGAAAGCAGTCACTTCTTCAAAACTCCAGTCCAGCTCTGTAGGTCCAGCTCTGTAGGTCATGATACCAAGGTCAAGCTTAAGCATGTCCATGCTGGTATCCCACTGACAGGCTTTCACACAGGTCCTGCCCTGGCCATCACAAGCCCCTGAGAAACCAGCCCCCATCAACAAACTCCAGCCATCAAATCCTTACACACCTGAGGCACCATTGTGCTTCTCACAAGAAGCAACGAATTCTCCCCAGGCTCAGGAAACTCCAAAAACACAGTGCCCAGGCTCAAAATCAGGCCAGGATTTAGATTTGCTCACTCACACCCTTCAGGCACTTACCTGACATTTCCCCCCGCTTTCTGTATCCGCATACGCTCCTCATATTGGGTGGGGTTATGCTCCTTACTGAGGCTTAAGGCTGTATGTTTCTGACTCTCTTCATTATAACGACACAGAACCGCCTGTGCTGACAAAAGACTCTGTTGTAAACAACACCACAACTGCAGTAACAGGAACTTATGGAAAGAGAGACCTAAGCAGTAGTGAATAGGGCTACACTGGGCTGGTGGCTGGTGTCCAGTGGCACTCTTCAGGGCTCAGTCCTATGTGGGAGGTGCTGTTCAGTACTTATATTGGGGATTTGGATGCAAGAGTTGAACACACCATTAGCAAGTTTGCTGATGATACCAAACTGGGAGTGCTGCTGACTCTCTGGAAGGATAGCAGGCCTTGCAGAGGGATCTGATAGATCAATCATCAGGCATCAGTCACTCAGAGGGACAATCCAAAAAGATGGGGCTTGGAGCAGCCTGGTCTAGTGGAAAGTGTCCCTGCCCATGGCAGGGAAGTGGAATGAGATGGGATTTAAAGTCCTTTCCAATCCAAAGCATCCTGTGATTCTAAGGTAGGAGTGTTGTGAGGTCTCTGGAAGGACAGCAGGCCTTGCAGAGGGATCTGATAGATCAATCATCAGGCAATCAGCAGTGGCATGAAATTTAACAGGCCCAAGTGCCAGATTCTGCACCCGAGACCAAGTAAGGCTGAGCACAATTATAAATTGTGAGAGGAATGGCTGGGGAGCAGCCCTGCAGAAAGGATCTGGGGGTGCTGGTTGGCAGCAGCTCAGTAGGAAGCAGTGGTAGCCAGAAGGGCAAATGGCATCTGGGGGGCATCCGCAGAGCATGGCCAGCAGGCCAAGGGAGGGGATGGCCCCACCTGGAGCCCTGTCAGCATTAAAGGTACTGTGAAGGTACTTGGACGTGTCCAGAGCAAGACAACCATGCTGGTGCCAGGACTAGAGGGCGTGTCATGGGAGAGGGCTGCAGGCTCTGGGTGTGTGGTTTGGAGAGAAGGAGACTGAAGGGTGACCTCCTGGCTCTCTGCAGCCTCCTGAGGAGGGGATGTGGGGAGGGAGATGCTGATCTCATGCAAATAGATCAAAGCTGTGCCAGAGGAGGTTCAGACTGGACATTGGGAAGTGCTTCTTTACAGAGTGAACAGTCAAATACTGCAGCAGGTTTCCCGGAGATCTGGTTGATGCCCGTGGACTGTCAGTGTTCCAGAGGCATTAGGACAATGCTGTAACTTTAGGGCAGCCCTGAACTGGTCAGGCAGTTAGACAAGATAATTGTTGTAGGCCCCTTCCAACTGAAATATCCTATTCTAGATACTGTGAGATATTTAGCACCACCAAGAGAGAGTTTACACACACAGTTGTTTTATGCTATGGAAGACAACACAGAACTACCCTGCACCCACTCAAAACAGGATGCTTTGCAGGAACAGTTGGGGAACTCATGGCAATTGGTACATCCCCTACTATACCTCATCCTTCAGGGCAAATAAAGCTCTGAGCAAAATAAAGATGCCAGCTGTGGGCTTCTCCATTCTGCTTACCCGGCTGTCCCCAAGGTTGGCTATGTAGAGAACATTGTCAACAGCTAAGACACAAGTAGCTGTGGAGCCATCCTTCCATGCTGGCTTCCTGAAGGGAATAAAAATAAGATTACTAAGGGGGAAAACCAACCTCTTAAAGAAGCTAGTCAAAGAGTGCTCCTGGGAGTTCAGGAAGTCATGTGCCAACATGCAGCAGTCAGGTAGCACAAATCCCCAGCAGCTGCCTGCAAGCAGCTCGGGAAACTGTCTGAGGTAAACAGCAAACTGGACAAGGACAGAACTGCACAGAGTACTGACTTCTGTGTGCACTGCCAATGTCCAGCTGGTGTAAATTTGTACTGCCAGACACAGTGCCCACACCAACCCTTCCTCACGTTCAGCTCCCAGGAAACATCATCTGTGAGCAGAACAGGCTCAGCTCTGATGATTGCCCAGAAACTACAGCATCACAAGCAAACAAGCACCCCAGACTCCTCCTTGGGAGGCTCCTTTGCAGCAAAAGGAAGGCACAGGCAGCTCTGCAGTTGAGTTGCCTTCTTTTTTGTTTACATTTTCCTTCCTTTTTTCCACAGTACCCCTGTCCCTCCACCTCAGCAGCAACACCACTCAGTTGCCCTCTGGATATTTCACTTGCTGTAATTAAGCATTTATCTCTAGAGCAATGGGTAAAATGAGAAGTGTTTCTTGGGTTACAGCTGCCAGGCTGGTCTTCCCCACAAAGAAGCCCAGCTATAATGCCACTCTTCACTGAAACTACCTTTGAAACTGACTTCCAGACATATTTTACCCAGTTTTCCCTAACTTTGTACGAATGAAGATGATTCATTTCATCACCACTACAGCTATCGCTAGTGATCCTTTGTAGTGCCTTTGTCATAAGTAATGTTTCTGACTAGAGGCTGATCTGGGAATGACACTATGGTGACAGAATCAGGGAAGCTTCTTCCTTTTGCCTGGTCAGATTGGTTCTAATTAGGCTTAAGGTACTGAGTGAGTTAGCAACTTACTTAAAATTTAAAGTTTTCATGAAATCTCAGAATCAGATCGACAGTTTCTCCATCTACAACAGAAGTGTCACTAAGAAGTAACAAGAATGAAAAAATCCCCCAAAACAACACAAGCATGTAAAGGATTGGTAACAAAGTGACTGTATTTTAATATCTACCTACAAATTTTAATAGCAATCTACCTCTTCCCAAGTCTACACAGTTGGTGCGTCAGCTGGCACTCCACATGCAGCAGTGAAGGACACACCCCATAGAGGGACATTCTTCATCACTATCTGTTTTCAAAAGAGTTGAAGAATGCAAGACACACTTGCATGGAGAGAGCTAAGTCTTTCAACACAGTGCATTAAAAGGGAGGGATCTCAGAGATGTGCTCCAGCCTGGCAAGCACAGCTCTAAAGAAAGCTGCACTCAGTGGTCTCTACAGATACCCTCCTGCCACATTCTGACGCTGTCAACACAGAGATCCCATCTTAGGCAGTATAAGAACAAGGCACTTCAGCAATATGGCAAATCTTTAGAAAGAAGGTAAACAAGATGCACTGGTAAGGACAGAGGTGGTTTTTGGACATGTTTTGCTTCCTTCCTTCATCCTGAATGTGTATTTTAGTCACAGTATCACAGTATAGAAAAGGCTGGAAAGGACCTTGAAGATCATCTAGTCCAACCTCTAATCCAACTAACCTATCCTCTNTAGTTCTGCTTGGGGTTATTATGACCAAAATGCAGAACCCGACATTTAGACTTATTCAATTTCATTCTATTGGAATCTGCCCATCTCTCCAGTCTGTCCAGGTCTCTCTGCAGGGCCGTCCTACCCTCTAACAGATCAACACGGGCGAATTTACTCATGATGGCCTCAATCCCACCATCTGTATCATCAATGAAAATGTTAAATAGTCTAAGGGGTCCTACAGACTGCTTACCACACAGTAAGATCAGAACATGCCGTGATCTAGTTCTAGCAAGCATTCAGCTGGTAGATCCACAGCCTGACACAATGAAGCTGTGTGGAGCTTTGCCAAAGCATAGACATGACTCAAGGTTTCCTCTGCCCTGCTCAGAACTCAGACCTGGGAGATGCATGCTAAGAAATACAAAGGCACAGAAAGCATTTGCACTTACTGGCTGGATGCCTGCTTTAGAAACTCTTCATCTGTGTGTTTAAAGGTGTCCAAAAGGCATCTCTTCACAGTTTTCTCCACGCTGACTACCTCACCTGTCAGACAAAGAAAATACCAACTAACTTTCGAATAAAGGTATCTGACCTATCCCAGTCCATTCCGTTGCTCATCCAGCATTCAGCACATCCCAAGTGTGCCTCCCAAACTGTGTGCAGAGCAGCTGGGGCATATCCTGGACTCACCCTACCAGATATCTGTGCAGCAGTGTGTATGGAGAGTTTGACAAATCTCTCCACCACAGGAGTATTTTCACACTTGAAGTGCCACTACTAGAACTGGCAACAGCACATCTAACACTTGCTTAGCAGTTCACAATTGGCCACTTGCAGCCTTGTGCCAAGAAGGCATCCAGCACTCCTCCCTAGAAGACAGCGCAGTGCTGCAAGCCCATGGGGAACAAGGGATGGAAAATCAGGAACTACACCCAAACAGATCATCTTCCCTACCCACTGCCATAATGTCAAGGCAGAAAACGTGACAGTTGTACTACAGCCCTTATTCCACTCCTCTTACCTTTAGGAAATTTCTTAATCAGGTTTTGGTGCAGATTCTGTGCTGCAAATTTTGAGGCTCGGACTCCCCCATGGCCATCAAAAACAGCAAAATACGAGACACGTGTGCTGTGAGGGAACAAAAGAGTAGCAGGAAGAGGCTAAGGAAGGCCATTAACCAGAGGGCAGGATAAGTACATTCCTCCCACAACATCTGTGTTAGCCAGACCAAATAAATCCTGCTATCCAACGCACAAAGGTGACAGGTCTCTGAGTGCACATGTTCAGCATTTGTATGGTTCACATGTTCCAGCACTCAGCAGAAAACTTTCTTGTAATTTTCCACTCTTCAAACAAATGAAGGGCAGAAGAGTGTACAGACCACAACTTGGCATAAAAGCAGCAAAATATTTCATCACAAGGGCACTGCAATTCCCCAGCACTACAGACATCAGTTTAACCAATCCTGAAGTACCTTCCATGCCTAAACTTTTTCCAGCTACGCTACAGACAAGAAACTTGGATCCCCTGGTACACAGAGCTCTCAGGACAGTATTAGTTCAGAAGTCCAGTATCAGTGTGATGCTTGAGAACATTCCTTCAAATAAACACACTTAGACACACCTAGATGTGTTAATTTGCTAAGAGATTTAAACTTTTCAAATGAGAGAGTTCTGACATCCATCTTCTCTTATTCAAGCATTCTCCATTGCCACAGTTTGGTCTTTACACATTGTACATGCCCCAAGGCAAGGCCTGATTACTAGCAATTAAAGTGAGAGTATCTAAACATCCTTGCTTACATTTGGGTAACAAACAGCATCCAGAGTTACTGGGCCCTCATGATCATGAAAGTCAGTGACTGAATCCACTGAGGACCCCTCAAAGTATCTGTATGCGCTAGCCCTGTGACTTGCCTGGGTACAGCTAGCTAATAGTTCATCCCAGGTCTCCCAATAACAAGCCCAAACCACTCAGCACAACACAGGTAGGCAAGAGCCTGTTCAAAGCAAAAAGGATCATCCCATGAGCTTAGCTGAAACAAGCTGGAGCTGCCTCACCCCCATGATGGCTGTTCTGGCAGTTGGGGCTCACTTACATTTGTGAGGGCAGAGGCTGGCATTCCTCGGTGATATCGTTTAAGATAACATGTGCATCCTGCATATCTTCTCTCTCACCTTTTCTTTCTGCCACATAACCCCTCAGTCCAAGAACACCCACTGATCCTAAAGGGAAACAAAGCAGACACATGTATGCAAATTAAACTCCTCCATCTCTTCAGCTCAGGCTAAAACCAGTAAGTTCTCAGCTTTCTGAGCTCTGTCCTGGCACTGTAGCCCTCATCCTGCAACAAAACATCTGGCATTTTATTTTGTAACCCTGGTTTTCACATGCCCCCAAGGTCAGAAGCTGTAAAAGCAGTTAATTTTGGCAGGCAGCTGTAGCTAAGCAGGGCATTAAACAGAGCTCTTACCAAAGAGTGGGGGACAGGGTGAGCAGGGGAAGCATGTGGCACTGAACCTGCAGATTAAGTAGAGCACAGCTTTAAAGAGCGTGCAAAGAACAGGAAATCCACATCTGCTGTCCACAGAACATGTCCTTTCCTTTTTCCTGCAGAGCACATCTTACCCCCAAAGCCACAACATAGCACATAGGCACTGAAGTCAAAGGCCTAATATGTAATAGGCCTCTCTCTTCTTCTCTGGCTTCCTTAGCAGCCAGCAGAGAGATCTGTGGATGCGGCAAAATAAACTGGTGTGGCTCCAGCCTCCCAGAGGTTCCATACCCAATCCTCTCCTTTTGGCAGCACAGGCACTTATCCTGCTAGTGCTGACTTCTACTCAGCTTCTGTCACTTCAGCAGGGATGGCACAGAGGCCTAGGCAAAGGAGGCAGAGTGCCAGGACACTTGAGGGTCTTCCACAGACCCCTGCGGCAGTTTGTTCCCTGTGAGAGGCTGAAAAGGCAAGCAGTCTGAAGAACTAAAGCTTAGCCCAACACTAAAAGTACAAATTTAGTACATTTGTTTTCAAAGTGTCTGAAAACCTTTACAAACTTTCTTTTCCACAAGTTCTTCCCTGCCATTCGTCTCTTCCTTCTCCTCCAAGGACTTCCTCTTCTGCCCTTTCTCTTGGCTCCCTGCTGGTGAGACTTGCTCAGTAGCACTGGAGGCTGAAAGAAAGCAAGATGCAGATAGCTGAAATGTTTCAGCTCTGGTTTACTTTCAATGAATTCAGAAGCAAGCCCTCTTATACCAAAGCACATTCAGGAATGCAGGCTCACAGACTTACAACTCTAACCACCCAGAAATGCACACAGCCTCCCCCAGCACGTACAACCTATGGCAAACTTCGCTGCCCAACCCAGGGAGTACCGATTTTACCACTTCAATGCTTTGTGACTCCACTTGAGGCACAGAACAGCTGTGTTTGTCTGACAGGCTGCTGATTCTCTCCAGGAACCCACAGGGATTTTTTTCTTAGCTACCAGCATTTTTTTGCAGTTAATTTCTCAGGAAGTTAAAGTTACCGAACACTAGTTAATGAACACTTCTAATTTACTTTTATTATTCTTGTCCTCTATATACCCCGCCCACAACAATGCAAACAAACATATTTTATTACTTTAAATGTGTGTATTTGTTAAGGGGGTCCAAAAGACACTTTACGAATTAAAGCCAGCAAGCAAAACCTGATTCACATGATCTCGGAGACCTGGCCTTTTCTTTCTAGATATTTAGTCTCATACGGTGACAGCAAACACGTGGCAGCACAGAGAAAACCCTGACAGAGCAGCAGTCTGGGTTTGAAGCCATTTTCAGCAAGTAACAAGGAGAGAGCATGTGCCCACGGCAGCAGTGTAGCCAGGCCCGTGGCAGCAACAGGGCACAGGTACTTTCCCTCTCAAAACACAGAGTTTTCAAACAGACAACAGGGGTCACCAAAAGACAGGGAGGTACTTCTGGGATCAGGCCTAACTTTTACTTTTTAAGATTCAGAATCCTGATTTAAACAATCATGGGCGCAAGCAGATTGTCATGACACCAGGTTAACTTGCCATGTGTCCAACACAACACACGCCGCATCCTGGGCTTTCCGACAGCAGACTCACGGCTTGTGACACAGTGCTCCTTACCTGGGTCACCACTGCTGGCTGGTGGGAGATCATCAAAGAGCAAAGAGCCTCCTTTTCCTAGAGCACGAGAGAAAGGAAATAAGAACTAAATACCTTAGTCTCTTTGAGGGAACAATGCTCTGTTTATGTCCCTCCTGAGGTACAGAAATTACGGCAGTTTACCAAACCAAGCCAAATTGCTGGACGGTCAGGCAAACCCAGGCCTTGTATTTGTTTCAGGGAGTGCTTACATGGAACGTTTTATAGAATACTATGTACAGAACATCTGTAACGGCCCAGTTATAAAAAACCAAACAGGATGCAGCTGGTCTGGACACCAGTACTGATAACCCCTGTCCTTATCTTGCCTAACAACGAACAGGGGTTACACCTGCTTCATCTCAAAGAGATGGTGACGCAGAAAACATGAAAAGTCAAACTAACAGCGGGAACTGAGCACCCACACCTGAGCTGGCACTGCTGAACAGTGGGAGACCAAAGAGCACATGTCCTTTGTGAGTGCCTTTCCCTGCAGGCACTCTGGGGCTGGTTAAACCCGGGACACCTGTCTTACACCTCTCATTTGGACAGCTGAGGGCAAGGTGAATTTTTTTCCTTGAGAACTGTTTGTTTTGTTTTCACAAGTAACCCGCTGAGCTCACATTAACACCCCTCGGCAGCACCGACAGGGGAAAACCTCAGGGAGCTGCAGAACACGCAAAAACACGGTCTGAACTGCAGTGGAACGAGTCCCAGGGGAACAGAAACCCAAGAAAACTCAAACCCTGTAATTTCTACAATGATTTTTAACCCAGTCCCTCCCCCTCGCCCCTCAGGCTCCCCGCAGCGGCGGCCCAGCCGGCGGAGCTGGAGCGTAACCCCATTTCCCACGGCCGCGCTGCAGCGGGGCCCGTCAGGCCGTGCCTGAGGGAGGCCACACGGACAGACGGGAGGGTCGCAGCTCACCCGCGCCGCCGCCGGGCTCGGGCAGGTCCCCGAACAGATCCATGGCGGCCCCGCGGCCGCTCCGCGCCTGCGCAACGGACGGAAGTGGGGCGGGGGAACCGGAAGGACGCCACGGGCCCCACCCATAAGGGGGCGCGCCCGGCACCNCCGAATGAGGAAGCTCAGTGGCACGGGATTTGCGTTAAATGCCACATTTATTTCAGAACCGAACAAGCCTCACGTGTGCACGGACGGCCGGGATCCGTGGTGCCGCCCCCCGGCACAGGACAGGGAGCACCGAGGGGAATCGGAGGGAGGGAAGTGGCGGCGTCCGTCCCCACCCAGGCCCCAGCCCGCCCGCTCTCCCTGGTACCGCTGCCCTGGGGAGCTTCCCTTGCGGAGGGGCTCGCAGTCGTGCTTAAACCTCCACTCTGCGTTCCTTGTGTCTGGGCTGTGGTGGCAGAGGGAGGGGATGGTTGCCAGGCTCCTCACCAGAAGCGCAGCCATGGCAAGGCCGGCCCGTACGCTGGGGACAACCGCGGCAGCGCCCCGCCAGCAGCCCTGTCTCGCATCACCCCGGCCCCCAGCCCAGCCGCCTGCTCTGGAGGTTTGCTGGCCTCAGGCAAGGCTCGGCTCTGGCTGGAGGACGCCGTTCCCTGGCTGCGTCTTGCCTGGTGCGCAGAGCCTGGCCACTGAACCTGTGTCTGGTCCCTGACAGACACGGGTCCTGTCTGCCAGAACCTGCCTCCCCTCACCACTCCGGCACCCACCGTTTCCATCCTTAGCCCCTTACGTTGAAATTTGGGATGGTATCAGCTAGTCCTTGCCCAAGCGAGGATGTCACAGCCTGGGCCCCTGCACTGCCCCGGCTCACGCTCTCTGTGGTTCTAGGCTGGTACCTCATCCTTCACAGAGGGCAAGAGTTGGCCACAGGCCTCTAAAATGGATCACAGAGAGGGAAATAGCCCAGTTTCATGGGGAGCTTGTCCTGGGTTGGAGAGCAGGGCTGGGAGAAGCAGCTCCACTACAGCTTTGGGCTGTAGCAATGGGGCAAGATGCCCAAGGAGCTGTGGTCAGACTGGGCAGAACTAGCATGTGCTCAAGAAGAATCCCCAAACCCTTTATATGATCTGAAACCTGGGCTAAAGGGTGCCTGATATGCAGTGATGGGGCCTATGCAAGCCTCTACCCACCTGTCCATGCCCCCCACAAGTGGAAGGAGAAGACAGCACCACCCCCCCGATACAGGGCTGGGAGGTGTGGCAGAACCTAAGTGCAGCCGTGCTGGACAAGAGGCAGCAAAGCTGGCGGTGATGCCTGAGAGATGCTCGCTTTCTCGCCTGGAGCTGTGCCGGATGCAGCCGGCCACTTGGGAAGCTCTGAATGAAACATCTACCCATGGGTGACAGAAAGGAGGAGAGGGAGAGCTGCTGCTGCTGGAGGAGCTGGGAAGCAGTGATGGCTGGAGGAGGATGGAGGAGTCTTCAGCAAAGACACCTCTGACATGGGAAGCCCCCAGAATTAACGTGCTGTTGGAGGCAGGGTGGGAGGAGGTGGGTGCTTGTATCTGAAGAAGAGGAAGAGGAATGAAAAAACACCAGCTACAACAGAAAAAAGAAGCCCCATCCCAACCCCAAAACCCCAGGCCGGCCTCTCCCCTGCCCCTTTGGCCTGCTTTGAGCCTGTTGTCCTGTTGGGAGGAGGAGGGTCCTGCAACCCCTTTTGGAAAAGAGCTACGAGGATCCTGTAGGTTGGGGTGGTCATTCCTAGCTCTGGGGAATTTTCCTATTCCATCTGAACCTCCATGGTCCCTGCAGGGATAGGACCCTTGGCATCCTGCCCTAAGACTGGGAAATCTCTTTGGATAGAACACCCAGGCTGGGATATTGGAGATGGCCCACTTGCTTTTGCTTGGGAAGGGTAGCCCAGCATGCGGTGGCAGGCAGAGCCATCCCCAGAATTCTTTTCCCTCCAGTAGGACCAAGCTCCGAAGTGCAGTGTCCCATTCACATGGACATCAGTGTCCTGGCCAGCTGAGATGACAGGCTCCTTCCTTCCAGAAGTAGATGGGGCAGGTAGGAATTGCCTTTTTTGGGTGGGCTGTCCAGCGACTGCTCAGGGGAGAAGTTGATTAAGCTGCAGTGAAGGGCAAAGCAGATGGTTGGGGAGGGGCAGGGAGCAAGGGGAAGAGCTCTGCTACCACCAGGCATAAGCCTGGGGAAGGCATCTCTGGAAGCCCAGCCCACCACCAAGGCTCTCCCCTGTCTGGAGGAGGCATTGGCCAGGGGCCGGGACTCAACTTCAGGATTTTTGTGATGTTCATAAATACTTTATAAATATAGTCGTATAGTACTGACACCTGATCTTACTCTGCTGTCTTGCAGAAATATCAGTAAATTAGGAAATCCTAAATTACCACTTTGCCTGGGGGCAATTCCTCCTACTCTCCCACCTCTGAGCTTTACTGAATTCCCGCCTCTGTAGATCAAAGACCAGCTTTTAGCCAAAAGCACCCTCCTCACTCCCTCCCCTTTGATAGGGACCTTTTTGGAGTGTTAGATGATGTGATATGAAGGTCACCCATGGGGGGACAGACAGAAGATGGCACACGCACAAGGAATCCTGCCTAGGTGGATCCAGGCTTTTGCACCTACAAACGAAAGTGAGTTTCCCCTGTGAAGCTGTGAATCAAGACAGATCCTTCCATGAAGCGGAGAACTGGGGCAGCAGATGGTGTGAGAAATCAGACATTAACATGGGGAGTCTTCAGACAGAATCAGCTATCTTGATCCTGTTGGCAGATGGATGAGGTGGAAGGTGTTTTTCATGTTAGATTCTCATCTGGGCTGTTCTTCTTCTGGACAGCTTGGATCTGTTTGAAAAACAAGGGAGAAAAGGTGTTAGAGATGTGGACTCCCAGGTTCAGTGTCCTACCTCCAGGCTGATGCTTGAGTCCAGATAGAGCTGGAGGGACACAGAATTAATGTCTCTTTAAGCCAGACCAAGCACATTTCTGTGCATTTACTCCTATTCCCCTACTCCCGCCACTTGAGATGCTCTCAAGAACTCCATGAGATACTCAAGAACTCCACGGTTGTTGAGGAATTAATACGTTTAGTGCAGCCAGCTCTGTGTGCAGCTGCAGCTCAACCTGCAGGTTGAGCTCTCGGGGCAGAAGCCTGAGGAAAGAGGCCATGAACTGCCTACCCTTCGCATAACGCAGGGACCTGTGGGGAAGCTGAGTGAGGGACACTGAGACACACA
Organism: Pitta sordida; assembly: GCA_013390025.1. NCBI lineage: Eukaryota > Metazoa > Chordata > Aves > Passeriformes > Pittidae > Pitta > Pitta sordida. Next base: position 37,121 of record WEKX01014369.1, read on the forward strand.
GCAGGAGCCAAGAAACCCAGACTTTCATGCCCTCAGACTGTAAGGGTATAAATGCCCAGTGTTTCCTTTGTTCGGGGTCCCTCCTGAGACAGACCCAGCTCCAGCTGTTATTTTGTTATTGCACCATGATTAAATTGTTTTAAGGATCAAGATGTCTGAGATTCTGCTATGTGTCTCTGCTACAGGAAACCTGTGACCGAGCTGGTAAGGAAACCTTGTCTGACTCTGTGAGTGTGGGGTGTGTGAATTCATGGAGTCAAGCAAGGCCCCTTTTGGCTCACTAGAACAGCTCACTGCGAAGTGGCCTCAGTCCCAGCTCAGACGGTGCAAGTGTGAATTCCAGAGTGGCTCCTGGATGGTCAGACAGGAAGATTTCCTTAACAGTCTCAAAAAACCTGTGAGATGGTCTCAAGAGCAGTGACAGGCCAGTGTCCCTGCCATCAGGCATGGATGTTGCTTTGAACTCAGCAAAACAATGCCTCTGTTCCAGCTGGGATTTGGCCCTAGACTGAAGCATTTTGCTCAGGAGGATCTGAAAACAAAATCAATATGGTCCAAGTTTTGCCAGCTGAGAGTCAATCCACGCACAGCTTCGCACAGGAGATGTTCCCCGCAGCTGTTTGAGGGCATCAGGGAGAGCACTGGGAGCACGGTAGGGAGCATGCTTGGCTACCTGCAGAACCCCACCAGACCCCCACCAGTGGCTTCTCTGCACCCTCCTTCCACTAGATTCCCCTGGTACCTTATGGATCCAGCCAGGAGAGGGTTGAAGGCGTAGAGCCAATCATGCATGTCCTTGTCACTGTTGGCCTGCAGCAGGATGCCCCGGTGCTCCGTGCACACCGCAAACGTGTTCGGGGTCTGCCATGGGAGAGCCGGGGCTGAGTCCCTTGCTCAAGGGGGGTGTTTGGAGTGGGGTTGGTTCCTGGTGCCCTACCTTGAGCATGGCCTGCTGGTCTTCACTGTACTCCACCTGGGCCTTGGAGAGGTTGAGTATGGCCCTCTCGACTGCATCCTTGTCCGAGTTGTAGATGTAGACATATGGGCGCCGGACCACCACAAAGCGCTTCACCCACCCATTAGTGTGGGGCTCCAGGAAGTGCAGGTAGCCCTTTTTGGAGACAATTGGGCTGCAGAAGGGATCAAGGTCAGGGTGGGATACAGACCATGAGGAGGTGACAATACTCCCCTCGCTGGCTGCCCCAGTTGCTCCTACCTGACTCGGATCTCCTGGATGTCAGGCACCAGCAAACGCTGGGGTTCCTTCTCCTCCTCAGATCGGCGGGCTGGGGACTTCTGCTCTCCTTCTACCACAGGGTCAAGGTCGGGGCTCTCTGCCCTAGAGGAGACTGGGGGGGCTCTGGGGAAGGAGGAGAGGATTTCATGTAGGAAGAGTATGGCTGGTGAACATCCATAGATCAGGACTGTGTCTCAGTGATTGCACTTGTCCGGCTTGGGGGATGCCACCAGAACCTCGCAGCCAGCTTCCTACCTGACCTCCATGGCCTTGTAATGTCCTTCCACCAGTGATGGGCACGTTGAGGAGGGGGTGAGAGTGGTGACCCCAAGAGCTGGCATGGAGGGATCTCTCATCAAGGTCACGGACATTTCAGACAGCTGTGGAGGAATGGAGGTGTGGACTACAGTTTCTGCACAAAGCCAGGAACAGAAAATGGAGCATGGTCCTGCTCGTACGGGTAGAAGCAAGACCCGTGGCTGCTAAGGTCCTCTCCTGGCATAGTCCTGAGAGCCACCAACTCTGAGAACACCAGGGCAAGCAGAGGGAGCAGAGACTCCAGAGGAGGGATGACTTGTGCCATAGTGCCCTTCTGGTCCCCGCCCAGCCATTCCCCCAGCCACACATCCTTCCCAGCCCCCTCAGACCCAGCAGAGCTCAGGGCAGCAGTAGTACCTTGCTCTCGCTGGCACTAATGCAGACGTGGCTGTGGCTGTACTCTCTGTTGAAGGTGTGCGTGAGCAGCCGCAAGCACTGCAGAGATGGGAGGAGGACAGTGAGGTACAAGGCACTTTCCTCCTCCCACTCCTCTTGGGCTTTCTACTGCCACAATCCCCAGCTACCCCGTGGAAGCCACTTCCTGGCATCATCCCTGCAAGCTGGGGATGCTGCAGGATGGTACCTTCACAGCCAGCTCCTTCTGCCTCTCACTGGGGGTTTCAGGGGGGGAGGTGCGACTCTCAGGGGCCCCATCAGCAGAAAGTGGAGAGGAGACGCAGGAAGTGCTTCGGGACTCAGAGTCCTCACTGGAGCAGGGGGATAGGTTCTCCAGGCCCAGGCGCTGGGTCGTCTCCAGCTTCTCACGGAGTAACAGGTAGTGCCTTGTCTTCTCCACCTAGGCACAGGCATCCAGGCTCAGGGGTGGCCCCTTTCCCCCTTCCCAGGTCCCCTTAAGTGCATTTGCTCCTTAGCTTTGGGTCTGCTGAAATCTGGCTGGCAGCAATGCACAGGAGCACTGGCGGCACACTCCTGCTCCTCCCACCATCAGGAGGGCTGTGATGCAGGCTGGGGAGTCTCCCCAGCACCAGCAGGGTGAGGGGCTGATGAATTGCTCCATTTCAGCCATTTTCTAGCAGATTCTTACTTCTTGCAGAAGGCTGAGTTTCTCCAGCTCCCACTGATGGTCAAGGATGAGGCTGTCACTGCGGGGCCGCCAGCCAGCCAAGTTCTCTTCTCCCCTCACATAGGCTACAGAGGTGTCCAGCACACGCCGGCGCCGTCTCTGCATGCCTGTGGGCACAGATGCACAGCTGGGGAAACAGGTGCACAGCGCCCAACCCAAATGCCTGACTGTGACTCCCAGATCCAATGAACACCTGGGCAGAGGCATGGCACCCACCTGGGCTGCCAGCATCAGCTACACGGCAGAGGCTAAGCTCATAGACTCCTGTCACACGGTTGCTGTGAGCAAAGAGAAATGCAGCGTTACTACCTCTGCCTCATCCCCACACCCCAGCTATTTCACCCAGGCTGCTGGGTGACAGGAGAGCTCCAGTCCCTAGGTGATGGCTCTCCTGTCCCCAAAAGGCAGGAGTATCCTAGTACCTCTCAGAAGCCCGCAGGCTGCCGCTGCCAAAAAGGCTGCGGATGGAGCGGGAGGCAGGAAGCTTGGCGTCCCGGGAGTAGAAAATCATGCAGAAGTCTTTGGTGATGACGGCAGGCTGGGTGCAGTTTTCCATCTGCAGCAAGAGGAGGGGAGGCATCAGAGGGACAGCAAGGTGTCAGCCCAGCAAGTTCTGGGCACCCCTGTGCCCAACAATTGCCACTCCTGGGTTCCCACAGGGCCCCCAAGCACCCTGCACAGCACAAGCACGGGCTTAAGAGGGGGTCACACTGGCTGCACCCCAATGGCAGGAGAAGTACCAGACTTTGCTGGTGTATAATGACCCCAAACAAGGTCTTTACCTCAATGTAGGCTGACAGGGTGATGTAGATCTTCTCCCGGTATGGGGTGACACGGTTGAGCAGCAGAGAGTTGTGCATGGAGCTGTCCCACGCTGCCTCAAACTGGTAGAAAGTCCTGCCAAAAAAACACAGCAGGTAAAACGACCTCCCCAGAAGCCCTAGCAAGCAAGCAAGGAGATGCCATCATCCCCCCCACAGCGCTGCAGCAGGCCTGCAAGGACACACAGACATGCATGTGCAGTGGGGACAGATGGGGACAGCCACTCCAGAGGACACAGGCTCAAGGCAAAGGGCACAAGGTGTGGTGAGAGGAGGACATGGCACCCTTGAAATGGCCAATGGACCAGGGTTTTGGGGAGGAGGAACCATGGGAGGAGTAGGGGCTCAGCTGGGGTGCAGGCAAGGCAGAGCAGGCTGGGAAGGCAAAGGAGGGTTCATGCCCCACCCCTGTGCCCAGAGCAGGGGGCTTCCACCCCCAGTGCACCCGGGCCAGTCCCCACCCTGCAGCCTGGGGCATGTAGCACCCCCCAGTCCCCGTGAGGAGCAGCTGTTGCCATTCAGGTGACAATGGCCAGAAGGGAAAGGAGAGAGGATGTTCAGCACTGGGAGAGTGCTGCCAGCCCACCTATGGGCATGCAGCCCCCCCACCAGCCGTGTCCCTTTCACGAGGGGTGCTGCTGTCTATGAGCCCTGGGCCTCAGGGAGAAGCTGGGGATCATTATTTGGTGGCTGGCCCCTGTCAGGTTACCTATCCTGGCTCTTGCTCAGTCCTCATTTTCAACCCCATTCTCACTCCGCTGCCTGAGGACCCTCACTGTGTTTCCATAGCTCCCAGACTGGAAGAAGGAGCAGGGGACACCCGGTCCCATTCCTTCTCAGGGTCCCATTCCACCACAGGGTCCCAGAGAAGACGGTGCAGCCTCACAGAGCAAGTTTGGCAGCTGCCCTCCTTGGGTCAAGCAATGGAGGGTGGGGGAAGCAGGAGGTGGCTATGGTAGGAGAGCATGGGGGATCCCCGTTTCACCCCCTACCACACTCCAGGGCTCCCTCCCAGGCCAGTCTTGGCTTTATGGTACACCCAGTCCCCTGGCTCTCGCCTAAGCATCCTCAGGAAACCATAGCTCAGCTATGTATCAATGAGGACACTTCAGCATGTCCCTGACGCAGCATCCAGGTAGCTGAGGAGCAATTTTAACAAGAACCAGGGCAACCAGCCAGAGCAGGGAGAAGCTCTCAACTCTAATTTGCTCATTTTGGAAGAAGAGGGAGAGTGATGCTTTCAGAAGGTATAGAAAATACACAAACCCCCCAAATGTGAGACAGAGCCAAGGTGAAGGAATGCTTTGCTCATACAAGTTGCTTGGGAAGGCTCTGTGGGCAGCTAAGGAGGAGGAGAAGAGAAGCCTCAAGGGAAGGGAGAAAGAGCAAAAAGCAAAGGGAGGAGGCAAAGGGGAAAGAGAGAAAAGCAGGAGAGACCAGACCAAGCAGGTGCACGTGAAATACCTAGTGTCATTTCCCAGCGAAATGCTATAAGTGGAAGGTGACCCAAGGACAAACACACACACGTACACACACAGAAAAACGACAGGTCAGAAGAGCCCTCTTTGAAGGGACTCACTCTGTATTAGAACCACTGGCCAAGGGAGCTCCTGTTTAGCTGGACCCCAAACAGGAATCCAAACGGAGCTTGTGAGGGCAGAGGCTTACCTGCCTGGGTGAAAACCCTCTGCCTCTCACTTTCCTCATGGCCTAGTTGCTGGGACACAGGCACATGTGCTTCCTTAAACAGTCTCATGTCATCCCAGTGCAAAGACCTCCCACCCAGTGCAATCCCCTGGGACAGTGCCCCTTGTGGGTGAACAGCTATCCCACCACTATGCATGCAGCAGATGATTTCTTGGCCCATCCCTTGATCCACAGGAAAACCGTCACTGTGCTGACAGTGGGCATGGGCATGGGCAACCTCTCCTGCAGTGTGGGTGCTGGATCCATGCTGTATACATTCTCCTGGACCCTGGGAGAGAACAGGGTACTGTTGGTGGGGCAGCTCTGTCTTTGGACACCTCTGAGCAGGACCAGCTTTGAGCTGCTGTAAGGAGGACAACCTCCCAGGCACAAATTTACAGAGCCCATCAGAACTCAGGGCATCTCATCCCTTGTCTCCCAGACACATCCCCCTCTTCTTCCACAATGGGGCATAATGGTGTAACATCCACTCCTCCAGGCCCGTGATGATGCTCTCATCCAAAGGCTGGCAGCACATCCCCAGCTCTGGTGCCTCTCACCCACATGCCACACGACAGGCACACCCAGTAGTCCTACCTAAAGCCTGCAGTCCCAGAACAGTTGCTGCCCCTTTACAAAGGGGTACAACAGTCTGTGCTGCAGTATGGGTGTGCGCACCCACTGTCACACTTGTGTACAGACCCACACTGCCTGTGTGTTGCACCTACACCAACAGGACAACCGTGAAGGGGTTGGGCAGTCCCTGCCACACCAACTGTGGTGCTGCCATTGTCACCAAGTGCCTGGGAGATGGCAGGATGTGCCTCAAAACTCCCACTATCCACACCAGCCCTGCAGTTACTCCAAGCGGCATCAGGAGCTGAGCTGGGGCTGGGGAGAGCGACAACAGGGGTCTGGCACACTTTGTGCCATGGACCAGATTGATGGGAGAGTGGTGAAGTCAAAAAACAAGAATAAAACCCAAATCAGGCAATGGGAACGCAGGCGTGCGAGGGGGAGCGGCAGCCAACAAGAGCGTGGCCCAAACGAACACCAAAAGGGGCCAAGTGAGCAAGAGGTGCCAGGGCAGGAGGGAGGAGGGATGGGGCATGTGGGGGGATGAGGGGCTGGATGTCCAAGTGTTGCCTCTGGCGGGAGTGAGCGTGCCGAGGCAAGGGGGAAGGAAGACAGAAAGACAGAAAGACAGAAAGACAGATGGAAAGGGGGAAGGGGGAA
>WEKX01014369.1:51790-96363 GCA_013390025.1 Pitta sordida
AAGGAAGGAAGGAAGGAAGGAAGGAAGGAAGGAAGGAAGGAAGGAAGGAAAAATCAAATACAAGGATCCAATCATAAACCAATTCAAGCACACTTCACAAGAAATGTGGCCAGTGGAGCTGCGGCGCGGGGAGCCAAACCCAGGGCAGACTCATAAGAAGTTGGAAGGCACTGAGCTCTGGGGAACATGCCCCCGCCAAGGAGTGGGGCCACTGCCACAGGACCTTGTGTGGTATTTTGAGTTGCCCTTGAGAGTTTTGGCTTTGTTTTGATTTTTTTTTTTTTATAATAAGGAAAAAAAATAAAAGGGGAAGAACCCAGCTCTTTCGGTCTGAGGTTGCAGGACTCTTACCCCACCTCCACCCTCTCTGCCTGCTCTGGTCCCTCCTCTCCACCATGATGCCTGGCTCTGGCACATCAAGAAAAAGGACCCTCAGCTCCCTCCAGTCAGGAAGCCCCAGCCTGGGGGAGAGAGTCTGGGACCAGCTCCTGGCACACACTCCCCTGGGAAAACCCCAGAGAGAGCCAGCAGCACTACATCCCATTTGCCAGAACAGGATAGTCAGATGGCTCCAGGTTTGGTGGCACAGCCAGCTTTGGGGCAGCTGGTGGACTTCTCCAGGCCAAAACTGATGGAGCCCAGTGGGGTCTCTCAGCCAACAGGTATGAGAAATCAAAGCTCTTGTACTTAGCTGGAGCTAAGGAGGAGTTGGAGCCTGCACCCAGGTCCCTGTGACCTCCCTGGATATCCCCTGTGCCAAGCTGGCACCTTTGGCTCCAGGCCAAGCCCTGCGTACAAGCGGCAAGAGTAAATGCCACTTTTGGCACTCCCTCCTGCACCCAGCTCTCTGCTCACCCCTGTCAGCTTCATTCCCCCAAATTCCTGAGGACATCCGAGCCTCTGAATTCAGGGGGCTCATGCTGACCAACACAGCTGGGATGACCAAGCCAGAGCCAGAGGCACACAGGGTTTTGAAGTGCCCACATGTTCCCAGCAAACACCACCCTGAGCCAGTTGGAAGGTGGCCCTCCCTGGGACAGAAATGCCCAGGACTTAGACCTTGATGCAGCTCCTCTGGCTCCTTCAGTGATGGAAATGCAGCAGAGCTCCCATTCTCAGGGACTCTCCAAAGAGTGACCTGCCTAAAGGCAGGTGCCATCCACCTTCTCCTGCCATCCCTTGCCACTGCTGTGCTCCTCATAGCTCTACCTCAGCGGGCACCTCACTACCCCGCCAAGCAGCTGGGCTTGGCAGCAATCCCAGCCAGCCACCCCCTGCACCTCCAGGATGCCCCAGAGCTCGGAGTCGTGTCCAAAAGCAGTTCCCTCATGCGAAAGAGCTAGGTCCTTCCCGGCATGCTCTCCTAAAACCTCACCAACCTTCCTACTAAACTGAACAGGGGGAAGCGGTCGTAAAACGGATCCCGGCCATCACACAGTGGGCACTCCGGAAAGATGTCTTCCTCCAGGTCCTCCTCCTCCTCCTCCTCCTCCTGCCCCTGGTGCTGCTCGTCAGCAGGCTCGGTGATGTCGGAGTCGGGGTTCGAGAAGGTAGGGGAGGGGGTGAGATCAGCCATGCGCTCGCTCATGCATGTGTTGAAAAGAGGAGAGCTGTTGCAGCCAGAGATATCTGAACTAAGGTTAGTACAACAAGATAGAAGACAAGTTAACACCAGCTGTTCCAAACAGAAAGAACAGGAGTTTTGCTAATTTTTTTCTTGTTTGGGTTTTAGGGTGGGGTTTTTGTCTGCTTAAACCAATGGACATCAGGAACAAAGACCTGCCCATCTGGTGCATCTCTAAAGCCACCAACGGCCAGAGAAAAGAGCAACCCAAGAAACCAGCGTGAATGTTGGGGCTCCCCTCGCTGGCTTTGCACGAAACACAGGGACAGAGAGAGTGGCATGAGACCCACTGCTGGAGGGAATCTCTCCATGTGCTGTGGCACTGGATAGCAGGGGGCGGGTGGTGGATGCCTCCAGGCCATGCAGCTCCTCCCCCTGCCCACCAGGACAGACCCCTTTTCCAGCATGGCCCATCTTCATTGCTGGCACTGCACCCTTCCAACCAGCGTGCAGGAAGCACATGGAGACACGCGGCACACACTGTACAGACAAATGCTCAGACACGAGAGTGTGCACAGACACATGCCCCACTGGGGTGGAGGTCGCAACGGCACAGGCTCTCAGCCTGCTGGACAGCCATGGCCCCTGCCGCCCACAAGCCCAGAGCCTGTGGCTCCCAGAACTGGGTCGGCCAGGCAGCGGAAGCATTGCCAGCACCTCGCAGGTCCCTTGAGGTCCCAGCAGCCAACATGAAGGACAGCCACCACAGGTAAGATGGCCACCAGACTCCCATGGGAGGATGAATGCCCTGCACATGGTATGCAGCGCTGATGGTGTGTCCTTCCACAGGACCACCTCTGGGTTCTGGCCACACTTCGAAGGAGCCAAAGCACTCACCTGCCGACCAGCCTGAACCAGGGGAAGCGATCATAGAAAGGATCTCCGCCAGTCACCACATTGTCACAGTCCTCAATGACACTGGAAGGCACTTCTGCTGCTCGGTCATACATCTCACGCATCAAGTCCAGGCGCTGCCTGCAGGGAGAGGCGACACAAATGGCAGCAGTGAGACATAGGTCTACAGGCACCCAAGCCCTCCTGGCACAGCCATCACTTGCCCACCTCAGCTTCTCCAGGGTCCAGTAATGTGTTGCACCGTTCTTCTGGTCCTGCACCTCTACAGCCACAATGGTCCGGGGGAACGGCCGCTTCTCCCGGTCCTTGGCAGCATCAGGAGGCAGCAGGTCAGGAGGGAGAGGCGAGTACAGTGTGTCCGTGAGGAGCACAAACTGGAACTGGACCTGGAGAGGGTCAGAGGGAATGGTTACAACCTGGGAGGGCTGAGGACTCCATGTGGTGCCTCTGGCTGCCCATTCTTGTGGCCTCTGCTGCGGGTGCTGCAGCAAGCCAGAGAGGAGCCCAGCCACCCACCTTCTTTTTCAGCTCCACACTGATGGCATTGGCTTCCTTGAGGAAGATGGCATTGCCCCAGAGCAGGTCACGGAGGGAGGTGAATTGGTACCACTTCCACTTTCTAAAGGCCCAGAGGGCCAGCTCGAACTCCCGCTCTGTCCATTGCACTGTGGGGACATGGAGGGACAGTTATTCCAATGCCAGGACAACAGTGCCCAAGAGACCCACAGTCCACTCTTTGTGATCCCATACAGAACATCAAAACCTCAAAGTGGCATGCAGCCCTCACCCTCATCCTCAGGTTCTTCCTCCTCCTCATTTGCCTCAGGGTAATACCTAGAGTCCATTTGCTTCTGCAAAGCCTCCAGTTTGCTCTCATAATCCTGGGGGAAGCAGAAAGAGTGGTGATGCAGCCCACGAGTGTGACCTTCCTCCACACTGCCACACCACACTACCTTCCCTCATGGGAACCCAACCTCCTCTCTCCTCTGGATCTGCGTCTGCGAGAACAACTCATGGAACACCAGGTTTGCTCTTGCATTTAGAACACAGAGCCCACCCACGCAAACCTCTGCCAGGACTTCAGTCATGCCCAGGTAGCCTGAGAAGGAGCCAGGTCCTGGTCACCTACCAGCCTCTGCTGCTCCAGAAGGTAGTTTGCCTCCTCTCGCTCCCTCCGGTACTGATCCTCCAGTTCCTGGAGCCTAGATGGAAATGAGGAAGGAGAGGATGACCAACATGGAGGTGGACAGCCAAATCCCTAGCACCTCAGCCCATGCTCTCACCGCTGCTCCATCTCCTGTTTCATGTCAATGCCCTGCTTCTCCAGCAGCTCCCTCTGGGCAAATGCCCAGTCCACGGGTTCTGCAGGGGTCTCAGCACATGGGGTCCGCTCCCGCTCCTGCCGAGCCTGCTCAGGGTGGTTAAAGCGGAAGACATGGCTCTTCCCCATGATGATGCGGTTTCCTGCAGGGATGTGTGGGGGGTGGGAGAAAGGAATGAGTTTAACATGCGACCTGAGGGAAGGAGGGAGGGAGGGAGGGAGGGAAGGGTTGAAGCAGCCCTGGTGTGATGGCTCCAGTGACCCACCTGAGCGCAGGATGCTGGGCTCCATCACCTTTTTGCCATTCACATAAGTGTCAGCACCTTCACAGGGCTCCAGGGTCACTATCACTGGGGAGACAGTGGGAAGGGGAGAGGGGAGTGAAGATAAGGTGGGAGCAGAGGAATAAATCCCACATCTCCTGCTCTGGCAGCCTCGTAGGGTGAAAGCCACCCCTGCTGGCACTCCAAGTGTGGGGGGACACCAGCAGCACCCACACCTTGGGCAGCCAACAGGACTCAGCCAACCTGGTGTTAATCAGAGCAGTCCCAAGGACTAAGGGCAGTTGGAGACTGGATGTGAGAGGCAAACAAGGCCTCCAGAAGACCGTCCTCCCCAGACTCATCTCCCATAGGCCCTCAGGTTCCTGTCGTTTTAGGGGGTGGACTCTGCTCCACGTCTTGGGTGAGGGAATCATCTACAGTCTGCTCAGCCAGAATCTCCCTGCCTTGCTTTTCTCCCACGTGCCTTGCATGAGCTCCCCTCCCAGCCAAGAGGGCTGTAGCTCATCTGAAGTACGAAGAGGCCATAGCCATGCAGGAAAGCCCCACTAGTTTGAGAAGCGCAGGACCCCTGGCTGGGGGTCGGTGCTGGGGACATGCAGACGGATGGGTTTCTGGGGCAGTGGAGCCCCTCCAGACAAGCAATACCTTCACCACTGCTTTTGGTGTCACTGCGGAACAGGCAGTGCTCTTCTTTAATGAAGTGTCCACTGAGAACGATGTCCTGCCTCTTCTCAGCATCTTCCCGGCCAACCCTGTGGGCATAACCCAGCTCAATCCTTCCTCAAAGCAGACACTCCTGAGTCTTCTCCCCAAACCCATCCTTGGGGCTCACATGAGCAACCCCTGGTGCACAGCAGGACCAGCATCCCAAATGAGATTCTCAGGCATGAGACGTGTGGCCATGGCACTCTGGGGATGCCCCAGGGACAGTGCCCAGACTGGGGACAGCTGTCACTCTGCTGCCCACCTGGGGAAGTCAGACAGTGAGATATGGACAAGGGTCCCACTGCTCCACAGGACCTGGCCCTCACCTTGTTATCCCGTCCTTGATGTAGTAGAGAAGACACTCAGACATGAGTGGATCCTCATTCAGGTTGACCAAGTGCGGTGTCTGGGAGAGATGAACAAGGAGTCATCCCAATGCACCCTTGTCTACCCAGGCACTGAGGGATGCTCCTAAGGGAGATGGGAGCTTGGTAACACTGCAGACTGCCTCTGCACAGGCTCTCCCGCCCGCGGTAACTCCAGGACAACACACCCAAACAGGTACTTTTCCAGGGGACTGCAGAGAACCAAGCGGCTGGGATGAGGATGCCCTGCTTCCATATGCCTCCTTGCTTTCCTAATCTCAGGGCTGAGACCTGAGCACCCTTCCCCTGGTCACGTTTGAAAATTCATGTTCCAAATAGGCCAAACGTGGAGATAAACATTTCCATTGGGAGTTCACACTCAGAGTCTCTTAGGGCAGGACCCTTCTTACATGTGCTGCATATTATAATATAGAATGGTTTGAGTTGGAAGAGACCTTAAAGATCATCTAATTCCACCCCCTGCCATGGGCAGGAACACTTTCCACTAGACCAGGTTGCTCCAAGCCCCATCCAACCTAGTGTCACACACTTTCAGGGACAGAACAGCCACAGTTTCTCTGGGCAACCTGTGCCAGGGCTTCCCCACCCACACAGGGAAGAATTTCTTCCCAATATCCAATTTAACCCTGCCCTCTGTCAGGTCAATAAAGAAGTAAAATATGCACTCCAGTGAGTACATTTAGTACAAAACTAAATGAAAACACCTGAAAGGGCAGGTCCCAGAGGTTCAACCAGAAGCAGTGGAGACCTGAAGCCATATCTGCAATCTGAGTTTCACTTCTGGGTCCTCTTCCTAACAGTTCCTTCCCATTCCTTTCTTCCCCTGGGTCACGAAACACTTTGTTCTTGATGAGAAGGAAGTTTCTCCCCCAGCCACAGACCTTTCCGCCCGCAGCCAGCTCAGCTGCTGGGATTGAACCTTCAGGGCACAGGGAAAGTCCTAGGAGTGTGAGTGGGTGAAATGATGACTTTCTCAGACAGAAGAATGGTGACTGTAAGGAATACCGTATCAGTCTGCTGAGACTCAGCATGCAGAGGGGGCCCCTCATCATGGTGCCACAAACCTTGGCTGACACCATAGACTCATTCCAAACAGGGCAGCAGAGCTGGAGGTCAAGGGAAAAGTGGGCTCTTCTCCATGCTGGCTGGCAGAAGTTGGCTGTAACTGTTGGCCCCTCTGTACAGGGGGCCTCAGGCCTCAGGGGCTGAGGCTCCTTCACTTGCTGTTTTTGGCCAAATTTGCAAAGCTGGTGATTTTCTCCTGAGCTCTTGAGCTCTTGACCATCCCTGCCATGGCACACAGTAGGACAGCACAGTTCTGTCCTGCAATGCCCATAACAAAATGGGGTTTGCACACTATCAACACTAACTTTCCTTGCCAGCCACTAGAGAAGTCAGAAGAGTTTCCACCCACCAGATAGCTGAAGACCCCCACAGCAATGTCCCACCACCAAGACCAACCTGCTTTGGTGAATAAACCCCTATGCTTCCTACTGAAAGATCTGGGGTCCTAACTGCCTGGGACAAGAAACAAAGACAACAGTGTAAAAATTTATCCTAAAAGTCAAGCTGGGGCATTTAAGGGCAAGGTCCAGAAGTCTTTATCACCACCCCAGCTGGGGACACACAAGAGCTTTGGCCAAGCAAAATGCTACAAGCAATAAAGAGACCGAATATTTTCCCAACCACGTTTCTTAGCAAGGATTTGCTGGTTTCAGGGACAGCAATTTTAAATATCCCAAAATATGGATTGTTATAAGCTGACAGTGAAGTCCAACACAGCGATCATCAGCAAATACCCCCAGGAATGGGGACAGCACGCCAGCAATGGGGGCTGGACGTTTAGCCACATATTTCTACCCATGTCTGCACCCAGCAGCTCAATGCTGGGATTTCCCTCCGAGGTTTCAGTGTCAAGACAACACTAGTGAAACACATGAGGCTGGCCAGCTGTGACAGTACAGATCAGAAGGGAGCTGCAGAGGTAGAAACAGTCCCCAGGAAGAAGAGAATAGGATGATCCTACCTTTTTAGGAGAGAAAACACCCAGGGTGCCTCCATCCTCTCTCATGGCCACCCCCATTTCGGCCAGCAACGCTTCCCTGAAGGAGCAAAAGAAAGAAGAGCCTGTCAAAGTCCCATGCACCACTGGAGCTAGAACAAGGATGGAACCCAATCCCATGGGTTTTTTCCATGAATCACAGACATAGGGCTCGCTTCACCTTTTGTCCTAACATGGTGGGCACTTGGGTGCCCAGGTGACAGCTCAGGGTATGGCTGGACATTCAAACAGCTGGCTGTTTCAGGAACTGAACTGCTATAGCAAAGTGCAGAGGAGGGGAGATGCCTAGGGAACCCCATGCCATGCCATGCCATCCCATCCAACCCACTCACCTCTCCATTCGGATTGCTTCTGTCCTCCGCAGCTTCTCCTCCCATGTCTCATTCAGCTCTGCAATGATCTTCTCTGTTTCCTGACAAGTGTGGGTTGAGCAGGGGATTAGTCTATCCCATGGGCAGCACACCTGCCCACTCTGCCCAGTTCTGTCCAGCTTGCTGTGGTGGGACACTGGTCCCAGTTTCAGGCCAGTTTATAGAAGCTGCAGCAGCATTTCACCCACATATTTCCATAAGCCCCAACTTCAAAGACCAGCCTCTCCATCTTTTCGGTCCCAGCCTGCTCCTGCACTGTGCTGGGCCAGGAGCACTTGTCCCACAGGACAAAGGCAGCCACCACTCTGCAGAAAGGATGGCAGCACCAGGTAAACCTATGATTCTAAACCCTCTCCCCTCAGGCAGTTTGGGCAAACTCTGGGTCTGTCTGCAAGAGCACATCCGAGCATTGCTTTCCATGAGCACCAACCAGCATGAGTTTTCAGGAAATAGTGAGCCCCCTCTGCAAGCTGCAATGCATTGAGCTGAGCCCTTCATCCTGCAGGGCACTGGCCTCTTACCTTGAGTCTTTCAATTGCCTCTTCACTGCCTGGGGCAAACATGATGCGCTCGTGGAGGCTGGCAACAGAGGCAGCACGGCTGGATAATGCAGACAGGGAGGAAGAGGGGCTGATCCCAGCAATGGCATTGGTCACTGTGGAGAGATTGTCATGGCGGTGACTCAGCTCTGCCCCTCTAGCATCATTATTGTTCCCAAGGTTGGACACATCTAGGGGTGGGGAGGGATGGGCCAGAGAAAGACACACAGACAGGAAGAGAGAGAAAGAGGATAGAGACAAGAAAAGCTGTTGGAAAAAAAAAAAAAGAGTGGCCAGTGCATCAAGAAGAAAGCCAGGAAATACAAGGAAATGGCACAGGCAACAGTGCAGCAGCACAGACAGCAGCAGGGCAAGGGCACATGCTCTCTCCCCTAGGACACAAGGCTGTTTTGTGAAGCAGCTGCTGGAAGCAGCCTTCCCAGCTCCCGAGAATGCTTTTTTGCAACACTAGACACTGAAGCCATCAGGTCTGGGATCAAATGTCCTCCTCAGACATGTGCCTCGGCTCCTATCATCCCCCCTGTCTGATACAGGCTGGGCAGTTTTCCCTGCCCAGATGAACTAGATTAGCTGGATCCAGGGGCAGAGAATGACCAGGGAAGGGAATGAGAAGCGCTGCCTCTCCTCCCTACAAAAGGGTCAGGTGGACAGGGTAGAAGAAGTGGCAGGATTCCCTCACAGGGTCTGCACACAGGAAGCCCTTCACCCACTGGAGCAGCATCGTGGCCAGCCAGAGAGTGAAGCCAGGGCTACAGGCAGCAGCATTTGCCAGCCAGCACCCCAAGAATTAGCTGCAGCAGCTTACAACCCAGCTTAGGACCACCAGTTTAGAGGAGTCACAGGGTCTCAGCACGCTGTTTCAGAGGCAGGCAGGGCACAAGTTAGTGGGTACAGCATTAGTCACCCATCAGCCCACATCCAGACAGCTGAGCCAGAAGGAGACAGCCCTGTCCCCTCAGCAGGCTTGCCGTAGCCAGGCTGCACTGCCTGACCCACGGCGGAATGGGGCCATAGTGCTTATCCACGGGCGAAATCTTCCTAGCCATCAACACCCACCCCTTCACCAGGAGAGCACCATGCCATCCCACCCAAGTGCTGTGCCAGGCTCTAGTTCCAGTGAGGCACAGCACCAGCAGAAGCAGCAGCAGCAGCAACAGGAAACATCGTGACAGCAGGGAGGAAGGGGTCCCTGTGGGGATTCAGCCCTTGGCATGGCTGAGTGGGAGAACTCTGATCCCTTGGGCACCATCTCAAGCCCAGGCGCTAACCATGACTCTGCCACAATCCCTTCTGCCATCTCCCTGGGTATGGCCAGCCTGCAGGCACGCACCACTCCATCAACAGGGGCTGGCTGCAGGAGCCCTTCCCCATGCTGCACAAGTGCCCTGAGGCACAGCCTATGCCTCCCAAAAGCTGTGAAGCAGTACCAGTGATGGGGAATACACACATTTGGATCCTCCTGCAGCAGGATAGGCTAAGAGAGAAAGAGAGGGCAGGGAGCAGGGGTAAGACAGAGAGAACAGAACAAGAGAGGGTTCATCTCAGTAGGCTGACAGCACAGGGAAGAGAGCCCATGGGTGTGTGCAGCCCCAGGAACAACTTCCTGGCACCTCTGCTGGGTGCTGAATGCTGAAGCTGGTAGGTGGAGGGGAAGAAGTTTGCTGGGTGGAAAGTTGCACCTCCTGTGACAGGAGCAGATTGGGGGCTGCGAATACACACGCAGGGGCTCACCAGAGGCAGCATAATGCCACCACAGGGCCAGTGGAGCAGGATGCAGGGCAGCTGTGGGGACATCGGCCCTGCAGGCTGGGGGGACCTCAGCTCATCAGTGCCTGGAGCCACTGGCAGAGAGCACGTGTGGTACCTACTGTCAATGATGTCCCCAAGGCCCTGGGCATAAAGAAGATCACGCAGACGTGCCACCTCATCCTTCAGCTCCCGGATGAGCTTGTTGTTGGGGTCCTCATTGATGACAGCATTGCAGCGGATCTGCTTGGCACGGTCAGCGTACCTATGGAAGGCCGGGTCTTGAGCAGCAGCGAGGAGAGGAGCAAAACTCCAGCTGCTGGGCAACTGAGAGTCCACAGCAAGTGATGCTTTGGAGGACTCCAGTGCCAGGATAATCCTTTGGCCTTTTGTCTGGAGCTGCATGTTCTCCCCACACCACACCCCCAGCCAGGGACACCACAAAGGTGGGGAGAGCATCTGACAGTGCCTGGGTCTCAGAGATCCCCTGCCCTTGCTCAGTGCACAGGGGACAAGGGCACTTCTTCCTACCTGAGGGTGCTGAGGGTCTCATCATAGTTGATGTCTGCAGGACTGAGAGCAGCAACCATGGCAGTCCTGGAGTTGCCCCCTGCCCAGAAAGATATACCCACATCAAGGAGATGCTGGTCCTGTTCCAGCTGTCACCCTCGGCTCAGCAGCCATGCCCACCACTGGTATGCCCCACCAGTCCTCACCCAGGTTCTCCCGCAGCAGCCAGGTCAGCACCGAGTCCCGGTATGGGATGAAATCTGTCTTTTTCTTCTTTTTGTTCTGCGGGGTGGGGAATGAAAGGAAAGGCTGTCAGTCTGCCTGCTTTCTTCAAAGAGAAGGTGACAGCTGGTCCCTTGCCATGGGGACTTGGAGGATGGTGGCTCTACCTGGCCACTGTAACCTTGAGCATTTTTGCTCCGGTCCACAGGTCCTGCCTGTGAAATACCCTGGGCTGGAGGGGATGTTTAAGGCTGAGTACTGAAAGCCACAGGGTGAGGTGGGCAAGGAGGATGCTGAAGGCTCTGCCAGCCCCCAGGAGAAGCATAGCTTGGCTCTAGGGAACAGTTTCACCACAAAACCACCCTGCAACCCACTTCCACTTGACTGTGCTATAAAACAACACCCCTTTCCCCCCTTGGCCAGGGTGTGAGATCCTGGATTTGAATCCCACTGCATTAATCATTTGGGCCAGAACAAACCAGCTGATAAGTATGTGTGTGTGCATTTGTATGCATGGGCAAAGTCCTAGGCCTGCTGCTGCAAAGCTTCTGGCCTACTGATTGAGAACATGGTTTGCAGCCAAGATGGCCAAATCCATGAAGAAACGCACTGTGCAGGACCATGCGGCTGCCGGTCAATCAAGGAATGCCTGCCAGGCAGCCCACCCTCACCAAACCCCCTGAAGCTCCTGACTGGCTGCAGCACCTCTGGCTAAGAAGGCACTGAGTGGTGGGAGGACCAGCTGTACCACCTGGGGGAAGTGGCCATGGTAGCCAAACCTTACATATAAACAGCTGCACAGGGATTCCATTTTAGAGTATGCAAGGGCTCAGCTCCCTATCTGAAGACCTAGCAACATGTAACTTTTGGTGGCAACTATCTTTCTCTCTTTTTCTTCACTCTTTTAATCTTTTTTCCTCCTCTACTCCCTTCTCTCTCATGGGTAACTTGAACCCAGAGGAACTTGTATTGTACTAAGCTGGGTTACTGATTGCTTTAGATTGAGTGTTTTTCTGGACTGTTATTGTTTGCTAATACTCCACTGTAATGCTTTTAATGATATAGGGTTGGTGCTAACTAATACTTTAGTATAATGCTTTTCCTTGGTTGTATGTTGTTCTTGTAAGCCCTTTTGACAAAACACCTATTTTTTCACTAAATTAACAAAAGTTTTCCTGGAGAAAGCATGATACCATTTTCTCCAGGTGTGATTTTGTAGATAATAATGAACCAAAAGGCTTTAAAACGTTTTAAATCCATATATAAAAGTAGTTTTCTCAGATAAGCTTGTATCACTTTGAAGCCAGGTTATTACACAGGATACCTACCTTATTTGGCCCGGAATCCTGCAAAGAAAGTGGAGAGACTGTTTAAGGGAACTGCTTTCCTTCTTGGCACTCACCACAACTCTCTGGCCCCCAGGTAGACAGCAACAGGCACAGGTCCCCATGGAAATAGCAGCCCAGCTTGTTCTAACCCTGGGGACAGCCTGGGAGGTATCTGCCCATCCCTCAGAGGTGGGATGCTCCATGTCTTGGAGCTGAGCCCATCCATGCTGGGCCAAGCCCATTTGCCTGCCCCTGTGCTGCTGCTTGTCTGTGCTATGACTACCTACCATTTCAGCCAGGGCAGAGATGACTTTCCCCAGAGTGGTCAAGGACTTGTTGATGTTTGCTCCTTCCTGGTGAGGAGAGAAAAAGCACAGATCCTCAGGCCCCATTTCAGAGCCACACTAAAGCTCGGGAGAATGGGGAATTCCCAGTATGGGGTGGCCTTACTGGGTAACCAACACCTTTCACCTGGGACTCATGGACCCTGGTGGAACTGTCATTAGGCAGATTTCAAACACAATACTATCAAGGTTGTTGGCAGCGCAGTAGTCAAGGAAAGGAGATGTCTTGGCTGGGGATGAGGCAATAGGACATGGTGCCCTACTAGTAGAAGGAGACCTCACATCAGCTCTCACCTTTAGCCTTGTGCCCTTGGCACCTGTGGAGTCGGCTCGCTCGCTCCCAGCCAGGTCCACCAAGCTGATTTTGCTGACCTGCAAGCAGAGGGGAGGCTGTCATCCCTACAGGCACAGCAAACCTTGCCCGGCATGAAGCCAAGACCTCTTGCAGGTTGATGCTGCTCTGAAGGGATTGGTGGATTCTGTGGGGTCATCCCTGCAGGATTTGACCAGGAGTAGGGTTAATATCCTTGCAGACAGAGCTGGAGGGCATTAGCTGCTAAATATCCTGTCCAGGGGCTGCTCCCTCGAGGAGGTGTGTGCCCAGCATGTGCCTGGGACTTACCTCCCTCCTGTTCGATCCTCCATCAGGCTGCACCCCCATGTTCCAAGTGCTGATGATACCTCATGAAACCCATTCCCCCAAGCCCTCCAGGCTCTGCTCTCACCTTCTCTGTGGTGATGTCTGTCTCAGCGTCATGTCGCTTTTGTGTGAAGATGATGTTGAACACAGCATGGGAGCGGCTGCTGGTCTCATTCATGTTGGTAGCAGCCACTGTGCTGCAGGGAGAGGAGCACAGGGAGGTGTGATACTAAAGCAGCTGGTGACGGGCCAGGGCTCATGCCAGGACAGAACATGTGATGGGAAGGTAGGTCTGGAGGACAAGAAGGGACTCTGGGAGGAGACATGCACAAGTCCAGGCTTTCTCCTGCTGGCTCCAGTGTGTTTTGAGGGCAGAAAGGAGGTAAGGTGAAAGCAAGAGAAGGGTACTCAATGTCTGGAGTGAAGGGGACTGCCACCTCCAAAACAGATGGACTGGCAAAGCATGGAAGTGAAGCAGGACTTTCTAGAAGTGTCTGCAAGCCCTCCAAATCCTGCCCGTGTCCTCCTTCCCCAACTCACCGGGCCTTGTTTCCAGAGTCCATGAGGTCTTGGATGTCATTGTAGGAGGTCACAGCCAGCTTGGAAAGGTCTTCAACATATGGACCCATAAGGGGATGCTCCCTCACCCTCAAGTTTCCCTTGTTCTTGGGGTTCAGGAGGTCCCTCACACGCTCACAGTAAATCTCCATGTAGCTCACCTAAAGCAGAAGGCACAAGCAGGGCTAGCAGAATGAGGTCCTGCTTGCCCACCCAAAGAGGGGTCTGCACATTGGCACAGCTTGCAGACATGGATGGGAGGCTGGAGGAGGGCTAGGCAGGCAGTGGGGTGCCTACCTCCACGGAGTAGGACATGTTGTCATTTGTAGTGTCGCTGATGCGAGAGAAGAGGTCTTCACACAGCTGCGGAGAGAACACCCAGGCTCAGCCCTGAGCCAGCAGGATGCTCCTGCCTGAGGTCCCCAGGCTACACGGATTTCTACCTTCTCACCTCAAAAAACAGAGCTAATGAGTGCTGGAATTTCTCCCAGGTACCTGGTAGAGCCCCCTATGCTGATATGGGGGATCAGCAGCCCTAGAACCCCTCTGTCCTGCTGGGATGGCACACGGCAGCTCTTGGAAAGCAGCTCCACACTTGGACTACCTCTGCTCACAAACACCAGCCTTGTGTGGCCAGACTATAGTCCATTCAGCCTTGGGAAAGTCTGGATGACCCTCTTTGGACCCCCACGCTTCGGCAGAGCCATGCCAGCTTGCTGTAACAGCAGTGCTGTATCAGGCCTTGCCAAAACCTGGCCCCACTCCCACCCTACTGCCCTCTGTGCTGCCCAGCTATGCTTTTCCTTTGGACATCCCTCTGGGACCAGAGGGACAGGTAGCTTTCCCTAGGCATACCTGTGGGATGATGCCTTGCTGGTCCTTTTCCTGCTTCCCCATCATGGTGTAGGATTTTCCAGCTCCTGTCTGCCCATAGGCAAAGATGCACACATTGTAGCCTTCAAAGGCATGTTGCAGCATCTCCTCGCCAATGTCCCGGTACACTTGCTTCTGGGATGCATAGTTGATGTCTGCAGGCTGCAGGGAATACATGGACATGTTGAAATTTGGCAAGGAGGCCCTCCTGCCTCTCCCCAGCCCAGTGCCCCAGGTGGGCTCAGGCCTCCCATGCTTACCGTCGTGTGGGACCAGTAGGAATAGTCAAAGCTGAAGCTTTTGGGTGTCTCTTTGGGCTGCTTTGGGTTCAGGATAGCTAGGGACAAACAGATGGGAATACATATAACACCACTGGCCCCATATGGTACCCCTGCCTCCCACACCCCAAGCAGGAGGGGTGAAGGATGATGGGGGTTCAGTCCAAAACAGCCTTGGAAAGAGGACTGGGACCCTTCCAGCTCTGCAGATGGGTCCAGAAGCCCCAGATCCCAACAGTGAAAGTAGAGGAAGGTGAGCAGAGCCCAGGCAGTAGGGCAGAGCCTCGTCCAAACATCCTGCTGGATACCGTGAGGGGGACACAGCTCCTTCCCTCTGGTTCCTTACTGTTGTGGCATCTGCCAGTGGAAGTCCAGCACTGGCACAGAAGCATCACAGCCTTCCTTACCCCACAGATGGGGGGGCTATGCCCAAAGCCCTACTGTTGAGTGGGAGCAGCTGCAATCCCACTGGGGCTCCCCTAGTTCCTGCCTCTCCAGGTCCCCAGCCCCAGCAGGGTGATTAATGCCTCGTGACACACCACCAGCAGAAACAAGAGCCTGCTTTTCTCATCCACTGACGGTAAGGATGTTGCCATGGAAATTGGAGCCTGCATCACTGCTCTTCCTTGCTCAGTGTTTTTTTGTTTTTTTCTCCTGTGGAGGGTTTTCAGTGTTTTCTTTCTGAAACAACAGATGCTCAAAAGAAACTCAAAACACAGGGTAATCATGAGGTCCAGCCACCAGCCATGTTAAGTGACACTGAGGTGACCTTGCAGGCCTGTACAGCACAGTTCTCATGCCTAGAGCCCCAACTGCTCCCTGCCAGGACTGAGGAGGAGGCTGTAAGCTCTGAGGCTGACACAGATCCCTCTATCCCAAACTGCCCTGCCCTAAAGCTGGCATTCAGCCAGGGCTCACAACCACTCCAGATTCCAGCTGGGACCTTCTTGAGCAGTTCCAGGCATGGTGCAGCCCACTGCCCTAGTGTCAGATACACGGTGTCAGGTGTGTGTTGCTACAGATATGGATGTTTTCACCTCCAAATTTCTCCTTCATTGCCACAATGGATACTCCCTCGGTAAGGGTCTGTCACTTCTGGCCTGAGATAAGCCCAGTCCTGCTTGCAACAGCAGGGGGGCAGGCAGAGGGAGGGTAGGAAGAGGGGTCAGGATCCAGCCCCAACCATGAAACTACAGCATAGTGCTGTTCAAACACTATTTGCTATGGACAAAAGCCCAGTTCTGACACCACTGCAGGCAGCCTGACTCAGATGCTCTGGATATTTGCTGCATCCCAGGGAGACTTAATTACCAGGAGAAGGGGCTTGAAAGTGACAACTGGCAAACCTGCAGCTGCAAACAGGCACATGAAGGTCCTTGGAAGAGCAGGTCTTTGTGGGCAGCATGGGCAACAGCAGGGGCTGTCCATCCCTAATCCCTGCCAATGCCTGGTTGCTGTGCTGAGGCAGTTGTGAAGAGAAGCAGGAATGGAGGCCATGCCAGCAGTGAGATGCAGCATCTCTGATGGCTCCTGCCATTCATCCTGGCAGCTCTGCCCCACCACCCCATCACCTGTGTTTAGCTCAGGTCTTTCTCTGCCCTGCAGAGGTGACCCTCACCACAGCAAACAGGAGCAAAAACAAATCTTGGAGCAGGCAGGACAGTGACAAGGTGGCTGTCCTACATCCCAGTGCCAGCCCATACTGGGAATGAGGCAGAAGAGCAGCCAAGGATGGCACCAAGTGGCTCCAGGCATCCCAGCTGCAACTGCCCAGCTGGCACAGGAAACCAGAGACTGGGAGAAGGGAGCAGTCCAAGAGTAGCCATCTCCTGTCCTGAGCTGAAATGCTGTCCCCATCCTCCTGTCACTCCCATTTATTTGCCTGCAAAGCAGATGGATGCTGCTGGTGGAACTTCTCCTCTCCCGTGACCAGGCATCCAGGGCTTTTGCAAAGCTACTGCACAAGATGCTCTGGGCAAATGAGATTTAAAAGGCAAGGAGGGGTGCATGGAGGTGAAGACAGACATACAGATAAGGGGGCAGGAGAGAAGAAAACTTTTGGACGTGTCCCTTGCCTTACCCTGAAGAGCCAGCAGCACGGCAAAGTGCAGCAAGTGGGCAGGCATTGAAGAGGAGAAAATCCAGAACTTATAGCACAGACAATAATCACCAGATTTGAAAGCCAGCAGAGGCACAGCTCCAGACAGAGAATATTAATGGCTTTGTGGGATCAAAGCCAGGGGTCCTGTCCTCACCATCCTGGTGGGAGCTGCCAGGAGAGGGGCCAGGAGTGTTGGTGCCCAGAACGGTCCCCACAGAGTGGGGGGCACCACAGGAACAAAGCAGCAGTGTTGGTGGGCAGGTGGGTGGTTGTGGCAGCTGGAGATTTGCAGCGAAAAGGACAGCAGAGAAAGGCTGATCCCTTTCCACCCTGGTCCATGGATCTGGGCCCCCGCTGCCCCCACAGGGCTCAGTGCATTAGGCAGGAGAAGAACCTGCCCCCTCTACCTTGGTATGTGCAGGGGTCAATGCAAACAATCCTATGAAGGGGAAAACTTGCTCTCACTGTCCCCCCCTCCACCGCCTCCTGCCATTTATTTTTGGCTTCTCTTCAAGGAGCTGAGGGGATGGGGAGGGAGCGGGGAAGAGGGGTGAGACAGTCCTGCTCTGCTGGCACAACTGGCACCCTTCTGCCTCCCCTGGCTGCAGAGAAAGCAGGTCTCTGAGCCTCCCATGCCTGCTAACCAGCCCCCTGGCCAAGGGGATTAGCCAGTGGTTTGTCCATTCATGGAGAAAATCCTCACTGTCAGCAAAAGGCTCCTGCTTGAAGCCCTGCTGCCCTCCCTGGTGCAGGCAAGGGGTGGGGGGCCAGGGGCATAGCCAGGGTTTAGAGAGGTGGATGGCTCTGAACAAACACAGACATGGTGGTGGGGGAGGTCTGCTGCTCTTGTCTAGGGCATGGCAGGCTTCCCTTAGCCATCAGAACCAGAACAGGGTCTGGCCTATGCCCTAGACCTGGGCAGGTGGAAAGCTCCCGTGGGGTTAGGTTTCCTCACCACAAAGGCAGAAGCTCTGCACTCCAGACAGATGAAGAATCCCTGCCCAGCCAGGAAGGGAGAACCCTCACAGGATGCCAGAGACTGGCAGACATTGCCTCACAGACATCCCCTCCATTCCTGCTCCCAAGGCCCGGGGTGAGCAGGACCAGAGGAGTCCCAGACTCACCCTACACCCTTGAGTGCCCTCGTCTCCCTGTCACTGAGGTTGTCATGGCAGCCTGCTGGCACACCACAGGAGTGCCTGGTGCCGGTGTTTCATTCACTGCTGGTGACGCAGGCAGTGACGCAGTGACGCAGTGACACAGACAAGCGCGCAGGCAGGCAGGGAGTTATTATAGATGCTGTCCCATCTGGAGGGTTCCAGAGCCAAAGAGGAGGGATTCGGCTGCCAGTCCCACATCATATTGCCAGAAGCTGTTACTTGAAGAGCAGGAAAGGCCACACGGGCTCCTTGACAGGACAGACAGCTCCAAGCCCCCATTCTACATCCCCTACCCCCAACAAACCATTATCGTGGCAAACACTGCTCCCACCCCTCCATCCTGTTGCTGTTGCAGCTCCAAGAACCCCATAGAACGAGGGATGGGTCCTGGCACAACACAGTGCCTGGTACCTGGTGTGTGGTACCTGGACAAGCAGTGGTGTCAGAAGCCACTCACTGGCCCATGCATGGCTTCAAGGCCAGGCTGGATATGGCTCTGAACAACCTGGTCTAGTGGAAGGTGTCCCTGCCCATGGCAGAAGGTTGGAACAAGATGGTCTTTCAAGGTCCCTTCCAAGCTAAACCATGCTGTGATTCTCTGATTCCCCCCTTATTGCCTACCAGGGAATGCTGACCCATTTGCTATCACAGAAATCCAAGGGCTTGATGCCATGTAGATCCTGCCACTCCCATTTCAACAGTAGAACTGCATTTTTCTGTGGGAAAGGTGACATCCTCCCTATATGTGCTCCTCCAAACAACTCCAGGTGCTACAGTCATCCACAGAAAGGATCCCAGCTCGCTGCTCTGGCTAGACCACACATGCTCCTCCCTAGGCAGTACTCCAAGCCCCTCTGCCCCTGAGGCACTCACTAGTGGTGCTTCCCGACATCTGGATAATGCATTTGGATTCCCGGCTCATCTCCCGGGAGTTGAAGGGCCGGACGCGCACCGCCACCTTCACTGATGCTCCTGCCATCGCGCTGGCCAGAAGTGGGTCCTGTAGTGGGGAGCAGTAGATGTCCTGCAAGGTGACAAGAAAAGGGGGTTAGGAAAGCTTGCATGTCCACCCCAATCCACAATCTTGTGGCTGGGCAGGACGAATGGAAAGCCTGTGCAATAAAACCACTCAGGAACACTGGTTTGCCTCTGCCCAAAATATGATATTTTGTTTAATCCCTTGATCTGCCCATATTTTACCTCCTACCCATTGTATCTCAGGTCAGGACCCCCAGCTTAGTCCTTTCTCCTCAGTCCAGGGCAGTACCTGGAGACTCCATCATCCTGCAACATCACTCGGTGGGTGCCCAATAGCCAGTACAAGGCCATGGCACCATCAGCACAAGCTCTAAGGAGCAGTTTTCCATCCCAGGGTGCCAACGGCACTGAGCAGATAGCCCCTCACATACAAGCAAGCCCACATGCCTCTCCCCATCACATGAGCTTCCTGCCTCCACTCCAATCCCACCAGAGCAGGGACTGGGCAGCAGGACAGGGTGGAGCAGGGAGGAAAGTGATGGCATTCCACTGAGAAAAGAGGCAGATATTAAACACTGCCATTGACATGTGCCTCCCATTCAGTTCTCACAAGGCAGATGAGTGGTGTCGGCAGGACCCAGCTGGTGGCCATCACAATTGGCTGAAGCTCCCAGTTCACCGTCACTTTTTCCATTCCTTTTCCTAATAAATCATTAATCACAAATCCCACAAGATAAAATAAACCACTTGCCAACATCTCCTAGAGTAGGGGCCCATCCCAGCACAGGTGGGCCAGGTGCTCCACAGTCCATCCCACCTTCCCCAAGCCACAGGCAGCCTCACTAGCATTAGCCAGTAAATGATGCTGGGATGTTTTCTTTGACAACTGCATCCTTTAGGATCCTTTTGGACCTGACAAAATCTATTCCTACCTTCTAACATCCATCCCTTCTCCTGTCTGTCCCTGCTCCCTGGCTCCCCATGCTGAGCCTGCTGGTGGAAGAGGAGTTCAGGATCCCTCAGCACAGGCTAGAACTGGCTCCTCTGGCATCCCACCTGCAAGAGTGCCTGCAGATCCTCTAGGGATTTTCAAGCCTGGGTTTTGCTAGCAAGATGCTCACTCCAGGAGGAAGATCAGGGAGGAATGAGATTGTGAGCCAGCAACAGTACAGTATAACCCCCCTGTAAATCCAGGAGGAGGTAGTCAGAGACTTGCTGAGCAGCTTGGATCCTCACAAGACCAGAGGGACCCACATGGGACCAGATGGGATCCACCCGAGGGTGATGAAAGAGCTGACAGATGATCTCACTAAGCCACACTCCATAATTAACCAACAGTCCTGGCTTACTGGTGATGTACCACAAGACTGGAAATGGGCTAATGTGACACCCATCCACAAGAGGGGTAGGAAAGATGATCCGAGTAATTACAGACCTGTCAGCCTGACCTCAGTCCTGGGTAATGTCATGGGACAGATAGTCCTGTGTGCTATTACGGAGCAACTGCAAAATAAGTATGATTTTAGAACTAGTCAGCATGGATTTAAGAGAGGCAGGTCCTGCCTGACGAAGCTGATTTCCTTTTATGATCTGGTGACTCGCCTGGTTGACGATAGAAAGGCCGTGGATATTGTGTATCTGGGCCTTAGCAAAGCCTTTGACACGGTTTCCCATGGAAAGCTAGAGGAGAAACTCTCAGAGCGTGGGTTGGATAGGAGCATTCTGTGTTCATTTAGGAACGGGTTGGATGGACGAGCTCAGTGTTGGTGAATGGTGCCACATCCAGCTGGCAGCCAGTCACTAGTGGAGTCCCACAGGGGTCAGTGTTAGACCCAGCACTGTTCAACATCTTTATTGATGATATGGACGACGGAATTGAATCCATCATCAGCAAGTTTGCAGATGACACCAAGCTGGGGGCAAATGTTGAATGGCTGTAAGGTAGAACAGCCCTCCAGAGGGACCTTGATAGGCTGGAGAGATGGGCTGATTCTAATAATATGAGATTTAACAAGACTAAGTGCCGGGTTTTTCACTTTGGACATAACAACCCCATGCACCACTATCGACTGGGGGATGAGTGGCTGGAGAATGGTGAAATGGAGAGAGATCTAGGTGTAATGATTGACAGGAAACTCAATATGAGCCAGCAGTGTGCCCAGGTGGCTCAGAGGGCCAACGGCATCCGGGCCTCGATCAGCCAGTAGGACTGAGGAAGTTATTCTTCCCNCCAAGAGAAGAGGATGGCTTTGAAACTACCTGAGGTTTGACAGTTCTGGTTTCATTTCCAAGGGGGTGAGAGGAAACCAAGGGCAGAAAGGCAGGTGTGCTACTCATCGTGCAGTGGAAAAATTTGCAGCCAGAAAGTGTTACAAGCTTGGCAAAGCCTTTCAGAAACCCTTTGCCCATTTTTAAAAGCGAACCAGCATGCTCAACAGCAGGAGGAGAACAAAGCTTTTCCTCTTGGAGTTCCCAAACCCTCCTCTCACTGCCCCACTGGGATGGCTCTGGAGCCCCCACTGCACTCAGCTAGTGATGACACCCACAAATTCCATCAGTTCCAGAGTTCAAGCATTTGGTCTCAGGCTTTCTTAAGCTTGGATTATTTTAAGCAGGTGTTTAACACCATCCTTGAGTCCCTAGGCGAGCAAGTGGGCTGCTGCATGCCAGCTGCTCCTGTCTCTCCACTTAGGGAAAAGGAAGAATATAACAGGACTGCTTTGCCAAAGGTGAGTGAAAATGTTTTTCCCATACAACAATGGGATATACAGTCGGCACTCTTGCACTTTGTGCCTCCCATATTGTGGCTTCAGATCTCAGTGGCGTGATTCTTCAGCGATGAAGGAGGCCCCTTCTCGCAACTGCGTATGGGTGACCTGCCGCCACCATAGTGGCAGCAGGGCCACTCCCTCGAGGCCATTGTCATGCAGTTATGAAATATTTACACACTCTCAGGTGTCTGAGACTTTCCTGAGTGACTCTCCAAGACACCCTCATCTACCCCAAGTGTGGAGAGACCAGGTCTACCCACCCCAAGAGACACCGGGACAGAGGTGTGGGCAGCTCCCGCACCCCTGACCCCAACCGAGCTGAAAAGGGTTTTTTCCCAGCGTGGGGTGGCAGCGGGCGCCGGGAAGGGCCGACACAAACACTGACACACAGCAACACAGTGCTGAAACAGCGCCAGGGGGCCGTGTGAGGGTGCGGGGCAAATTTGCATATTAATGAGCTGCCATTCTACACGGAAGTCGGGCTTTGCGGAGTCTGATTAAGACCACGGGTCTGTGATACAGGAGACACGACTGCATTCCTGGATGGAATGGCTGCATCTTCATGAAGTGATTGGCTCAAGCTCCTCCACCCTCTGGCACCACTTGGGGGCAATGAATCCATCACTCAGCTAAACCCCATCAACCACTCATCAAACAGCTGTTTCTGTCAAATGCTTCTCTCTCTTCCAAAGCCAAGACTACTTTCCCCAGCTCTGCAACCTTTCTAGCTACTAAGGCTCTGAAGAGGTGGGGCAGGTTCCAGGGCTCCTGCCTTCTGTACAGTCACCAGAACAGCACACTCAGCAGTAACTCCACCAGCCTCAGGACTGCCTGCTGCTTGCTGTGTGCCACATTAGCCCCCTCCTTATTCCCCCTCACCCCTATGCTATTCCCAGCCCCTCCAGCCCTACTATTTCTCATGAAGACTAAAAACCCACTTTAGTACAGTGGTGAGTGACTCCATCTCTCATGCTGGAGACCAGGGGTTCAATTCCCACCAGGGAGACAGTGGTGCCGTTTAGGAGTTGGACTCAATGATCTTCGTGGGTCCCTTCCAACTCTGTGATTCTGCGATTCCGTGAAGAAGCTCTGGCTTCTCCTTTGTCTCACTTTTCCACATGCCTCATCTTCCTGTGTATGCTCCATTGGTGCTGCTTGCCCTGCTAAGGGCAAGGGGTAGGGGCCTGTTTGGCCCCACCCCACACCCCCACAGACAACCCTCAGGCACTTCCATGAAGACACAAGAAGCCCCCTCCTTGTCAGCAGGACATTTTCCTGCCATCCCTATGTCCACATCCCAGTGTATTCCTACCTGACTCTCATTGTCCAGTGGCAGGGGCTCATCTCCCTGGCAGTATTTCCCACTACAGAGCCCCAAGCTCAGCTCCCTTTTCTGCTCCATACATTTCCTTCAGCTTCCTCGGTCAGCACTGCTTCCCTCTGCTCCTCTGCAACTCTCCAGTCCCATCTCTACAATGCTAGCACAAGGACCCTAGGCAATAGTGTGCCCCCTTGGGGACCACCAGCAGACACCTGCCCAGCTGCTTCCCGAGCCTCCTCTCCAGCCCTCAACTCATTTTCCTGGCTCAGCTGTGGGGAGGAAGGAACGCAGCCTGATCCCAGACAGCATGGCAGCACCAAAAGCCCTGGCGTCACTGGTTGCAGGCACTCAGCATCCTGCAGAGAGAGGCTGCAGCAGGCAGGGCCAGGCAGACCCCCCCACCCTGGGCCCATGGACAGCCTGAGCCCAGCCAGCTCACTCTGCCTGGGGACAGCCAGACACTGACTGTTTAATCCTCTGCCATTGAGAGAAATTCAATAAGCCATGACCAGCCTTTCGCTGGGAGCAGGCCAGCACCGCGGCCCCACTCCCTGCTCCCTTCCTGCTGCCTCAAAGGGCTACCCTACATATAAAGGAAGTGGCAGAAGAAAATAGCATCCCTAGGGCCATGGAGCCAGGGGGCAAGCACATCTGGACCTCTCCCACAACTTTGCAGGGCATCTCTTCCCACCATTCCCATGCAGCCAGCTGGCTATGCTCACTCTGTGGCCCACTGGTCACTCCCAGTGAGGAGCAAAAGGCCCAGAGAGCCATGATTAGCTGGATCAGCTAGGATTAATTGGGTAGAGATTAGCTAATGAAAACTCTCTTAAGTCCAAGGGCTACCAATTGGCAGCCTCTCCTGCTGAGAGGTGACCAGTGGGACAGGGAGCATTGTACCCAAGGGACACTCACAGCAAACTCTGCCCTGAAGGATGCTAAGGAACATGTCATGCTGCTCAACCTCCAGCTCCAGGACATGATGAGCAGCCTGTGCCCAGGGAAATCCAAGGTAAGTTTCTCTCTGTTTGCACACATCCAACCCCATGTCACCTCAGTGGTGAGGGTGAACACCCCATCTGGCTGCACCACTGTGTTCTTAGCAGCCGCCAGGTTTTGTTGTAGAAAGCCCTTCCCCTGTATCCCTCATTGGGGTCCCTCAACTCTAGCTGTGGCCACAGGACTCTGCCCTTCCTCTAGGGCAGCAGGGGATGTGATGCCAGATGAGATGGCACCTGCTAGCCAAGCTGGGGGTTCTCCCCTCCAGCCTCCTACCCCTCACACAGCAAGGGGCCATGACAGTGCAGTTTTCTCTGGAGCAACACCTGCAGCAGGGAAGCAACTGAGAGGACAGTCCAGGACAGGGGCAGGACCCCCCATCACCAGGTGAAATTCAGCTTCCTGCTTTCCTGGTGCCATCACAGGCACCCGGCCTTGTGATCCTTGCCTCCTTCCCACCCCAATGGGGGAGACAGCTTCAGGGCAGGGTTTGCAGCTCCCTGAAAATTTCTATGCAGATTCAGTTTGCAGGTAGAAAATGTAAAGACGCAGATGAGGGGCTCTGCTTCCCATCCCTGCTGCAAAGGGGAGTAACCTCACCCGCCATCACCGCTCTTTCCTTCCTCTCTTCCATATTCTCAAACCCACAGCAGAGGAAAGCTGCACAGAAAAGGCAGAGAGCTCCAGTGTGTGACAAGTATGGCTGCGCATGGAGAAGGGTGGGCAGCCAGGAAGGGGGCAGACACCAGGTTCTGACACCTTCACAGGTTTGGGGTGCTGCAGCTCTGCCCACACACAGGGAGGTGGGGAGGAGGCGGGGTGGCAGTATCTATGTCAGCACCAGCTGCCACCTCTCAGACAAAATGGAGGTCAGTGGCAGCAAGCAGCGATGGCAGAGCCACCACACCCAGCCTGTACCCAGGAGAGGGAGAGGTCTGCTGCCTCCTCTGCCCCTCCAGTGCCACAGAGGTCACCTTCAAGGGGCTGCATTGGGCACTGGGGCATAGAAGGATGGCTGGCTGTGGGGTGGTAGGGTAAATGCTCAGCTGGTTCCTTGTCCTCCCTGAGCCCTGCTGCTGTCACATGGGACCTGAGCAGGCAGAAGACCTTGGCTCACAGGGCATCTTCAGGACCTAGGGAAGGGGCTACTACCCCTTGAGGGAGGAGAAGGAGGAGGAAGAGGAAGCAAAGGAAGAAGACAATGGGGAAGATGCAGGGCTGCTTCCTGGGAGTCTGGATGACCAAGCAGAGAGCTCTGCACCAGCCCTGTGCCCTTAGACCAGCCCCTCCAACAGCCAGCAGCCATCATGCTGACCTACGGTGATATGGTGGCCCTTGTGCAGCTGATCCCCAACACAAGGTCAGTGGCAGCTTTTCGTTCTTGTGGGGAAAGAGGAGCCTGAGCATCACAGCACCACTGCCTGCTACTCCCTGGCAAGAGCCCCAATTGGAGCATCAACCGCTCCCTCCAGCGCTGTTGTTAACTCGGAGGCACAAAGATGATGACGCAAGATGGCTCAGCTGCATGACCAGAGCCACCTGCCCCGAACGGGAGAGCAGGGCAATGTCTCTGAGGTGACAAGAAGTTCTTGTGCCCCCGCCATGGACGGCGGGGATGGCATCCTCCCATTCAGCACCCTGGCTGGGGCTCGGGCTGGGGCTTCAGGACATCGCCCCTCCGCCGGGCAGCTCCCTCCCCCCCCTCGCCTGGATCCTTCTGGAAGACGGGGCGGCACCAGCCAGCCACCGCGCTAGGCACCCGCGGGCAGTTCCCTCCACCCCGTCTTCACGCATCGGGGGACCCCGCAAAATGGCCGGCAGCTGCAGCCCCCCCGCCTAGCCGGATCCCCGGGGGTGCGCATCCCCATCCCCTCCGCCACGCCTCGCCCCTGCCGGGGCTGCGAGAGGCGGCACCGCCACCCTGGGGCAGCCTCGAGGTCCCCCCTCGGCCAGCGCCCTGGGGGCACGGCAGGGCTCCCCCGCCCCACACANGGCGGGGCGGGGACTCTCGGCACCCGGCAGCCGTCACCTGGTAACCGGCACCGGCCCGCTATGCCGGTACCTCGGTAACCCAGTACCCGAGACCCGTACCCCGCTACCCCTGTACCTCGGCGTGGGACCCCGGGGACCCCAGGGCTTCTTGCGCCCCCTATACCGGCGCCATTCGTTCGCTCCTCCGGTTGCCGAGACCCCGCCCGTAGCCCGGGGCCCGGCCGCTCCTCCCCATCTGCGCCGCGAATTCAGAGCCAGCGCAGAAAGCGGATTATTCTTCCGACGCCAGCTGTTTCCAGCAGCGCGGCCGCCTTCGGCCCACGGCAGCCCCGAGGCCACGCGTCCCCTCCCCGCCCTAACCATGCCTCGAGTCTCCCTAGAGGATGGGCAGCTTAGAGGTCTTCTTCACTCGATATCTTGTCACTTTGGTAGATGATGGCTGGACAGCAGTCCCCAGGCTGACTGTGGTTTCCATCATCCATGCGGGGGCGGACACACTTGCCCCCAGCTCCTCTCAGTAATGGTCATTTATCCAACTGCTGAGCAGATGTGCTCTCACTTGGCACCATCCAGATCCATCCCCCTGCTCCATCATCCCCAGATAAAGCTTTGCTCACTGAGGGTGAGCCCCTACTCATGGGCCTGCCAGAGCAGCCAGCAGGAAGCTTGTTTGCATTTCATAGTATAGATGGCAGAGAATGTGCTAGAGAATAGGCATGATGCAATGGGCACATGAGGCAGGTGACAGTACATTGAACTGCCACATGAGGCTTGTCGAGTTACCAGGATACCCTGGGATGCTCATAATCCAGGCCAAACCCACACAGCACAGCTTGCTGTGGCAGGGGCTGTGGCCATATTCCACCCCAGAGTTCTGCCCTGACACACACCATCCCACTGGCCAGCCCCTTCCAGGCACGTATCACCCGGTCAGATGTCCCTCTGCAAGGCAGGTCCCTGATCTGGGAGGCCTGGGTGACAGGAGCTTTGTGCTGTTGTTATGACCATGACAGCTGTGACAGACCAGTCCCAGCACAACTATCCCATGGCACAAGACGTAGGTGCCCAAAGCAAGGGTCCCACCTGCTGGGATACTGTTGCAAAGCATCAGCCGTGGTGTCCTGTGGGCTGTGGGGCCAGGGTCTGCCTTGATGCTTGCCCAGTCCCAGAGGCTGGCATGCCTGGGGAGCAACCCCTCCAGCATTGTCAAGGGGGTATGCCCCAAAGTGAGGGCCCCAAGACGACAGGAATGACACTGGTAGTACATTAACCAGACAGAGGAGGCAGCTAGGACTAGAGTCCATACTGGTGGGGGGAGCACCGAGCTCTGGGTCAGGGTCCACGGGGACACTGGACACTGCTGACACAGGATGCACCGTGCTGCAGTGCTGGCTGCTGCTCAGACCACCTCTGCTGCTCCTCTCCTGCAGACTCAGCTCCTGAGAAGAGCACAACGAGCCATGGCCACCAGGCTGCTCCGCATCCCCCCACCCCAGAGACTGCTCCGGCCCCTGGTTGTGCCAGAAAGGTTGCTGCTTGGGCCAGGACCCAGCAACATGCCCCGCCGCATTCAGGCTGCAGGCAGTCAGCAACTCCTGGGCCACATGCACCCTGAAGTGCTGCAGGTGAGCTGCTCTGACCCCGCCTTTTTCCCCTACTCTCCTTTCCCGTGCCCCCAGGAGGGGCTGAAACACCTCTACTGGGGCAAGAGGAGCAATACCAGTGCTGGTCAGTGTCCTGCCACTGCAGGTGATGGATGAGATCAAGGCAGGCATCCAGTATGCCTTCCAGACACAGAACCAGCTGACCCTGGCCATCAGTGGCAGCGGCCACTGTGCCATGGAGGCCGCCCTCTTCAACCTGCTTGAGCGTGGCGACACCATACTAGTGGCCATCAACGGCATCTGGGGACAACGTGCCGCTGACATTGCCAGGAGGCTGGGTATGCTGGGGACAAATGGATAAGGGTTGAGCCATGACAGGGCTGAGGAGACTGGGTTTGCAAGCAGGATGCTAGAATGTGAGCCCTGGCTTGCTGTCCCAATCCTGACAGCATTGACCAATGGCATGGCTTCCACAGCTGGAGAGAGCCCCAGGTTTTTTATAGGGTAATGTCCCTCCATTTACAGTGGTTTATGGCTTCTCCACTGGGCAAATCTGCAGGAGGCCAGGCCCTGGCAGGCAGCTGTGCTCCTGGTTCATATGTGACCAATTCCCCTGTAGAGCAGGTGTCTGCCAGTGGGAAGTATGCCCAAACCTCACTCTCCTCTGCCCAAATTCCTCCCAGGATCCAATGTGTGTGAGCTGCTGAAACCCCCAGGCGAGTACTTCACCCTATGGGACATTGAGGAGGTGAGTGCTGGATACTACGCAGGGCAGTAGGTGTGAGCTGACCTCTGATGCTGTCACCTTCTTTCTCTGTCATGCAGGGCCTGGTACAGCACAAGCCCTCAGTGCTCTTCATCACCCATGGCGAGTCTTCCACAGGTGTGCTGCAGCCACTGGAGGGGCTGGGAGAGCTGTGCCACCGGTCAGTGCATGGTAGACACCCATGGTAACCCAAGGTCACCACTGCGTGTTTGGGTCTGGGGGTTTACATGACCCAGGCTCTTCAGGTCTGGAAGCAATTTGTGCTAGCAAGACAGGCAGAGGGGTGGCAAGATGAGGTGGCAGGGACAGCAGGCTGAGCTCTCTCCTCCCACAGGCATGGCTGCCTGCTGCTTGTGGATGCAGTGGCATCACTTGGGGGAGCCCCCATCTTCATGGACCAGCAGGGTAAGAGCCACAGTACCACCATGGGCACCCAGGGGACAAGGGGGCTCATACCTGGGCCAGGGAGAGGGGGCAGTGGGATCAGGCCCTCTGTCTGCATTTTGAGCTAGCAGCACTAGAAACTGGTTCACTTGCACCCAGAGAAACTGTTTCCCTCAAGGAACCATCAGCAGTGCCAGGGGGTCCCCTAAAGCAGCACAAACACAAGCAAGATCTGCAGTATGTGCCACCCTTGTGGTTCCCACCCACCATTTGCAGCTGGGCTGGGGGGAATCTGCATTTTTCCACTTGGAGACTCCGATCCCTAAGGAGTTCCCTTCCTTCCTGGGCAGAGATTGATGTCCTATACTCAGGATCCCAGAAAGTCCTCAATGCCACCCCCGGCAGTGCCCCCATCTCATTCAGCGAGCGAGCCAGGTAAGAGCAGCCCAGTCCCACTGGGGTGGAAGGCAATGGAGTTGGGGGAGGTTGTCACCTCCCTTCTTTGCCAGCCATCTGCTCCAGTCCCACTCTGTAGTGAGCATGCCCAGCAGCTGCGCTGTGGGGACATAGTCCAGCCTATCCCTGAGCAGTAACTGGCTGCTGGAGCCAAGCTCTGTGCCCAGTTGAGGGAGCACAGGACTGATCCCACCTTGGAGCTGGTAGGGTCAAGGTCCAGTCTCTCTCCAACACTCTGCTTCACCAGGGAGAAGGTGCTGAGGAGGAAGACAAAGCCCCCATCCTTCTACCTGGATCTAGGCTGGTTGGCAAACTACTGGGGCTGCAACAGGGAGCCACGGAGGTGAGGATAGGCTCTCTGGTCACAGATGGCTGCAGGTGTTCCCCACCCAGCTTTCAGTCTGATTGCTGGTCTCAACAGTCTGTGCTAGGTGATGGGGAGTGAGTATGCTGTGCCTCTGTTTCCCCCACTGCAAGTGAGGGGTTGCTCTGCTGCAGCCAGACTGAACCCCCTGAACCCCTCTGGCTGCCCCTTGAGTTTTGCAGGTATCACCACACAGCACCCATCAACATCTTCTTCAGCCTGCGGGAAGGCTTGGCCATGCTGGCAGAGACAGTGAGTGACACCAGGCGGGCAGGAGGGCACCAGCAGTGCTGGTGGGGCTTGGAGGAGACATGAATGCCAGGAGATGCCTGTCAGCAGCAGAGACCTTCTCTCTCCTCTTTGCCCACAGGGTCTGGAGAGCTCTTGGGAGCAACACCAGGCCAACTGTGCCAGGCTATGCCAGGGGCTACTCGACCTA
Source organism: Pitta sordida (assembly GCA_013390025.1). Classification (NCBI taxonomy): domain Eukaryota; kingdom Metazoa; phylum Chordata; class Aves; order Passeriformes; family Pittidae; genus Pitta; species Pitta sordida. The sequence continues at coordinate 81,793 of WEKX01014369.1, forward strand.
GGGCTTGAGCTCTTTGTGAAGGAGGAGGTGGGTTCAGGGCAAGCCTACCACAATGGGGTAGGGGCAATGTGAGGACACAGCCCTGCACAGCTAGAGATGTGCTTGGGAAGCTTTTGATACTGGAGAAAAACCTCCTCACTAAACAATGGTCTCTCCTGGAAGTCTGCTGGGCTGACCAGGGGATGGGGCAGTAGGATTGAACCCAGTTTCTGTCTTCCCCAGAAGGTGAGACTTCCCACCATCACCACTGTCAAGGTGCCTGAAGGCTATAACTGGAAGGACATCACAGACTTTCTGATGGACAGCCATGCCATGGAGATCGCTGGGGGTCTGGGCCCCACGGTGGGCAAGGTGGGCAAAGTCCTCCCCTCCTGCTGCCCATGGCTGGGCAACAAACCCCACAGTTCACTGCGTCCCGTTGCTGGCTGAGTCCCATTGCCCGCAGCAATGCATAGTAGCACACACACACAATCACCTGCTTAATTGAATAACCATGCAGGTAATTAGCAGAGTGACACATCTTTAGAGAAACCAGGTGTTAAATATGAGCAAGCGGGGATCTGTGCACACCCACACATGCCTGGATGCGTGCCCCTTGCTCCGCATGGGACTCTGCGCCTTGCCACTGGTCACAGCGGGATGGTACCGAGGCATAAATGCTGAGGTGGGTGCTGCAGGGAGACACTCATCCTTCTCCTCTCAGGTCCTGCGCATTGGCCTGATGGGATGCAATTCAACCATTGAAAACGTGAACCGAGTGCTTCGAGCCCTGCGGGACGCCCTCAGCCACTGCCAGCGCAGTAGGCTGTGAGCACGCTTCGCCAGGGGGATCTGGGGGAGGCGGCACGGCAATTCCCTCCATGCCTGGCTGCAGGCAGCTGGCAGAAGAGGGCCTCCACTGTCTCCCTGAGATGCTGCCAGATGATACAGCGACACCCGCCAAGCCAAGCAGGAGTGGGGAGGAGAGGCTGGAATAGCAGGGGACATGGAGGAGAGGGTTACATCCAGCGGGTGTCTCAAAATTCCTTCTCCCATCACCCCTATGGCCTGGCCCCCCAGCATTTCCGCTTCCCGAGGGCATGGCAGCCCCTTGACATGCTGATGCAAAGGCTGGATGGCAGGATCTGAACAACATCACCAACACGGGCTGACCCTGCACCAGAGCCCAGCAATGCAGAATACCAGCCACCCCTCCAGATTCTGTACCCTGGGATGAAACACCCGCTTCCCAGCTCTCCCAGCCGCAGCAGACATGCGCTCCCCTCCCTGGTACCACCTTTCCTCAATAAAGTGACATGGCAGTGTTCTGCTCCCTGGCCCCTTGCACCTGGCTCTTCTTGCAGTCCCCCACCCTGAGTTTTGAGACACCCCAATGGAGCAGCAGTAGGGTCCCACTCATCTCTGCTGGGGAATTTCTCGCCGGATCTCAGAGAGGAGCCTGCACATTGCTGAGCGCCGTGCTCTGTCCTGGACCTGGTACACCTGAAACTAAGCAGAGGCAGGTAGAAAGTGAGGAGAGAGGCTGCCAAGGGCCAGAGGGCTGGGAGGGGAACTAATTTCAGCATATCCCAAGGTGTCCAGCCCAGGTGGTTTCTGGTGCTGCCATGCAAGAATAGCTGGAGGTCTGGGGTTACCTGACTTAGCAGGATGTCAAAGTAGGCTGTGTTCCAGTAGGACCCACCCTTGGCGGGAAGCTGCAGGAGAGTTCGGGTATTGGAGTCTGTCTGACAGTTGTCAGTGCGTGTGGGGTGGCCAAAATGGAAGCGGAGGAATTGTTGGGGGTCCCAGGCAAAGCTCTCAACTTTATGGTAGAGGGAAGCAAGATCCGTGGCCACTCCTTGGAAGAGGTTCTCCTCTGGGTTCAAGAAGTGGGGCAGGTGCCGGATGGCCAGGCAGCGGAGCAGGATCACCAAGAGCCTGTAGATGGAGCCCTGCAGGTCCTGCCAGTCCTCTGGGGAGGGGAAGAGCTCTGTGCTCCACAGCAGCACCATCTGTTGGGAGGGAGAGAAGAACACAGTATCACGCATACAGCCTGATACCACAAAGGCTTCGCAACCTGTAAGTCACCATGTATATAAGTCACTCGTCATCACAAGTCAACCTGTGGAGCTGAATCCATGTGGGGCAGAGCAAAAGTTACTTTTCTGAAGATCAGGTGCATATTGTACACTTTCTTTAAAAAAACCCGAACAAACCAACCAAAACGAACAAAAAAAACCACATCAAAGACTGCAACATAGAGCAAAACACACAGAATTTGAGTTACTTGGAGCTGAAGCCATTGTCTCAGCAGAAAACATCTTTGCCCTCTTCCCTACCCGTGACCCAGAGAGCAGTCACAAGGCAGGGCATATGTGTATTGTGCCACCAGGTGCTGTCCCCAGCATGGCCCCTTTCCCAACCAGTATCACTGGTTTGTGTGGATCCAGAGTGCTGAAAGCAGGTTGGGTAGGGAGGGCAGGTTTTTTGTCAGCAGAAATGCCACTCTCAGCCCTGTATGGGCACCTCCCAGCACACCAGGGTATGGGGCAGCTTGCAGCATGGCAGTACAGCAATGCCATCCCCAGCAGACACAGGCTGCCTGTCCCAGAGGATACCTGGCACGTCAACATAGAGCCCCAGCTCTGAACACATCGAGTGTCTCAGGCTGGAGGTCGCTGGTTCAATCCAAGGAAGAAGTATCAAAGCCCTCTAACCATGGCCAGCAGCAGCATTATTCATCCTTTCCAAACACAGTCATGGGCTGGTACATCCCAAAGCACTGCTGGCACTCACTCTTCTTGATTGAAACCTTCTTTATGGGAGCAGCCTTACACGTACTTGCCTAGAGAGCCACAGTCCCAAACAGCAGAACCTACCTACCTTCAGGCAGTTGAAAGTGAGACTGCTTTTCTCACTCTCCTCTCTCCAGTCCTGATCACGGAGTTGGTTGAGCAGACGAAGGCTGTCCAGACGGGGTCCCTTCAGCATGTCCACTACTTGCAGCAGCTTCAGGATGGGGATGTGAGGAGATGATCTGGAGAGAGAAAGCTGAATCTGGTGAGAGTGAGGATAGAGACCTGCACCCTCTCAGGCTGGGGAGAATGAACCTGCAGTAACCTGGTGTGGGGATTCCCTTGGCAACATGCATAATACCAGGCATGAAGCATCTTGGATCAATCTCCTGTACTCATCACCTCTGGCAAAGCAGAACTTGGGAGGTTTGGAGTGAGATGGCAATGCTGCTAAGCAGCTCCTTCCCAGGTGGAACGAGAGCAGGGCAAAGTGGGTTGAATTCACCCACATGCAGTGGGGAGAGCTGCAGGCTATCCCAGAGGGGAGGCTGGGTTCATTCCCAAGGAGGGGCTTAGTGTCCAGATGGACCACATTGTGCCCAAAATAAACCTGGACATGTCCAGCCAGCCACTCAGCCCCTCCATGGGGCTGGGTAGCTGTGCTAGCAGGTAAGATAGATGTTACTCCAGCCCTATGCTCTCCTGCAGCCCGCTCTGGGAGGCATCTTATCACCCTGCTGCTGCCAGATGCCTAGGCTTGTTTCTGAAGCCCAAGCAGGGATCTGGGAGCTCCCACCCTAAACATGGTCAGGGTTCAGCTTCTGCAAATAATTTCAGGGCGCTCCTTCAGCTACATTTCCCTTCTTTCTTGAGCTGCCTGAAACTTGGCTGAGGTTTTTTCCCCAACACTGGGAAACAAGTTTGGCCGCCATAAGGATGTGACTTCAACACTTACTGACATATCCCCACCCTTTCCCATTCTCTTTTTGCCTTTAACAAGCAGCGCTGCCAGTCAGGGAGGATCCCTGACACAGGACCACTCCACTATGCATACAGCTGAGCTGCTCACCTCCAGCAATGAGGAGAGGTAGGGACAAAATGGGCCTCTTCTGTGGCCTTCTGGAGGCTGCCTTCAGGGAAGCCCCTGTTGCTCTGCCGCCCCTGGAGCCGGAATGGTTCCTGCTGCCACCTCACCACAGGAACAATGTCAAAGCAAATTGTCTTCCAGCCACCGCGTATCAGCAGGGAGAGTTCCATGGCATCTTCCTGCAGATTTTCAGCATTGACGTCACCTAGATACAGAAGGTTTAGCAGCTGCAAGGAGGTTGCTGCAGCTGGTCCCACAGGTTGAACCAGGTATGTGCTGCAATGCCCATGATTATGCCCCACCCCACTTGACTCCTCCCTTTCCAATGCTGCAGTTTAGCCAAAGTTCCCCAGCTAAACCCCCTTTTCCAATCATACTAGGGTGGTTTAAAGGAAGGAGGCTCACTACAGGGAGGCTTGAGGTCAGGCATAGCAGGAAGTCTTGAGCAGCTGAATTGGGCAATGCTTCTGGGTGGCTGAAGAGTGACAAGCAAAATTATGTGGTCAAAGGAAAATGGACCAGAAAAGGTCTCAGGCTGTAGGAGTAGAGCGGAGGAAGGATGGAATGATGGGCTTGCTGGGGGTGGACTTTCAGACCTTCTGGTCCTTTCACATCACCTTTTCATCAGAGCTGAGCTTCAAGAAGCACCTTTGGAGCATGAAGAAGCTGATAAAGTGCTATGGGCATTTCCAGGGTCCCTTTATATCACATCGTTCCTGAGGATGCTATTGACAGCTGAGGCCCTTGTGTTCAGAGTCAGACTCACTTAAAGGTCCCAGTCCAGCTCTGGTGCACACACAGCTCACACTCCAAACAGCCTCCTCCAGGGACCAGGGGGCACCCCGACAGTGCTCTCCCCCAGAGGGAGAACATGGTTAGGGTAAGATAAGCAGGGCTGCATGAACCCTGCACCCACCAAGGAGGGTGCTGTCAACCTCAGGTAAGCATGCCTGAGGATGACTCTGCTGCTATGGGATGGTAGGGAGTAATTTATATCTCCCCTTCCTTAGGTGAGGGCAAAGCCTATCCTAGCACACAGCAGAGTGTTCAGTTACTTGCTCATGCAGGGCATCAGTGGGCCATGCACCCAGGGACCTATATCCCGGTGTGGTTCTACAGGGGCCACCGCTAAGCTGGGCTTCCCAGCTGCGGTGGAGGCAGCTCCCAAGTGGGAAGTGCCCTGCTAGCATACGCACCTGGCTGAAGCAGGAAGCAGCGCTGGCAGTGCACAATGGTTGAAACAAGGAGCTCTTTCAGGTGTTGGAGGATTTTGCCTGGAACCAGACACCTTGCATCGCCCCTGTGCTCCACTGCACCCATAACACTCATCCAGTCCTCCAAATCAGTCCCTGGAGAGAGCACTTCCAGATAGCAGGCATTCAGCCCTGGAGGGTGCCCAACTGGGGTGTCCCTGGGCTGGCACGCCAGTACCTGCAGGGTATCGCTGTTGATCCGCAGGGGTATCTCTACAGTGATAGCATCTTCAGAGGCACAGAGCGCAAACTCAAAGGCTTCCAGATTCCTGGCGTAGTCCACGAGGAATCGAGGGTCCCTGGCATGGACACCCTCCAACAGGGTCAGCAGGATGTCCTCAGCCTGCTGAAAACACTCGAGACGCTGCCTCTCACGGGACGTAATCACTCCGAGGTGGCTGCGCCAGAGGGAAGTGTTGGCTTCCATGGCAGCTCTGCTGCCGTTGTGAGCCTGCTCCAAGCTAGAGTGAAAATACGTGGGCAGGGAGAGCAGGGCTGGGCGCTGGAATGGGGAGGGTGGAGGGAAGCTACAGCCGGGCGTTGACAAGCACCAGGGTTTGGAGAGGTACTGGGAGTAACATGTCCCACTGGGGTAGACCCAGGGCGGGGAATTGAGTCACACTTTCGGCAGCACTTCAGAAAGGTGACAGAAGTGCTCAGCTGATGGGTAAATACTGTGGTCTCTCACGCGTCTCTTGGCACAGATGCTAGACAGCCGGCAGCAGTCCCCTCACAGCCAGTGCAAGGTGAAGACGAGCCGCTGCCTTCCGGCCCTTGCCCAGCTCAGCTCAGCCTGCCCGGCTGCCTGGGGCTGCCAGTGCCTGGCTGCTCCCAACCTGTGTGGCACCCATGGGAGCGGGGCACAGGCTGGTGCTGGATGGAGCTGGGTTGTACCGCGGTGCTGTGGGTGGGCTGCAGGACCCTGTCCCTGCCTTACTGGTGCGCAGAGCAGCGCTGTAGGTCCTGTGCAGCTCTGTCAACTTCAGGCTCCAGCTTTTGAGGTGCGAGCAGCTCCCAGTGCCTCTTGGCCAGGCAAAGCCTGCGGACCTGTCCTGGCTCCACAACTGAGCCCACCCGCTCTGCAGATGTGTCCAGCCCGGCCTGGCCTGCTCCACCCGGGGCACAGATTCCTGCTGCTGGCCTGCAGGGCAATCGCACCGAGAGAACGAGACAAGTTGCACTTTCGACCCCAAATGCGCCGTTGGGGGACAGTCCAGGAGTGGTCCATGCGATCTCCCTGCCCGATGGCTCAGCGTTCAGTCCATCCCACACGCCCGAGCTGCCCACAGCTGGCTCAGCCCCGCTGCAGGGGCAGGACAAGGACTAGCCGTACCCTCCTAACCTGCCCCCCCTTCTATCCCCTCTCCCACAAATCCCAGACCTGGGATTTCCAGGCATATTCTGCGGCCCGGGCCTGGTGAGGGAGCTCATAATGATTATGGCTGGAAAGCTGTGCTCTCTCAGCAGGAGAGTGTGGTTCAGCCATCCCAGTGTTCCTTGCAAACTGATGCTGCCCGTGGTCATCAAGAAAAGGCATGAGGGAGTGGGAGACACCCCATGGGAGCAGGGGCCTGAGTGGCAATGGGGCCCAAGCGGAGCATGGGGACTGCTGCTGGGAAAAGGGAAGGAGAGTGCCATGGGGCTCATGGCTGGGCCTCCCACCTCCTGCAGCTTAAAGCCTAGCCTTTTGTACAGCCCCAGTGACGTTTTTAGATCTCGGGGTTGTTTCCAGTTCTCTTTGTGCCTCATTCAGCCCCCAGTGGCTGAGGAGCTGACCTGCAGGTAAGTATGTTACGATCCAGTTATTAAAGTTACTAGAAATTCTCCTGCCCAAGACATCAACAATATTTATGCCCATCACAAGGTGTCTGTCCCTCATGGCATCTGTCCTTCAGCCAGATTTTAAGTGCTTGGCAGTTTGTGACAGGCTCTGCATCTCCTTACCTACGCCCTGCACTCCAGGTTTCACCCCAACTGACCAGGAGTTGTTCAATACCCCACCCTGATGACTGTCCCAACCAGGGCTGAGTATGCACCTTGATCTTACTCTCTTCCACCCTGTGGGGAAGACAAGCTGGTTGAACATCCCAGAGAGGGACCAAAAGCGACAGACTCCCTGCTGCCTGAACAGGGCCCCTATGGGGCTTCACCCTCCCCGTCAGAGTGGCCTGGGCTTATCCTGAAGGATGCTGAACCTGAGCCAGGCAAGAGAGACAATTGTTCCTTGCCCTGGTGTGGGAAAAAGAGGGCAGAGAGATACAGGTCACCACTTTTCTGGAGTAGTGGGGCACGGCCCATTGCTGACAGGATACCTGCATGCTCCAGAAGCATAATTTTTTCATGGATGGAGTCTGCTTTGACAGCTGCCAGGATGTTCCTTCTGTCAGTGCCCAGCAGGGATGCTCAAGGAGGCCATGGCGGTCATGTGGAAGCTGAACTGAGAGCAGCAGTGGTACTGTAGGAAGGTAAGGCTGGGCAGGACAGGGAGACATGAATGTCCCCCCAGAAGTCTTAGCGCTAGTGCGGTAACCATGCCCTGCTGGCACAGTGCTGACTGAGCCCACAATGTGACCGTGCTCCCTCTCATTGCTGATAGAGCTCTGATGCCAGGAGGAGTAAGTGTGGTGTGTTCCCCTTGGCTCCTCACTGCCTTTGGTGCCTGCACCTTCTGGACTCTGTATGCCACCATCAAGAGATTGGTACTGCAAAATACTGCCCTCTGCTTCTTCCTTCAGGTCAAGAGTTTTCCCCATTGCCTTTTTCCTCCTTCCCCTTCATGTTTCCCTTCCTCCTTTTTTCCTCCTCTTTTCCTCTTTCCTCTTCTTCACTCTTCCTCTTTCCCCTTCCTCTACCTTTTCCTCTCCACTTCCCATTCCCTCCTGTCCTCTGCAGGCAAGAGTCTGGGGCAGACTCTGGAGAAGCAGCTTCCAGGATGCTGCCAGGTACAACAAGGAGAACTAAGAATGGTTCTGGGTGGTGGCACATCTAGCAACACAGATGGCCAGCCATGAGAGGTGGGAGCAGCTGGAGATTCTGCCAGAACTCTGAGCAGGAGGGAGCAGAGCTGGCATGGGGAGGGAATGATGCAGATTGAGTGGCAGGGGACAGCAGAAACTCCATCCCACATAGATGGGTGGCTGAGCCGTGGCTGGGGCCATGACACATGGGGTGAGCTGCAGGGCAGGCACAGCACACAGCTGGGCAGTTGGGACAGTGCTAGGACGCTCAACCACACAATCAGCCGAAATTGAGCACACCTTGGAGGCAAGATAGGAAAAAATGCCTAGAGAGAAGGTCAGTTAGGCCATGGAATACATGGCTGGAGCACATGGTGCTCTGTCTGGATGTTTCACCAGAGGCTGGCTGCAAGTGCCTAGGTACTGGCGGAGGGTCCAGGCTGAATGAGCTATTTGCTCCTTTTCCATCTCGGCATTTTATGGTGCTGTGAATTTTTATTCTGTTAGAAACAGGAGAGAGAAAACAGGCCAAAAATAAGAGCAAGGGCAAGCACGAGAGGGGGAAAACCCCAGGGGCATGGGAGCGCTCCGCATGGCAGAAGTGAGCAAGGGGCTGCAATGAGCCCCCAGTGTCACTCACCACGCTCACCTCTCTGTAGTAGGACACTGTACACAGTGTCACTGCTGCACCCTGAACCCTGCAAGATGCCATCGTCACCCAGCAGAAAGACACTGGGGGGCTGAGCTGATGGGTTGAGGAGCTGATGAGAGATAGGGACACTGGGATGCCGGATGTAGATGATGCTCTGCCCCAGCACCCCAGCTCCATATCAGCCCCAGCAGCAGCATTTATGGACCCCTCAAGCCCCCAGAATGGTACGGCCCCCAGCAAAATGGCTGAGATGGGGAGGGGGCAAAGGTAGGGAAGGTAGAAAGGAAGAGAGAATAATTTAACCTGACAGGCTGTTTATTTTGGCATAAAGGGTCTCTTTTCAACAGATTTCAAAGCTTGGCCCCAGGGCTGAGGGGGACCACACAGAGGAGTGTGAGATGAGGGGTGTAAGGCAGAGGGTTCTATGGGGCACCCAGACTGAGAGGAATGGAGAAGAATCCCCTGTCTGTTCATCTCTGGGGCACGGCCTGGAGTGTGCTTGCATGCTCCAGTAGGGTGTCCCCCTGCAGGGTGCCCCCACGGGCGTGCTCACACTCCTGCACACATGGGCTTGGCTGCATGCACCCACACACGTTCGCACGCTCCCCCTGCCCCTGCTCCTTCCTTCAGGCCAGGGCTCAACTGGAGTCTTGGCTTCTCCCAGCAACATTTCAAAAGAGCCTGTTTATTAAAAAAAAAAAATTGAAAAAATTGCTAGGACAGAAATAATTATTATAATCACATTAAGAGCTTTGGCTGTAAAAACCCTGTGAGGAAGTGGGTAAGGAGCTGGGGCTGCTCTCTGCAGGGAGTGGAGGGGGTGGTTTTCCTGCTTTGTGCTCTTTTATTTTCCAGTCCCAGTCCAACAACACCTCCCCTCCTCCTCTTTTCCTCCCCTTTATCCTGGGAAATGAAAACAATTTATTTAATGATGGATCATCCCTTTCTCTGGTCACTGACCTTCTGCTTAAATTTCTGCTGAGCTCGGCGGAAAACACAAGGCTGGGTTGTGGATCCCATCTGTAAGTGGGGGATGGGGGAGCTCACCCTCATCCTTCCCAAAATCCACAGCAACAATTCAGGGGAGCAGAACAGGGCTGGCGGAGAGGGTCCCCACCTTCCCTGCAGCCACTCTCCCTGCAGACTGGAGGCTTCAGAAGAAGAGGTGGGGGCTGCTGCAGCCCCCAGAGCCCTCTTACCCCATCCACTTCTCTCCTGCAACACCCTGGAGAGTGGGTTTCTGGCCTCCACTGCCTTCTCCATGACTTGGCCATGGGTGCAAGGGCTGGGCTAGGGTGCAGTATGGAGGTAGGAATGGGGAACAAAGTAGTGGGCTCCATCCTACAGACGGTCCTTGCTGTCCAGTAGGGCTTTCCTGGCTCAGGATTTTTGCAGAAAGTTGGTTTTGGACCTGGTCAGGGACGAGGCCAGGGAAGTGTGTGGGGCTGCAGGGGGCTCCCAGTAGTGGTTGGCAATGTATCCCTTGTAGTAGGCTGGCCTCTGTCAGGCCTGCTGCTTGGCCGGGTTCTGCTCCCGGGGAATGGGAATGCCAGAGGAGTGGGGGAAAGCAGCAGGATCACAGCCACCTTTGGTTCAGGGGGCTGTCAGCACATAGTATGCATCACCCTGGGGCCACAGGCCTGGGTGCAGCACTGCATCCCTGCTGGTCCTGCTCAACCCTCTGCTCAACCCCCAGCTGACCTACGGAGCTGAGATGGAGCAATCCAGCATCCAGCCCCCTCCCCTCTTGGCCCTTCATCTGCCATAGCCTGTTGCTCAAAGCATGGTTCTTGTAAAAATGCATAAATATTTATACAAGAATAATTTTAAAAACATGGTCTGTCAAATAATCAAAGCAGCAGAACATCCAAGGAGCTTTAAGCTGGATTGGGAAATCCAGCATTGCTTTCCAATGCCCTGGTGCAATGCTGGAGGGGCTCATGGCCAGCTCCAGCTCTGTGGGATGCCAAACTTGCCGATGAGAGTTCACAATAAGTTTGAAATCTTCATTATTGTGGTCCCATGGTGGTGAGTGGCTTTCATTTCCATCAACCCAGCTGCCTGCTGCAGGAGCCTCAGCCAGGGTAAGGGTTAGGGCAAAACCAAATCCCCTGCACTAGGACTGCACCAGGAACTGGAGATGTCCCTGAGTTAAATGCTGTGTGCCTGTCATCCCCTGATCTACATGGTGAGGCCGGGGATTGGTGGGGGCAGTGGCAGGGTGGCAGCTGAGTTGGTAGGGTGACCCTTGGTGCTATGATGTGTCTACCATACTTCCTGATAGCATCCCAATCCCTCCAGAGCTGGCAGTACCCTCAGCATTTCAAAACCTTGTCTTTGCAGCGGTGGGGTGAGAGCCTTGGGCCAGGGCTTCCCCCACAGTATAGGATTTGTGTCCCAAATCCCTGTTTGTGCTGATGTCAGCAGTCACCAGGAGACAACAGCTCCTCTCCTGTGTCCCAGTGGCACCATGTCCATCCAGGCACTGCCGAGCAGCCCTGAATTGGTGCTCCCCAGATGAATAGCACCTGAAGCCTTCCAGTCCCGTGTCCTTCTGCTTGTTCTGGGGCTCCCCTGGCTGGGGCAAAGTAGGAGACACAACTGCCACCCAGCGATGTCCCTGCTGCTGTAGCTCAGCTGACACATGGCCACCAGATGTCTAGATGACATGGTTTGGGAGGGGTCCCAGGGTGGCAGGAGGAGGTGAAGGCATGAGAGAGGGGAAGGGGTGCCTCCTGTTCCCATGGCCCTATAAAGCAGGGGCAGGCATCACTGGGGGCTTGGGCAGTGCACGGGGAGTGGGAGCTGGATGTTGCAGCAACCTCCATTCTCCTGGCTGCTCTCCAGCTCCTCCCCACCAACCACATCTGTGTGCGTGACCTATGTGGCTGAATTCTTTGAATCTGGGCCACATAAAGAGTTCAAACCCTTTCATTAAACCTCAGCTCTCCTCAAACTCTCACACATCTCCCTGGACTACCTGGCTGCCTGGGGAAGGGGCTTCTGGGACAAGTTCTCCCCCACATAAGGTGATGCTTCTGCTGCACATGTGTTTGGCATGCACAGGGAGCACTCTCTGGGCTTGGCCCAATTAGCAGAAAGGGAGCGGAGAACTAAATCCAAACCATGTGTTGACCTGCAGCCCCCTCCACCCAAAAGCATCCGTGTTGAATGCACTCTGGATCATTAATAGCTCCCCAGGTCACTTCTACATGTCCTGTGCTCCCAGCACAAAGCCTGGCTGGGATGAGAGGTAGGTAGGATTTTGTGCACTTTCTCAGTGATTTCCTAGGACTAACTGGGAAGTAGTGGATGACCCGTGAGCTGTGAGTGGCAGCTGGGAGGAACTGGGGGGGACCACCTGAGAATTTGGGGCAACCCTGCAACTGTGATGCCAGGTGGAGGCAGGCTTGCGGCCAGTGGAAGGATCTCTGTCTCCATCCCTCGCTTCTGGAGATGGCATCTCTTCATCCCTCAGGCATAGCTTTGTAGTGGGGAGCTGCCCATAGCATCCCTGGTGCCCAACAGCCTCCTCAACCACCTTGCTGGTTGCCTGTGGAGTCCAGGAGGAAGCACCAGGTCGAGGCAGTTTGGGACCTGCGATGGGGTGGTTTGCTGGGGAACATCCCTAGCTGCAGGTGTCAGGGAAGCTGGAATGAACTTTGGGATTACCCGGAGACCTGCACAGCTGTCTCCACAGCCTGACAGTACCAATGGAATGGGTGTTGTGGGTCCTGGCCCCGTTTTGGGGTCCACCAAGAAGCTGGACACCACAAAGATGGTGGCAGGTGAAGGAAAGGGGCATCTGTTTCTGGAGTGGGAGTGGGTGGTGGAGGACAGAGGGAGAAAGGGCTGCTTTCCACCATGGTCCCCCCAGCATTCTCACCACAGAACCCAGTTTCAGACTGACTCCAGCTCTGAACCCAGAGGAAACATCTATGTCTGAGGTCCATTGCTGTTCTGCCTGCTCCTTTTAATGCTTTCAATTAAAGGTGCTGGGAAGTTGGTCTAGGATGACACGGGGGCTGGGATGACATTGTGATGCTTTCCTGTAGAAAGCCTGCCTGGAGGAAAATCCTCCCCTCATGCTCACAGTGACTGCCCTTCCCTTCTCATGAGGGAAGTGGGGAGAAGGAAGGACTCATGAAGGACTCTCTCATGAAGGACTGGGAGAAGTCTAGGATGGCCCCTGCGGAGATGCTTCTCACAGAGGGGCAGGTTGGTGCAACAATGTCCCTGTGTGCCTTGGAAGCTTAGCTTGCAGCAGGGCCTGGCCTGACATGGCAGGGCCAGGAGCTCAGTCTTTTAGGAGCACGGGGCTCACTGTCACGGGTGCAAGGTTGTAGATGGCAACAGCCAGAAGACACCCCACTCCAGTAACTCCCCAAAAGAGAGGGGTCTCAGCTGGCACCCCTAAGCCACAGTTCGGCTGTGTGGGGAGGATAGCAGTGCCCCTGCTGCAGCCCCCCTTGGTGTCCCCTGGGGCTAGGGCCAGGGCACGGGCATGCAGCCTAATGCCTTCCAGAAGTTCAGTGGGGAATGGCCGGGGAGAGTATTTCATATCAAAGCCATAAAACCTTTATTAGCATCCCAGGAGAGAAATCCGGATGTGGCTGTTTATTTTTTTTGGATTTTGATTTTTTTTTATCTTTTCCATTTAAATTTTCTTCCAAGAGATTTTTAAAGGGACAAGGTCACCTCTCAAAGATCAGCAGTGGGGCTTAGCCAGGGCTGAGTGCCTTGGTTTGGACATTTGATTGTGGAATGCTGGTGCCAGCTGAGGTGCACTGGCATCCCAGGAGTCAGGCTTCGGGGCCACTCTTAGGGGGAAAAGGTGCTGGAGCTGCCAGAGGCTGGGGGTACAAGCTGCCCCAGAACCCCACAACGTTCCCCTGGGTGCTGCATCCCTGCTTCCCACTTTTTGCCCTCTACTCTTCACCCCATGACTTTGTGTCCCTAACTACAGAGAGATGACAATCTCCATGCCAGCAGAGCATGAGTGAGGCTTTTAGGAGCACCCTTTTGCTGACAGCAGAGTGGGGGCCCCAGTGAGGCACACTTTTCCATGGCAACGTCCGTGGCCAGTCCTCACCCAGTCCTGCTGTTGTTCACTCTTTACATTTGTTCCTTGGCCCCTTCTCAGACGTACCTCACAATCCTGACAGCAGAGGGTATTTATATAGCATGGAAAACCTCGGGAGCTGGGAGTGGATTCCTACATTGTCCCAGCATCAGAGGTGGACAACAGGCCTCCTTGGTTTTGCTGGGGCTGCCTAGGGCTCGCCCTCACAACCCCCCTGGCACCTTGGATGCTCTTGCCACCACACAAGTTGAGCACAAGGACAGGGGAGAGGACCCTGAGCTCCTCCCTTCTCCTGATCCGGCAGGTTCCTACATCCCAGCACCTTCCCATGGTAGCACAGGTAGCACCCATCATTAATTGATAATTAATCAGAAGCATTAGTGTTTTTAGTGGGGTTTCTCCAGAGTCAGCCTTCCACTTTCCTGGCAGCTCAACCTCTCCCAGTAAAATCATTTCCCGATGATAAATGGGTGTGTTTGTTTGGCTTGGTTTTTTTTTTTTCTCCAGTAGACAAAGAAGCCCTTGAGCCTGGAGCATAACCTAAAACACGGCATTCCTGAAAAGAATTTCCTGATAATATTTTTAGCACCTAAAAAAAAAAGTAAAAAGCCAAAAAAAAGGAAATGACACAGGGTTGTTTTTCTCCCTCTTCTCGCCCAGCGTTGTGTGTTCAGGGGGCTCAGGGCACTGCTCAGGGCCGGGGGCCGGGTGCCCACGCGCGTTCCCGCGGCACAAGGGGCGGGGCGCGGACCCCCCGCCGCCCGC
>WEKX01014370.1:0-12937 GCA_013390025.1 Pitta sordida
ATAGGTTGGCATCTGGAACGGGGGTGGTCCTCTAATATAATGCAAGTATTGCTTTAAAATTTTTACTGCCTGTGACTATGCAAACCAGTAAAGAAGGGTGAAGTGAAATACAATACTGAACTTAAACGAATGTACCTATTAGATGGGCTATAAGAGTAAATTTGTAGTGAAAAAAATGGAGGCAGAGGTTGTTACCTTGATTTCATACTTTCCATTCCTCTCCAGCACTAAGCAGAAACAGAGGACCTGCATATCACAACACTTAACCCATGATAAGGCCTCTGATGGGTTCTGGTTTAACCATACATGAGCCTTTTGGCAAGATTCATTTTGAAAGAAATCAGGAAGCCAAACCAAAACCTTATTGGGAGGTATTTCTGCCCTTGCAATGTTGTGGTCTCATCATGTCACTCAGGAATGAGGCACTTGCTGTTACATTAAACACAAAAATAACACAGGAAATTGATTTATGTTGGCACAGTTTTCCTATTCTGAATTATTTACCTGAAATCCAAAACAGAACTGCTGTTAAAGTATAGTTCAGAGCTCAGATTTCTTGGGCTCACATTAGAGATCTTGACATTTGATCCAGATGGTCCATCTGCCTTTGATTACTCTTTTCTGGTAAATACAATGAAGAGGGTACATACATTCACTGCTACGTTGGAAAAAGCTAAAATAATGTCAAGAGGTTTATAAAATAAATTAACAAAAGTATCCAGCAAGTGAGAAGAAATATGTCTGTTTTCAGTACAGGTCGTTAATATCTCCTTTTATCTGCTTACGCTTGTGTTGGTGTTTGGAGTAATGAGAAAAATGCATGAAGATGTCACTCATGTTGGTGAGCGAGAAATTTCACCCGCTGCACAGCATGGCTATTGTAATCATTTGCAAATATGGACTGGACTGAAAAAATATTTTTCATTTGTTAAGAAAGTGTTTTATCAACAGAGTTAAAAAACTACCATTTAAAAATAGGTAACTGGAATTCAGAGGCCACCTTACCTATGAGGCTGTCAAGATGGGAAACTTCTTAAGATATCACATTTGATTGTGTTCAAGTTGATACCAGATTTTAAGGAGTGTCTGCCAAACTGTAGGGCAAGAATTAGTGGGAACACTTTCGAGATTGGAGAGTTTTGGTTAACTTTCTGATTATCATTAGGTTTTTTTCCTCATTCTTTTGTGCTTTGGGTCCTAGCCAGAAACTGGAAAGGAAATACCTCTGTACCCCAAGAGAAACTACTTGTGAAGAATTTCTGTCTTGACCTTAAACAGGAATTGTCTGTAATTACAGGAAAGACCTTTTACAAGATTTCCCTCCTAGCTTTGCAAATGCAAGGCATTCAGAGGCATTGGGTGCTTATCAGCAGTTCTGGGAAGCGTTTAAGGTTTGTCCAGCTTATAGTTAACAGGGAGAGGTCCTTGCAAATGGCAAAGAATAGTGGTATTTTCTCTGAAAGTTTTTAGTTTCCTGACTATGAGCTGGGTTGGAACAGTATAGAAAAAACAGTAAAAACACGTAGGCTGGATAATTTAACTCTCAACCTCAAGGTGTTTACCATGACCGTTCAGTGCTACTATAGCCAAGGAAAAGGACTAAAATAAGTAAAAATTGTGTGTTTTATTCCATTAATATCAGTTCTTTAAATTTGGGTCCCAAAGTGGACCTTTCCTACTGTGCATACAGAAGGTATTGTTGCCCCATTTTCAAACAATCTGAAGCAGCCTTGTGTTACAAAAAGATTTATTTAACAATAAATTGGTAAATAGATAAATACTTCCATGAAACAGAGGTCTCCAAATTTATTTTTACAACTGTCCCTGCACTGTGTAATTTAGAGAAAATTTAAGATGCTTGTCAGACACCAATGTGGTTGAAAATGTTGCTATGTAAGTGCCAGTCTGTAAGCACTCTGACCTTAGAAAAACTATTGGCACAATGCAGTCTGTATTACTCTTACTTTCATGCCAATTAAGAAGTTTCTAAAGTATAAACAT
This sequence comes from Pitta sordida, assembly GCA_013390025.1. Lineage (NCBI taxonomy): Eukaryota > Metazoa > Chordata > Aves > Passeriformes > Pittidae > Pitta > Pitta sordida. Next base: position 2,002 of record WEKX01014370.1, read on the forward strand.
ACACAGATGGGTAGGGCCTCCTGTTTGTTTTGCGTATTGCCTTGCTCTTTGTTATTGGATATTTACTACCCATTTGTTTTGAGGAGGGTTGCTTGTCACGTGGATTTAATGGGGAAAAGTTTATTCACTTCATCTGAACTCAAATGAGAAAGTGAGAGAGGTGTTTCAATCAAAATTACTTTCAGTGTTCATTTCTGTGAATGAAGATTTGAGCTTGCTTGGGGAAGTCTCAAACTCAGAAGCCAGAAGGCTCAGAAGTTACCTGGAGAGAGGCATGTCCCTGCTAATTAGTCAACGACCTGAAGGACACCACTCAGCCCCCCTGGCACCTCAAAAGTTTCCCAGAGAGGAGGCAGCCTCTTCTGATGCCCAGCACCTCAAAAAAAGCCACCAAAAGCCCTTCCTGGGGAGTTTAAAAGCTTCCCAGAGAAGAGGCAGCCTCTTCTGATGCCCAGCACCTCAAAATATAAATAACACTGGTTATTTTCAGACCCCTGAGGGACACCACTTGTCACTGATTATCCATTGGGACTCTGAGCCATTAACCACTACCCTCTGGATTCCACTGTCCAGCTACTTTCGTAAGAGTCTACTCATCAAATCCATCTCTCTCCAATTAGAGAGCAGGATATTGTGGGGAACCATGTCAAAGACTTAAGAGAAGACCAAATAAATGATGCATTTAACTCTTATCCACTGATGTAGTCACCCCATCATAGCAAGCCATGAGGTTTGTCAAGCAGAATTTCCCTTTGGTGAAGCCATGCTCGTTGTCTTGAATCATGTTTGTGTCCTCCACCTGCCTTAGCATATCTTCTAGGAGGATCTGTTCTGTGATTTTCTCTGGCACAGAAGGGAGGCTGGCAGGTCAGTAGTTCCAAGAGTTCTTCTTTCTACCCTTTTTAAAAAGAGATGCAATGTTTCCTTTTTTTCCAATCACCTGATACTTCAACTGACTGCCATGATTTTTCAAATACTGTGAAGAATGGCTTGGCAACTACATCAGCCAATTGCCTCTGGATTCTGGGATCCATCTCATCATGGAGTAAGACAGTGTTAAATATGACTTTACTTAAATATGTTTGACATAAGAATTGAATCTTTAAACTTGGCATAGAACAGCAAGACTTTTGTTAGAAAGCCAGGTCAGCTCAAGCTGATACCCTGCTTTACCAAGGGGGTTATAATTTCTAAGACCTAAACTGGAGGCAATATTGATTTTTAAAGGTGGCAATTGGTCTAAAGGTTTAGACTGCCCACAGGCATCACACTTATCTCTAAATTTCACTGAAGTTTGTTTCCATCTTTGTGACCTTGACTCCCCTTTGACATTATCCCCATTTTCTGGGAGCTCAGATCCTCTTGATAGCTTTCAGTTTTGCTTGTTTATTCGTTTGCTTTTGCAGTTCCCATAAACTCCTGTAGTAGACGTGCCAGCTAGACTCAGAGACAGCGAATTGTTTTTCCTCAAGAACCGTTCTTTCTACTGTGCAGATTTGCTCTCTTCATTTTCTCAAAAGTTCTTTAATCCCAAATTGGGTTTAGTAGAACTCCAAAGGCATCCCAGGTAATGAAACTACAACACATGTACAGGGAAATTATACTAAATAAAAAAGGTCCCACAATTTAGTGCTTACCCTAAGGTAGTTTCTCAAGCATTAATAAATCAGATCCAATTTTGCATAGAACTATTTGAAATAAATCATGTATCAGCATCTATACCTGAAAGCATATCAATACCAATGTTGTGTAATACTAATGTCTCACTGGCCTATCAGTATTCCTAAAGTGAAAGAATATCAGACATAGATTTACTGGAGGAGAAAAAGGGTTGCTTTTTAACTTTTCCCTGTTCATAATTGTAGTGAGCTAGCAGGTTGTGAAATGAGGGGAGAACGCAGCTAAGTTGAGTAAGGACCCTGGGGAGCATAGAGCTTCTCTGTCTTTCATGCTCAATCTGACAGAAACTTGCTATAAAAAATATCCAATTTTTATTCCACACTAACCTTATGCTAATCTCATAGGTGTATATATCTAAGGTACTAAAAGTGGCCAAATTCAAGCACTGTTTCTTTAAATATTGATCTATATCATACCATAAAAGATTCCTCAGTGAAAGATAATTGACAGCTCAACCACTAGCGTGCATGTCTTAATGTATTTCTTGCTTTGTTAGTTAAGCATTCAGTCTCCCACCCACTGAAGAGATGTATTTTTAAACAGAACTTATGTACAATAAACAATTGAATACATTTTCATCAACTCATCAATATTTTTGTTTAGTTTATATTTTTCAAGCAAAATCTATGAGTGGTATAAACTAGCTCAGTTTAGTATCTTGAGACAGGCCATTCAAGTAATTTTTCTTTTTTTTGAAAAACAGTTACATGTCTTAGTTGATTTGTGTGTGGTTGCACGCAGATCTCATTGTAGTGATAAACGAGTGATAAAACTATTGGTGAAACTATGAGGTTGCTGGCAGAGACCCAAGTAGTGAAGGCCAACTTTCCTCTTGGAGCAGGTCTTTCCAGCTCCTTCCATTGAATTCTTGACTAAAAATTGCTCCAGGCTGATAAATCACACAATGCTGACCAACAGGGAGCTGCTCCAGGGCTGCAAACCAGGAAGAGATGGCACATAAAGAGGTGGTCATTGCATTATACTCAACTTGTAACCACTGCGGAGAGTTCCTCTTAAACGTATTGATGATAGCCTGGCTAGTTTTAGAAATCTATGTTTTGTTTGGCCATGCATACAAGAAATTTTCCATCTGGTATCTTTGCTCTGGAAAGAAAGACTTGTTCAATCATTCCTCCATTTTATCATTTGATTTATAAGGAAAAAAACAATACTCCTCCGATCTGGACTTTTCTCTATGAGGACATTAGCCTTTAACTGAATGTTTCCCACTTTTCATAGCTTCTGAATGGCGTCAGTTAATTATTTTAATAATTATAATTTGTAAGAATTTTTTTTGATAATATAGGTATTGCATATTACCTAATAGTAACTACTAAATACCTCCATCATTAGAAATGGTAAATGATACTACTGGTGTTCATGAAAACTTTTAGACTTGTGTAAGTGAATAGTATTTCGGAGTAGTATGTGTTCCACAGATGAAGTACAGTGAATCCCCATTGCATTGCGACCTCTTCATTACGACCCCGCCCATTTGCAAAGCAAAATTTCCACAATTATGATTTGGCTGTCTGCAAGTTTAGCCAGCCGACACATGTGCAGTCACTCTGCTCTGCCGAGGGGCAGTGCCGCAGTGCCTGTGGGATAGGACTCATCCCGCCCTGCGGGGAGTGGGCTCGCAATGGCGGCACCGTACCCCCGTCCCTGACCTGGGAAACTGCCCCAAGAAAGTGAGGCAAGCTGTGTGCTGGGAGGGCGCAGCTGTCACTGCACCAGGAGGGCCTTCTGTTCCCCCACCCTTTGGGACCATACGGGGAGCACTGCCGCTCTCTCACAGGACCAGTGGATGTTAAAGGGAAAGAAACTCCGATACAGACCCGACTCCCCCACCACCCTGTGGGGTTTTCTGGGCTGCTGTGGTCGCTCCCGCAGCCCCCCGTGCTGCTTCCCCCCCTGCCCGCCCGTGGTGACTGTGCCCTGGCTGGCAGCCCCACGGTAGCGCAGATGCGTGGTGTGGTGGGGCGGGCGGGAGGCAGGGCAGGCGAGTGGTGCTGTGNTAGCTTTCACAAGGCCCATGGCCTGTCCCATTCCTCACGAAGGATGGTGTATAACTGTAATACTGTATTTAATTATACAGTATATCTAGTGTTTTATCATACAATTAAAATTTCTTCTTCAGTAACATTTGAAAACAGGCAAGCTGCAGAAATACCTGGGCTAATTAAATATATTAATCAGAGAAAAAACTCTTTGTGTTCTTATATATATTCTATTTTTATTTTGCCCACTTAGTGAAATACAGATCCTTGTCTGTAGGCTTCAAATAAACATGACTGTTCTTGCTTTCCTCTCATTCTCCTTTGTGGATTCATAGGTTTAAAGAATGATGAGACCACTCCATATCATCCCACTCACTGTAAAACTCATCCAGTATTTTCAGTCAAAGAATACTTTCTTTCGTTACTGGCTGATTCTCTGTTATGAAATTTAACCCACTTGGGTGTGCAGGGAGAACATCTCAGTTTTCCAGTTCAAAAATATGTACTTTTGTGCCAGAGTTAACAGGAAAAGAAGACTTACAGGATCCAACTGACTTAGTTTTGTGTTTCCCTCATGCCCAAACAACCGGAAAGCAACAGGACCAAAACATTTCATAAATTTCTTCCTAGGTGGTGCAGACACTAAGGCAGGATGTTTGGATCTTTGGCCTGTCCCAGCAGGAACATTACAATACAGGAAAATTATGTGCATACTACACACATTTATGAGGGATGTTTAAAACTTATCTAGACAACACACTAGCGAGTATGCTTTAGAGAACAGTCCTGTTCTGTCATGCAGTTGAACCACTTGATGTAGAAGGCTTCTACAGTTTCTAATCTTATTATTAGAGCCAGTGACCACACAGGTGGTAAATTTGTTCCTTTCCCCACCCTTTGCAGTTTCCTTAGGGTATGAATCAGGTAACCACGCTCTCTTCTTTTCCTTTTAATGTGACACTAATAATTGCTACAATAATAAAAACTAAAAAATTCCTAGCAAGTAAGAGAGGCAGTTTAGTAGAGAGAGAAGACACCAGATGATGTTATGCACAGATGTTCATCTGGATGTCTATGTCAGTGATTTCAGTTCCACTTCTAGAGTGGAACTTCTTAATTCAGTTTCTTATGTTATATGCATGTAGTTAATAGAATGTTCATTGATATTTCTTTTTGCAATTAGAAGGAAAGCAATACTCAGTGGTCTTCTGTTTTATACACTGAATAGATCTTCTTCTAGTTACTATTATCCTTTGTTTTCTTCTACATGTCTCTTTCTGCCAGGCATAATGAAATCACCAGGTGAAAACAGATCCCAAAGAGCTTGCAATCTAAGTGATCAGGGTGAAACCAGAGATACAGTGACTTTTCCTAGATACCCAAAAACAGAGGATAGAAACAAAAATTAAACTCAGTCTTCTTGACTCTTTGTTTTCTGAGTCACACATTTTTTCTTGGAAATACTCTCTGAAATCTATCTTCTTTTGATGTAAAAAGAAATGTGGCATATTATGTTATTACTTTGTACTGTTCATTCATGTAAGTAAAGATGATACATTTTCAGCTGATCAAGATATTTGTTTTTGAGATTTTCACATGATAAACAAAATCTGAAAAGATTTTCCCTGACATCAAAACTATACTTGCTCTGGAAATAGGTGTGAACTATGTCAGGAAGGATAAATTCTCAATTTTTGAAATATATTTGGGGCACAACATCTCTTTTACTATACACAAAACCTGATCAATTCGAGGGTTATAAAACATATTTTTCTTCCAAAAACTCTTTTTGAAGAGGCATATTTTCTGTAGTTCAGATTAAATGAAACTTTAGAAAATCTGAAAGTTATGATAACTGCCCAACCTGCGAGATAACTGGAAAAACTGTTAAGCTGAAACAGTAAGGGACACTGCCTAAAGCAAATTTTTTTCTGAGAAACTGGTTAAGATTCAGATATGTCATGTGAGTTATCAGTCATCTGAATGAGCAGCTGTGGAATGGAGTGTCAGATGACAGGAGTGTTTGTGTGCAAAGTAACGGAATCACTATAGAAGCACACAAAGAAACACCAGAAACACAGAGGAGTATTTCTGTTCATTTAAGTGAAAACTTAATTCACACTTAGGTAGCATACTTGTTGTTAAAAGCAGATGTGCTGTTAAAAGCCCTAGAACTAGAGATAAGAAAAGCACTACTGACTGGTCTAAAGGCTCTGGAGTGTATAGAATTGAGGATTTTTAATGTGGCATTTATAAAGAGGATGTAACAGAGGAATGCAAGAGAAATATCCGACTCAATTATTAATTTCTCCCCTAATGAAAAAGAAAACATAAAAATCCTGAATATTAACTGCCACTATGTGTTGTAGCTTGCTATGAGTTCTGCTATCTCCAGAAGTATTTGAGAAGAAATGTGAATATTCTTCCTCAAGAAGAGGAAAGACACTTGATTAAGGAGAAAGGGAAGGCAGGTTCTTTCTATTTGTGACATCAAAAGTGTTAACAATTGTACCTACTTTGACTACCTTATCAGTCATTAGCAGGCATTAAATAGAACAGGAGCATCAAGCAAGCTGAAACTCCTTTGAGGCCAAATACAAATTTCATATTTTGTGTAAAAGAAAAAGAGTTTTGTGTAGCCTCTATGATTGTGAACTCAGACATATGGGAAAAACTATCATTACTTGTTTAAAACAAGATTTTTTGCTCCAAAAACCTGATGAAAGCAATGTTGAACCTTTTTTCATTTTTTTGTGTTTTGTTCTTTTTTTTCTTCTTAAGGAATTATAAAGTTTCTGCAGCTGTGCTCTTTAGGCTCAAAGGGAAGCCCAAAGGCTAAGATCTACCTCACATCATCTATTTGAGCATTTTTAATACTTGAAACTAGAAAAAATGGAACAAAAGGATTTATGCATTGATGTGCAGATTACAAACTATACCTTTGAATTTTGTTAGGTTAAAGACCACTGTACTTGGCAGGAGGGGGGAAGAAGTCCAAAAGAGCTTTATTTCTTGTATAGTCCCTTCAAATCCAAAATATTTACACTGAGTGAAATCAAATACTCTGAAATATTTGGTTCTTTCTCAGTGACTGCATTTGATTCTTGACTATCCAAGACCTCAACTGAATGAATAATGAGATACAAATGAAAAAACCTATGATTTATTTACTGAAAAGTATCCACAAACTAATAGGTGATGGATTACAGATTTTTGTGAGGAGCTCTAACAGGTTTACAACCTGACCTAGTGAAAGCTATTGTCCTAGTATTGATCAACATTTTCATGCAGAGGATCTGTAAAAGGTTATGTCTTATGAATTTTCCTTTCATCCTTCTTTGTATGGGTTAGCTGGCAGGTTAGACATACTCTTTTCACCATTAATTACCTTGAGGTAGTTTTTGGCCTGTGCATGTCTAAACAACCCCTCATGATCCAGAGTATGTTCCTCATGCTTACTGCTTCTTGAACAGGTCTTGAAGAAAACGGTGACAAAAGTTAGCCCTGAAATTCACTCACATATGTCAGTTCTTACAAGATTCCCCCACCCCCCGTACTGTATAGTGTCACTACAATGAGATTAAATATTTTAAATTATTGCTGTAAAATCCCATATAATTTTGGAAACATGATTCAGTTTAAAAAGATATGTGCTTTATAGATATATGCACCAACCAAAACCCTTCAGTAATTAACTAACACATAACTGAATGCATGTCTAAGGTCTATGAATATGAATGCAGACTTGCTTCACAGATGTCAATGACATTTATTCATATTCACAGATTCACGGATTCACAGAATATTATGAGTTGGAAGGGACCCACAAGGATCATCTAGTCCAACACACCATCTAACACCCATACAGAGACCGAACGCACATCCCAGAATGGCAAACACAGACCTAGTTCCCTCACAGTCTAACAGGCCACTCCGAGCCAGAAGGGACCAACTGGATCATCCAGTCCTACCCCCCATAGCTAGACCATGTCACTAAGCTCCTCATTGAGTCTTCTCTTAAACACCTCCAGGGATGGTGACTCCACCACCTCCCTGGGCAGCCCATTCCAATACGCAATCACTCTCTCTTTGAAGAACCGCTTCCTAACATTAAGATTAAACCTCCGCCGGCGTAGCTTGAGGCTGTGCCCTCTCGTTCTGGTGTCGTCAGCCTGAAGGAAGAGGTCCACACCCACCTGGCGGCAACCTCCCCACAGGTAGTTGTAAACAGCAATGAGGTCACCTCTGAGCCTCCTCTTCTCCAGGCTGAACAACCCCACTTCCCATAGTCGNCACCCTCGGATGGATCCCATCTGGTCCCATAGATTTATGGGGGTCCAATTTTTTTATTTTAATACTTCTGCAAATAGAGTGAGTGGCTGATCTTTCGTATTTATAATTTCTATTGATAGATTTTTAAATGTATTTGTTTCATAGCTGTCAGAGCTACAGAAAATTTTCCGAGTAATATGTAAAAGAAAATTAAATTGATTAAATTCTTTTAATATTTGGCAAGATATATTTTTATGACACCTTTGTTTCAATTGCAATATCACTTTATGAAGCATCTTTATAAATAAGAAATACATAATAAAGCTGATCATGATAACAGAAATTAACCTTTTCTGAAGGACTCTCTTCTCTCAGGCTGAAGACACCAGAACAAGAGGACATGACCTTAAGCTATGCCAGGGGAGGTTTAGACTGGATGTTAGGAAGAGGTTTTTCACAGAAAGAATGACCTCTCATTGGAATGGTCTGCCCAGGTTGGTGGTAGAGTCGCCATCCCTGGAGGTGTTTAAGAGAAGACTCGATGAGGAGCTTAGTGACACGGTCTAGTTGTTGGGAGGTTTGGGTGGATGGAGCGTGGTGCCCGTGGTCCATGCTTGTAGGCCTGATCCCTGGGTGGGCGTTCACTTGGGAGTTAGACTATATGACCCTGTGGGTCCCTTCCAACTCAGAATAACCTGTGAACCTGTGACTGACATTTGCCACCAGAAGGTTGTCTTGGAGATCTGCATTCAGATTGGCCTTCTTCCCCTAATGGTCTCATTGGTTTGAATATGGACAAGTTCAATAAACCAAAATAACCTTCTAAATCAGCTTTCCACTTTGAAATTTTTGCACTATGTTGTAGCTAAACACAGTATCTTATGTCTTGAGAAACACTGGTAGACTCTTGGTAAAAAGGTCAAGTAAAACAATGGGAATGAAGCCCTTGTAAAAGGAACACACGACTCATTCCAGATGTTCAAACACTAGGAAAATATGTTAACTTGAACTGCCACAGTAAAATGGTGAGGGGAAAAATCTCCGGGATAGATGGAATCTAAATTATAATAGAGACTTTACAAATAAAGTCAGCACCTTGCGTGGCCCTTAGTTACAGGAAAACAGGAGTTCTTGGAAAATATGTTCTTGTTAGCTAGCACTGCCAACCAAACTGGTTCGTTAGTAACTTATCTTGGTTAACTGAATATATGTATATTGAGGGGGAACAAGGTGCCACAAAGTGCTATTAAAAAGTGCAGGTAAATAGTCCAATGTTTCCAATGTTTCTGTCTGTTTTTCATTCATTTAGTCATCTGATTGCTCTGGGTTTTTGTTGGCAGAACAATTCCTGTATAGAAGGACTGATTTTCTTCTTACTTTTACTGCTTTAAACATCCAAAATATATGATGATTTATTTAAATATCAGGGGTTTTATGCTTCTCTATATGAAAGAGTGAATATATTTTTTCTTCTTGTCATGTACAGTGTAATCATAGAATCCCGGAATGGTTTGTATTCGAAGGAACTTTAGTGATAATCTACTTCCATCCGTCTTGCCATGGGCAGGAATGTCACCCACTAGATTATGTTACTCAGAGCTCCATCCAACTCGGTCTTGAACATTTCTAGGGATGAGGCATTAAATGCTTAAAAGTGAAAGTTCTTTATGCAATGCTTCTAGACACCTGGAGAGGCAAAGCAGGTAACATGAATAACATGTCACGTGATCAGGGAAAATTTCTAACAAAGTATGAAGAATTTAAAGAACTACAATACCCTTCATACACTGTGTAGCATCAGGATCATGAATTAAAACTTGTGGGTCCACACTAATCTTCAGCACAGAGCTCTTGAGGCAAGAGTCTGGCTCCGAGATTTATTGCAAACATCTGATTGTCTCTAAAAGAACAGAGATTTCCTCATGACACCAAAGCCACATTCTCATACTGAGTTCCTTGAAATAAGTGAATAAATATTAAAAAACCCAAACAGATGCTTGAAGTTGGCACAAGCAGATATATTCTGTTCAAGTTTTGTCAGGCAAAGTGGGGAAAAAAGTGAGGAGAGATTGATTTTGTGGGAGAGAGGCTGTGGGAAGAATTTAAAAATGAGATCTGAGAGGGTGGTCCATAAAGCTCCCATTTAAGGTTACCATGCCTTTTGTTCATGGTCTTTCCTGAGACTCCTACAGGGTCTCTGATGCTTAGCACTTCTTCATACCCATGTTCCACTGTATCACAGTATCACAGTGTTGATAAGGTTGGAAAAGACCAAGTCTTCAAGTCCAACATGTAATCCAACTAAAACCTAACAGCTATAACATTTATGGCCCTCAACACCAGTCTACCCTTAAACGCATTCCATGGATGGCGATTCCACCACATTCATGGGCAACACATTCCAATGCCAAATCACTCTTTCAGTGTATAAGTTTTTCCTAATGTCAAGTCTAAACCTCCCTTGTTGGAGCTTAAGACCATGACCTCTTGTTCTCTCTCCAATGGCCAGAGAGAAAAGACGGACCCCTGCCTGGCTACAACCCCCTTGTTATGGTTTAGGGGGATTTTTCTGCTGCTCTGGCAGTGAGGGGGTTAACAGCTCAGTTCTTGCCTGAGCTCTCTGTGCTGCAATGGCCTTCAAGGTTATAGAGATAGAGGCGTCTCTGTGAATAACATACTTGGGAGAGAAGAAAAAAAAGTTCAGTAGTAAGATGTAGCGTGCCAGCTCAGAACCTGCGTCGGGAGGCTGAGAGATTTGAAGGCCCCCAGGCCCACGAGAGAAGGGGTAGAGATGTTCTTCCAGGCATCCCACTGCTGGTTGTGAATTGGTCCGACCATGGTGAAAACCTGTGGACCAGAGAGAGAGAGAACCAGGACCGCAGAATCCGTCTAAGCATCACGACTGAAGATGGAGAGGTAACGGTGGACGAACTGCTGATGGTTTTGAAGCCCAGAAACAGAAGCCTGGAGCTAGCTGAGAGCTC
>WEKX01014370.1:18407-47076 GCA_013390025.1 Pitta sordida
GAATAAGGCAGTTTAATATAGCGCAAATGAAGCAAAGCAAAAGCCCGCGCAGAAGCAAAGCAAAAGAAACTAATCTCTACTTCCCCATCTGCAGAAGTATCCACATCCAGGGAAGCAGGGCCTACGCGTCCTGGGAAGAATGTCCCCCTCCCTTGCTCCCTTCCTCCGCTTTTATATCTGAACTGACGTCATATGGTATGGAATATCCCTTTGGTCAGTCTGAGTCAGCTGGCCTGCTCGTGTGCCCTCCCAGAATCTCATCCTCAGTTAGGGGGAAGGGGCAGTGTGCCCGGCTGTAGTCAAAACACTTGTGTGTTATCAACACCCTTCCAAGGCACAGCATTGCGAGGACTGCTGTGGGCTCAGACAGACCCAATACACCATGGTACCCTCTCAATCTATTTCCTAACAGTCCAAAGTCAGCCCTCCGGAAATCGAATTATGAATTGTTATGAAGAATCATATTAGTTCTGTGTCTAGATTTTCACAAGTTTTTCTTATCAGACAAAATTTCTCCTGAAAGAGGTATGTTATGAGCACCTGGATTTTTATAGGGACCTATACATATGTTTGAGATTTGGCAGAAAATATTTTCCAGGATTTGTAAGATTGTGTGGGAATTAAAACCAGAGTCATAAAAATTAATAGGGGACATTATCTCTTTTAAATATCCCAGAGCTGTAGTGTGAGGCAAATATTTTGTAAATTACAAGGTATTCTGGGACTATATGTATGAGACTACAGTTATACCCCTGCATTTGTGTGGAAAGGGTCATGCCAGGGGTCTCACAAAACGTCAAACTCGCAAAGAATCTCAGGTCATTATTAGGCATGCAGGCCACGCTCAGTGCTCCACCCCTGGGCATGCCGGAGTGCTGCAGACACTTTTCCACTCCTTTCCATGAGCTCTCTCTCAGCACAGGGGAGCAAAGGGAACAATTTCTGTGCCCTCTCTGGCTCAGGAGACCCCTGCTAGAATCCCTCAACTTCTCTTTGGCAATGCTGTTGCTTCTGCAGCCCAAACCCCAGTGTTGCCCCCCCACCCCAGCCACAGTGCTCGTGCCCACCATACCCCAGCTGTGCCCCACATGGGGAGGGGTTCAGCTTTGGTAGCGGAGTGAGCATGTCCTGCTGGCCACCATGGCCAGCCCCGTTTTCCTGGGGCACTTCCCTTCCCCGCCTGTAACCATGGAAACAGTAACACACACCCAGGTGGGTCAGTACCTGGCTGCACTTAGAGTAACGGACAGCGTGACTCATGACCCTGCCCATGGGGCCAGGCCGGCACCGTCCCACAAGGAGAGCCAGCACTGCCCCTCGGCAGAGCAGAGGCACTGCGCAAGCATCAGCTGGGGAAACTCACAAGTGGCTGAAGCAAAATTGCAAGAAATTTTCCTCACAAATGTGCAGGGTCACAATGGAGAAGTTGCAATGCAGCAGGGACATACTGTATATGTATGATGGATAAGGAAATACTTCCCCATCCAACTTCATTTCTCACATCAAGTCCTGAGCACTAACAAACAAGCAATAAGTAATGAAAATCATATGTCATAGCTACAATGAATGAAGGACAATGAAATTTTGCAGAGAAAAAAAATATTATCACAGACCAAGTAGTGGAGCTGGGAGAAATGCACACACTTTTGGACAAGTCCTCCCTGCTTAAAAATATGACATATGAATATAATTTATCTGATCCCAGATATTTCAGTTTGGAAATTAAGGTATTACACATATATTCATGCTTTAAATTTTTTCATTACTATGAGTATGTATTTGTATCTTTTGGTTTTCTGGCAAAAATATGAGTCTTCAATTTAGATAATCTGGGGTTTGAATCTTCCTGACATTTTACTATACTGCTTATTAGAAGACTAGAGAAGTATGTACCAGTTACTTCATTTCCTATTAATGTTACTTTGCAAATGAAATTCAGAAGGCAGTTTCCCCCCTTTTTAGAACTGCCTTGGCTCCAAAGTTAAAATTCCTTTCTGTTTCAAATTTGGAAGGCTTCCCATGGTAATCATATTCTGTATCAGAGTGTGGTCTGTAAGCTTGGCGTTGCCTTATTTAGATCTGTTAGGCAGCACTGACTAGCTGAAACCAGTTTAACTTTCAGCAGAACAGTAACAAGAGCCTAGTGCCAGTCTTGGATACAGCTAGAAGTGTTCCCCAGATAAGCAAAAGCACTGTCCTGTGGAGAACTTGCCTCTGCTGAAAATCTAGAAATACATTGTTTTAATGAACTCGCCTCAAGCTGTTGAAATCATTTGAGGGAACAGATTTGGGTTGATGAATCTCCTAAATTGTTTTGATTTTAAAAAATATGGAAAGTTTGACTTACATCAAAATTATTTCTATTCTTCCATTATGCCTATGACACAAATGCACTCTCCAGTGATGTCTTTGTGTGTGTCCATGGGTACTCTCTTAGGGAAATGAGGAGGTTTCAGATTAGAATTTTTTTTCTCTATGTTGTTTAGCTGTTGATATAAAACTAGTTCATAATTTAAAAAGTTGAAAAAAAACCCTAACAATTGCTTTATTTCCCTGGCAATAGGACCATCCAAATCTGTGCTGTTTTCACAGTATCACAGTATTAGCAAGGTTGGAAGAGACTTTGGAGATCATCAAGTCCAACCTGTAACCCAACAACAACCCATTGTCTAAACCATGGCACTACCCACAGGGCCATCCAGTACAATTGCCCACCTACTAGACCATGTCACTGACTTCCTCATCCAGTCTTCTCTTAAACACCTCCAGGGATGGCGATTCCACCACCTCCCTTGGCAGACCATTCCAATGAGAGATCACTCTCTCTGTGAAAAATCTCTTCCTAACATCCAGTCTGAACCTCCCCTGGCGTAGTTTAAGGCTATGTCCTCTTGTTCTGGTGTCGTCAGCCTGAGAGAAGAGATTCACACCCACCTGGCTGCAACCTCCCTTCAGGTAGTTGTAAACAGCAATCAGGTCACCTCTGAGCCTCCTCTTCTCCAGGCTGAACAACCCTAGCTCCCGTAGCCGCTCCCCACGGGGCATGTCCTCCAGTCCTTTCACCATCCTTGTCACTCCTCTCTGGACCCTCTCAAGCAGTTCAACATCCTTCTTAAACTGGGGAGACCAGAACTGGACACAGTACTCAAGATGTGGTCTGACCAGCACCAAGTACAGGGGAAGGATAACTTTCCTAGTCCAACTGACCACAGTGTTTCTAATACAGACCAGGATGCCATTGGCCCTGTTAGCCACCTGGGCGCACGGTTGGCTCATATTAAGTTTTCTGTCAATCATTACTCCTAAATCCCTCTTCATTTTTGCTTCAACTTCAAAGAAAGCTTCACTCTCTTCCCATATATCAAGGTAATTCTGGTGTAAGTTTCCTACCTTTCATGTAGGCTCTCTTCCCATTGTCTACTTACTCTGCAAGACCTCAGTTACTTCCATGCTCACTTTCCTTCTGTACAAGCCTCATTACTGAGAACAACATGTGTGGGAGGCTGCTGCATCCTCCTGGCACATAGACATAGGGGATAACACCTTGGCTGACCATCCAGTCAATATTTGGGATGGCAGTTTGAAATTACTAGTACAAAGATGTTGTTTAGACTTCACTTCTTCCTGAGTGCGTTGGTTTTATATGTAATTTTTCCTTTATTAATGAAATTGGAACCTAACTTAAGAAGGAGTGATTTTTCCTTCACTGCTAACGAAAAACATACTGCTTTTGAGAAGTAGGTATACAGGATGAAGGAATAAACTTGTATGCAGGCTCCCAGCAGACTCAAAGTAGCAGCATTGTACCTTCACCTGGTAATCTTTGTCTGACCACTGCTGACTGCCTCTAATATATAGATAGATATTAGATAGTACAGAAAATGTTTTATGTTTTTACTGTTTGATACCTATTTGAAAAAAATAACCCAGCCTGAAATTGCTTGGTACAAATGACCCAGCTAAAGATGTACAAATTTATTATTAAGAAATTATGGATTTTGCAAGAGGTGGCAGTCTCTTTACTACCTCAGTCACAGTGTAACATACTAATCTGCTTCTTAAAGTAAAAAACTAAGAAAAAGGAAAAAAAATGTCCTTTATCCTTGCCTGTTGACATGAGGTTCAACATGCAAATAGATTTATCTACATTTCAAACAATTGTGTCTCTATCCAATTTTCTCAACACCTCTCTTCCCTTTTCTCATAATGAAAGAAAACTACAAGGTTGTGTTGAAGGTTGGCCTTCCCAACACCTAGAAAAAATTAATCTGATTTAGAGCCTTGTGATTAAAATCCAAGTGTCCTATGCAGGACGGAGATGGGAGCAGGGCGGGGGGCAGTGAGTGCCCTGTGACTGGGGAGCTGGGGGCCGGTCAGACTAGGTCGTGGTATCTTCTGCACACGTGCCGAGATCATACATCTCGTGGAAAAATCACACACAAGTACTGAAGCTCGTGAATTGTGGGCTGCGAGTACGCAGGTGCTCACTAAATCTAAAAGGAGGTTGTAGTCAGGCAGGGGTTGGTCTTTTCTCCTTGGTCTCTGGGGACAGGACAAGAGGTCATAGTCTTAAGCTTCAGCAGGGAGAGTTTAGACTTGATATTAGGAAAAGGTTTTTTACTGAAAGAGTGATCCAGATGTAGAATGGGTTGCCCTCAGAGGTGGTTGAGTTGCCAACCCTGGAGGTGTNACCCTGGAGGTGTTTAAGGGTAGGCTGGATGAGGTGTTGAGTGATATCACAGTATCACAGTATTAGCAAGATTGGAAGAGACCTTGGAGATCATATGATCTAGATGTAAATGATAAGTTAGTTGGATTATAGGTTGGACTCGATGATCTTCAAGGTCGTTTCCAGCCTTATCTATAGTGTGATACTGTGATACTGTAAAATGCCTTTTGCCACATCCTGGCTCTAGGAAGAGTGCTGCTTTTCCAGGGAGAGAAACCGGCTAGGAGCTGAGAAGCCAGCGCCCACCCCCTGTGGATCCGAGCAGGTGCAGAGCCTCCTGCTACTGTCCTTTCCCTGCTGTGTCTGTGGTTGATTTTATTGGGGTTTCCGGTTGCTGGTGTGTGTCTTTTGTGTTCAAACATGGAAGAGGCGGCATGCCTCTCCAGAGCAGGACTCTGGGGGAGGCTTGGGGAATGAGGCTTGGGTACCGTGATGCTGTGTGACAAGAGTGACAGCTGAACAGGCTGGGGCAGTACCTGCTAGACCTCCCAAATGTCGAAAAGCTAGCCCCAGTTTTGCCACCTGTATATGTATGTCTGCCTAATCCGTATGCATAATACTTCATGAACATGCATCCCATCATCATTATGTCATTTTACACTTTGCTTTAAGCCTTTGACCAACAAGATCCAATGTTTTATATTCCTTTGCTCTTTGTTTTGACTAAAACTCTGTTCAGTTTATCATTCTGCACTGGGAAACTAGTATTTTTGTTTTTAATATTGAGCCTTAAATTTCAGGCTTGGCAAATTATTTTAGCACCTGATTCTTCTTAATCCAAATCTTCTACCTATTTTATTAAACTCTACATTTCTAAGTCTCCAAATTATATCTGTCTCACTAAAATCTATGAATTTCTAGATCATCAAANATATCAATATTATCCAGGCCAACTGTCAACCTAGCACCACCAAATTTCCAAGTGCCACATCCAGCTGCCTCTTGCACACTTCCAGAGATGATGACATCATTACCTCCCTAGGCAACTTATTCCAATGTTTATCTGCTCTTGCAGTGTAAAAATTTTTTCTAGTACATATCTAATCTGAACCTTACCTGATGTAATTTAAGACCATTTCTTCTTGTCTTTTCACTTGAGACATAGCATAAGAGACTGATTCCCACCTCACTGCAACCTCCTTTCAGATAGCAATAGGGTCTTTCCTGAGCAAGAGGAATAATCTGTTTCCTGAGCCTCCTCTTCTCCAGGCTGAACACCAGCAAATCCCTCAGGCACTCCTCATAACACTTGCATTTTAGTCCTTTTACTAGCATCATTGTCTTTCTCTGAATTTGTTCCAGCATTAAAACGTCTTTCTTGAAGTGAGAGGCCCAAAACTGAACATAGTACTAGAGATACAGCCTCACCGGTTCTGAGGACAGAGGGACAACCACTGCCCTGGTCCTGCCAGACACACTCTTGATACAGGCCAAGATGCTCTTAGAACACTGCTAATTCATATCCATCTGGCTGTAAACCAGCACCTCCAAGACCCTTTCTGCTGAGCAGCNGATCATCAAATTAGTAGCTGTGAGGAGCATTCTCCACTACTATTGCTATGCTCTGGAGCGTCTGGAATCACCAGTGTCTGGGATAATTTTGGGCACCCATCTAATGTTTCCCTACATCAGTGGGAGCTGGAAAAGTTGAAGAGAGTGTCTTAGTTATTCAGTGTAGTCTGTCTTGAGTTTTTGAAACATAATTTGGTCTTTTTTCCAAATTCAGATCTACCTGTCTGGTCCATTTCTGATGAGAGGACTTTCTACTGCTTCCTAGTATTCACAGAAGAGTAGAATCACTAAGGTTAGCTACCTGCGGGGAGGTTGCAGCCAGATGGGTGTAGACCTCTTCTTCCAGGCTGACGACACCAGAACGAGAGGGCACGGCCTCAAGCTACGCCAGGGGAGGTTTAATCTTAACGTTAGGAAGCGGTTTTTCACAGAGAGAGTAATTGCATATTGGAATGGGCTGCCCAGGGAGGTGGTGGAGTCGCCATCCCTGGAAGTGTTTAAGAGAAGACTGGACGAGGAGCTTAGTGACATGGTCTAGCTGGGGGGTGTAGGGCTGGATGACCCTGGGCCCCTTCCGGCTCGGAGTGGCCTGCTAGACTGTGAGGCATCTAGGTTGGTATTACGCTCAGGGATGTGCTCTCGGTCGCTGTACGGGTATTAGATGGTGAGTTGGACTAGATGATCCTTGTGGGTCCCTTCCAACTCATAATTTTCTGTGATTCTGTGATTCTGTGTTTGAATATCAATATTATCCAGGCCAACTGTCAACCTAGCACCACCAAATTTCCAAGTGCCACATCCAGCTGCCTCTTGCACACTTCCAGAGATGATGACATCATTACCTCCCTAGGCAACTTATTCCAATGTTTATCTGCTCTTGCAGTGTAAAAATTTTTTCTAGTACATATCTAATCTGAACCTTACCTGATGTAATTTAAGACCATTTCTTCTTGTCTTTTCACTTGAGACATAGCATAAGAGACTGATTCCCACCTCACTGCAACCTCCTTTCAGATAGCAATAGGGTCTTTCCTGAGCAAGAGGAATAATCTGTTTCCTGAGCCTCCTCTTCTCCAGGCTGAACACCAGCAAATCCCTCAGGCAGTCCTCATAACACTTGCATTTTAGTCCTTTTACTAGCATCATTGTCTTTCTCTGAATTTGTTCCAGCATTAAAATGTCTTTCTTGAAGTGAGAGGCCCAAAACTGAACATAGTACTAGAGATACAGCCTCACCAGTTCTGAGGACAGAGGGACAACCACTGCCCTGGTCCTGCCAGACACACTCTTGATACAGGCCAAGATGCTGTTAGAACACTGCTAATTCATATCCATCTGGCTGTAAACCAGCACCTCCAAGACCCTTTCTGCTGAGCAGCTCTCCAGCCCCTCTTCCTTCAGCCTGTACCAATACATGTGGTTGTTGTGACCCCATTGTTTTAGTAGGGTGTGCACCAGAGCTGTCCTTTCCAACAACAACCAATAACCTTTGTGTTTGTTTCCCCAAAACCACAATAAGACACCATTCACGCTACAGAGCTGGGTTCCTGCCATGGGTTTGGTGTTGGAGGTTTCTTTTTACATGTTTACTGAGGAAAACGTTTTTTCTTCCTTTCTTTCTTTCCCTCTTTCTTTCCCCATGCGCCCCCTCCCCCTTTCCCTCAGGGAGGGTGTAGGAGGGAGAGGGACCCTCTCAGGAGGGAGAGGGACCAGGGGAAAGGGGAGGACTCATCCCGAGGTTTGAGAGCCTCCTCGGTTGAGTCTAAACAGAACTTAGCCATGGGAATTCCTCGGGAGAGAGAGAGGTATATCTTTTCAGAGGCAAGTCTGAAAAGCCATGAAGTTGAGTAATGGGAGCAGACATCCTCACTGACAGAAAAATAAGAGTTCTCCCACCGGGAACTGCCCATGAGAACTCTGGGAGTTGTAGTAGGAGTCCCTGCCCCCGCCAGGGGAAGAAGTAAACCATTGAAGAGAGCAAGACCTCAATTCCCTAAGAACCTTGTTTCCCGGTTTTTGTCTTTTGGAATGTTGGGAAGAGAGCCTTTAAATACTGTTGCACACTTGCCTTTTCCCTTCTTTTGGTGCTGAGAGCTTGCTGCTGGTGCTGTTGGTGCTCCTGAAGCTGCTGAAGTTCAGAGTTCTTGCTTTCCTTGCCTCGGTTGCTGTTTCTCCGTGTTTTCCTGCCGGGCTGCTGCTGAGAAGAGGAGTTTTGGACCTGGATTCAGATTTCTACCAACTTTTTTGTGGGCTTGTCTGCCAGCCGGCTCTTTTGTTTTCCCTTCCCTGAGAAAACCCTGTCCCTGAGAAGGGACAGAAGCCACTCCCTGATGGTTGTTTGGAAGGGCAGCTTGTATTCTAGTGCCCGGCATTCCGTTATTTGAGGGATATTCTGTTTGTGTGGGTGGTTTTGGGGGGTGTTTGGGGTGATTTCCTGTTATTTGCCTGTGCCAGTTTGATTCATCCATATACCTTTTCATACATTTCAATATATATATATAAATATATACATATTCCATATATATAATTATATACAAATACAGTCGGGTCTCCTATAACGCAGACCCATGGTCTTATTTGGGACCCGCACAGCCCGACTTCTGCGTTGAATGGAGGCTGCATTGCAGCCGCCAGCCCCGCTGCCACTCCCCGTGCCCCTGCTGCTGCCCGTACTGCCCCTGCTACTGCCCAAGCCACCACCGCCACCCATTCCGCTGCCCCAGACGCTGCTGCGGCCCCGGCCACTGCCGCCACCACCACAGCGGCAGGTCGCGCATGCGCAGTTGCGAAACAGGTCTACATTGCTAAAAAAACATGCTGCTAAGATCTCAAGCCGCAATATAGGGGTCCCGAAGTGCAAGAGGGCTGACTGTATATATTTCTTTCAAGAAAAGTTGGTATTTCCTTAACCATGTCTCGTCCATTTTTCTTTGAAAACAACCCCATCAGTGTCCAAACCAGGATAGTTCCAGAGATATTTCCTAGGAAAAAGAGGGGTTTATGCCTGACTTAGTAGTGAAGAAAATAATGGGCATAGGGATGTTCAGGGCTGACATATGATACAGTCCAAGGCAATGGATGGGTTGGGAGAACAGGGTTTTGCAGGACACAGTGTTCATCTGCATTGGACTACTCTTATGATCAGAGGGGAGGCAGGAGGGGAAGTACCAGTGATACCAGTGCTTGGACTATACTGATATTCATGTGTACTTGCACTCCATATTCCAGCCTACTTCTTTATCCATTTGGTTACTCCCTGGCTGTAGAGCTGATGCTTCACTCACTCCTAACAGAAGGAGCTGCTAAAATTATTTCTTCAGTGACTTCCATTCCTGATTGTCTGTCTCTCCCATGACAAATACATTATGCTTGATTTACATGCAAGAAAAAACCTCCTAAGACTAATGTCTGGAAATCTCCCATTTCTTGCCAATGGATGGGAATGTACCATCCTTGATACTTAACTCTGTTGTTGAGCTGCTGAATTCTGTTCTGTTAAGTTCCTGTTGGTAATACATTTTCAAGTTCTCCTCAAAGTTTCATTTTCAAATTTCTTTTTTTTAGTTCTACAATGATAGGAAATAAAAAGAAATAAATTGAACCCATTCTCCAGCACTGCTGAAAAAGATATTTTGTTAGGTGTAAACATTTTTGGACACCAAAAAATTCACAATCCACTGCCATATATAGAGATAGATTTATATTTATTTATATTATTTATATTTATATTTATGTCTTGTAGCTTTTAATAGCTTATTCGGTATTATGATCTGCAGATGTATACATGTGCAAGCTGGTAACCATTACTTTACCACTATTATTTGTCCATCATATCACAAATGGACTGTAAGGACATCATTACAGAGATGATAATGGAGGTTTGCCTATGAAATGAAACGTAACACTACCCTGTCCCAATTGTGATAGCATTACCCTTTATATCAAGTGACAGTTCCAGTCATTGTACATAACACGAGTCCATGCGCTTATTTAAACCAACTGTGGTGCATATTATGTTTGATATGAGAAGATTTTTCAGGGTAAAGAAATACCACATTGAGTATGCAATAATTGAACTGATATACCATAGTAAAAAGAACTAATAAGATTACATTAACATTTCCATTACAATCCCCTCTTCAAAAATACTTACAATGGTATGAACACAATCCTAAAACATCAAGGAAGTTCCAAAGAGGTTACAAATGCTATCCACTGAAATTTAAAGTCAAACAAAGTAGAAAAATCAGAAGGGAAAAAATTATTCTGCTCTGCTGTGGGGAAAGTTATTGTGTGAAAAACAAAATATTGCGTATTTGTTCTTGGAGCAAGTGACAAAATACTGCATAGACACAGGCTAGACTTTCAAAAAGACTATTCAGAAAGAAATTCAAGAAAACTGTCTGTTGAGGTGATTTCCTTATGTTCTCTATGTTGCATGACTATTCTGAAAAATAATGAGTTAATGATTATAACTTTCAATTAAATAATCTCACTAGTAATAAATATCATATTTACAAATTGCTTTAGAAACCATGAGATCTAAACGTTATCTTAATCTATAACGATATTTCAAGGCTAAATTATTCATTTATTCTCAGTGAAGTGAAAAAATCCATATACCGACAGTTTGCTAGGCATTTGTGCATAACTAAAAGATAACTTAACTTGAGCGCTTGCTTTTCTCTCTGTATTATAGGCAGAACCCTCTAGGCAAAGAAGTCCCAATCCTTTAAAGAAAGGACACTACATTTTCAAAGTACTTTTAGAGAGACCAACAGTTTAAAATGGAAAATGAAAGCCTTGAGTACATATAAGATTCATAGTTCTTGTGTATACTTAAAAAACATATATAATTAATGGGGGGAAGCTTGTAAATACTGACATGCAAATCTGAAATTTGTCACCTTTGCATTTTATGTGATCTTAGCTACTGGTGTTACACACAAAGCTGCTGAAATAATTAGTCCTCAGGCTAGAATTATATGCATAGTTAGAAAACCTTAAATTGCATCTACAAATGCCGAATTATTTTATAATTAATTAATATAGTCCTACATTATTAATAATTAATAAAATAAATGTGAATGGATAACTACTTCATGAACCAGGAAAAAAATTGAAACATTGTAAATAGTAAATGCCAAATAACATCATAAATTTATTTGTTTTCCAGTATTACTGAGTAGCAAAACCAGTGTGTTCATTGTACATGAAAATATGTGTGAAGACCTGGCTTCAGATGTACTTCTTTGTTCCCTAGCTAATTTTTGTGTGCAGATTCTGATTGTATGATGGAAGCAACACCTATTGAAAACTTCAAAACTTGGATATATTCTCCTTGTAAAACTGAAAACTTACTTCTATCCTTCATCCTAACTATTATATAATTCACTTACTCTTTGTGTTCCATGAATGAGGACTAAATGCACAAGGTGCCAATAGAAATGCAAATGTTGCAATAGAAAATGCACCTCTGCATCTCCTATGTAAACATGAACTCATAGCATTTACCCTGAGTAGACCTTTAAAATAAATACCATATCACCCAGCAAAATTTGCTGAGGCTTGTGTAAACCTGGAGTTGTTTCATTTTATACACCATCATTATGAACAAGCAATTAATTCAGAGTGACTGGATTTACTGATTACAAAATCTTCTGCGCATGATGTCTGCCCTTCCTTTCTAGATCTCACCATGGGGCACATAAAGATTTCTAGTCAGAACTGACACCTCACCTACTGAGAATGATCTCATTCACTCAGGTGAAGAGAAAATAAATGGGAAATGTGGATTAAAACCCAAGACACATGAGCTGAAATTAGCAGGATTGATGCAGATAGCTGTTCAAATGAATAGTCCCTTGTGCTGCATAATATTACACACATCTTTTCCTCTCTGTATGGGTTGCCCAAACTATGCATCAGCGTAAGAAGAGAGATAGCCTGGCTCTTTATTTCTAGTGGAGAGATGAGAACTGGGCAGTGACTTTACAGCAGATCTGATATGGCACTAGCGATAACCTGCACTGGCACAGCCTATTTCTGTCTGTGCATAAGTGAATAATCTCAAATGTGTGTATGCTCTGCCATCTCAACAACCATCAATTAGTTTTCCATAGAAACAGCATAATTTCTTGTCAACAGCACCTCCTGCTCTTTATCCTACCCTAAAAGTAGAGCAGATCTGTCTTAAAACTGAACTTAGCTTTCTTCAAAACTGCAAAGTGCCATTAAAATAAGGAAAGGTAATGTGGGGAGAAGCTGACACATGGCAGCTGTGGCTCTCAGGAGGGAGGGTTGGTCTTTAAAATGAGGCATTGTCTTCAGTTCAACTTGTCCCCTTCACTTAGTCTCAACTTTGCATCCTTTTTAGTTGCACTTCATAGACTATAAAGGTTGTGTAGAAAGAAAGTCTACAGTCTACAAAAATACTTAAATAATGTAAAATCCTGACCTGTTAATAACCATAAAAAGCCTTAAAGATATTTTATACTGTAGAAATTTTTAAAATATGCTATCACAAGTGGTTTGTTCCATCTCTGGGAAGATGCTATGAACCCATACACACAAATACAGTGTGCATTCATGGTTTTACTGCACTTCCATTAGAGATTAGGATTCATGTAAATACATGCAAGAAGCAAATTTGACCCAGATTTCTGCCTCAAATACCTCTGAAGACTTCCTTCTTATGCTTATATAGACAAAGAACCTATTAATTTAACAATATAAAAACTAAATGTAGATTAATCAAGATTGTGTTTCAGATCTGCAGGGAATGTTCCCAAATTGACATTCAATACAGATTCATATATAACTGACAATGCTGTGTCTATTTTTCTTCTACAATAACAACAAAATGGCTGAAGAACTCACAGGGAATTTATTATTTCATTGAAGGTTACTTGGAAGACAAATAAAGATGTTATCAGAATTAAACTGCAAATAAAAGAATAGCTAGTGATAATATACTATGTAGAATGCATAGTATAATTAACAATTAAAAGTCTGCAATTTAATTATTTTTCAAGGTTTTCTGATCTTTGATTCCCTGTAGAAGAATGAATGACTGCAGACTAGTCATGTATCGGCTCAATTATGTTGAAAACAGATGTAGACCACGTGAAATTTATTTAGCTTGTTCTTATTCAGGTCTCCTCTGTGGATGGGGTAGTGAGGCCATTAGCATTTTGTGATAAACAGCAGCATATTCACAAAGCTGTGGAAACAACAAATTCTTTCCATTTTTGCTACTCTAACTCAGTTATATTTGTGTGTTCATGCCCTAGGACTTAGACCTATAAAAATGAATTATTGATTTAATTAAATATCACTGAGTGATAAGAGGTTTAGTTTCTTCAAGAGTTTTGCATAGGATCTCTGTGACATGAGAGGAATTTATTCCTACTGTTTATTTTAACAGGGATGAAATCTATTCTGAATATAATGCATATAGAAGGTACCCTGTCTGCATGTAATGAAAACACAAAGATTTTTAGCACATTTTGACTAAAGATAATGATTTTATCGTGGATGCCTAGAAGAACTCTGTCTGGAAACATTGATATAAATAAAAAATAAATAAATATGAAATTAAAATAAATAAAAATATAAATATGACTTTAAACTGAGAGAGAGTAGGTTTAGATTAGATATTGGGAAGAAATTCTTTCCTATGAGTGTGGTGAGGCACTGGCACGGTTTTCCCAGAGAAGCTGTGAGACTCCCATCCCTGGAAGTGTTGAAGGCAAGGCTAGATGAGGCTTTGAGTAACTTGCCCATGGCAGAGGGGTTGGACTAGATGATTTTTAAGGTCCCTTTCACCTCAAACCATTCTATGATTCTACAATTCTATGATTTTATGACTCTTCATGGAATTAAAGAAATTAATACATCACCTGAACACCTTTTGCTACGGATTACATACTGAGTAATTTTAATAGTTTTCCTTTCAGGGCACTTTTCTGGGGGCTTGAAGGGCGCAACAGTGAAATCCTTTGACAGACAAAACCCAAAATACTTATTCAAGTTTTGCTTGTGTTATATGGTAATAATATTTCTCTGAAATAGAAATACAATATGGAAAAAAAACCCAAGAAAATCCTTCCAGTTCTGTTTGCAACTGTGATTGCAGATTTGCATTGCTGGAACTGTTCACCAGGGATTCTGTGCTGGACTTAAATACCGTGGAAATGGTTAATGGGAAAGCATGGAGATCTTGGTCTCCAACAGCTTGCCATGTCTGCTTGTTTGTTTTCTCTAGTAAAATTTTGTCTTGAAAACCTGTTCTAAAGCAATAAGAGCAATGAGACTGAGTGGCTTTCATTGAGGGTGTAATTTGCATACCATGAGTTTATTCAGATGTAACAGTGGCCTAATTTGTTTGGAGACCGTTTATTGTTAGAGAAAAAAGAAAAAGCTCAGAGCACACACTGAGTTCATTGGTAGCAGTTAGGAAAATAAAATTTTATTGCATATAAAGAGAACATATGTGCCATGGATTCCTCAAAGTAAATACTGAATCCTATGGTGTTTTTTAACAAAGGGTTTAATTTAAAAGATGAATTGTGCTTTAAACTGTTGTGGCTTTTTCTCTTAGAATATACAAATATCTTAAATGCATGTTGACACATCTGTACACATTTGAATCAAGAGAAGGTTGTTTAAGATGAATATAGAATTAATATTTCTGCTGTTTTTCACTTATACAAAACCAGCTTCCTTCTACTCAGCATAAAACTTCATCTTGGTGGAAGAGTTTCAGTACTTGCAAGAAGAGCAAACATAAGGCTCAGAAATTTATAAGGAATTTATTTCCAAGTATAAGAATCCCACCTTCTGACTCCAAGGCTGGAACTTCCTGTAGCACAATGTATGTGTTTGGGGTCCTAAAAGTTTAAGTGTGATCGTCCAGTGCAACAGCACTGTGGGGTGTATTAGGAGTTCTGCCTGATGTTTGAGTACTCTTGTACCAGGTCAGATCACTTTTATTCCCCAAGCAGGGATCCAGAATCTTTGAGTACTACATCTTGAGAGTGCTAAGCACTGGTACAGTATGCTGAAGTGGATTGACAAACTGCCTATTGTCAGAGACTTTTTCCAGCTGATACTTATGAAGTCAGGTTGATCTGAAATCAAGATCTCTTTTCTTGCTGCCAAACCCACATTTTTCAATGAGTTTCCTCGTTTTTCATCCAGTTTACCAAAATACCCCTCAGAATAGAGAAAATGTTGACCTTTCAGTCTCTCATCTTTCAAATGGCCTTTGAAATAGACCAGTCAGGGACCTCTACTCCAGGGCAGTGAACTATAGTTGCCATATTATATCTTGCAAAAAGAAAGACCATTTAGGTCAAGAGGAGCTTTTGTGCCTTTGGAGATCTAACTGCAGTGCAGTAGCCAGAGAGCACAGAGGCTAAACTAAGCCAAGTTCCACACCTCTGTTGAGCTACTGGATCACTCCTGAAAACCTGCCTGGAGGTCTTTATGAGCTGTGAGTGATGTAAAAACATTCTACTTCAAGATAAGGGCAAGGAGAAGAGGGATGATTTGCAATGCTTTCATAATGAAGTTTTAATGTACAGAACCAAAATGCATTTTGTAGATGACAAATTAAATAAGATACAATGAAGCCTCATGTGGCTTTCTGTTAAAGATATCTGACAGCAAAGACTCGGTAAGGTGGAGTTAGTTCTTATTTAACACAGGTGTTTAAATAGCTCAGTTTGTAGAATGTAGCACTAACCAGGTTTTCATATTTTGATATGGAAAACTGCTCATAATTGACTTGTTTTACACAAGAAACATTTTTGTTTAGGTAGATATAACAGTTCAAGTTCTTGATTTGGTGTAGAAATATAGCAAAACCATAATCCAAAAAAGTACAGTTCCAACTAATGACTTATAATTATTTTGATTTGAGGATTTAAACTGCAAACATGGAAGTAATGGCCATGCTATCACTACCATAATATATCAATTTGAATTGGTTGCATAAGTCAACAGGATGTCCACTCAGAAGTTTTTTCAAGACTGAACCTTAAAATAAAACTATAATCATCAGGCTATGTAATCTTGGCTGAACATCTGTAAATATTCATTAATGAAACATAAAATACAAGAAAAATTACTAATGTGAAGGATATTCAGCTTAAATCAAGTTCATTCCTTATTTTATTCAGAGATCATCTGCTCATCTAATACAAATTATCATCCAAATCAAGCATAATACAGTATATCCTGGCTGCATTGTGACCCCTCTATTATGACCCCGCGGATTTACGAGGAAAATTTCTCACAATTTTGCTTCAGCCACTTGTGAGTTTCTCCAGCCGATGCTTATGCAGTGCCTCTGCTCCGCCAGCTCTCCCTGTGGGGCGGGACTGGCCTAGCCCCATGGGGAGGGCCAGGAGTCATGCTGTCCCCTGTTACTCTAAGCGCTGTGGTGACTGTCACTGTTTCCATGGCTACAGGTGGGGAAGGGAAGTGCCCCAAGAACGTGGGGCTGGCTGCGGTGGCCAGCGGGACATGCTCACTCTGCTGCCACAGCTGAACTCCCCCCGCGCCGTGTGTGGCCAGGGCACGGGGCCAGGATATGGTGGGCACGAGCACCTGGGTTGGCGAGGGGGCCGGGCTGGGGGAGCAGCGGCACGGGGTTTGGGCTGCAAGCACGAGTGGTGGAAGCAGCCCAGCAGCAGATACATAAGCGATAACATTGCCAAAGAGAAGTCGAGGGATTCTTGAGGCGGGTGTCTCCCAAGTCAGAGAGGGCTCAGAAATGCTTCCCTTTGCTCCCCTGTGCTGAGAGAGCCCGCGAGAAGGAGCAGAAAAGTGTCCGCAGTGCTCTGGAGTGCCGGGGGGTGGAGCAATAGGCGTGGCCTGCATGCATATTAATGACAAACGTGTTTGCAAATTTGACATTCTGCGAGAGCCCTGGCATGACCCTTTCCTCACAAATGAGGGGCTATAACTCTATACTGATTTTTTTCCCTTTATCACATTACAAAGGAGTAATGCAGCAAATCAAGACTTTTCCTGCTTTTACTAGTGTCGCATCTCTCCACAAATAAGGATTTTGTCTGAATTATGCTTGTAAACTGTACTAAATTAAGGAGAGCCAAGACTACTACACTGTACACTGATAATTTTTTATGCACGGATTTTGAACAAGTATGGTTTGACATAATGAGTGAGAGACGTAGGAAGTCATCACTAAGAAGCAGCCTTTGTGTTTCTTCTGGTTTAAACATCTAGAATCAGTGACCAAGAACACATTACAAACCTAGATGTTGGCTCATATCTGTGGCTTTTTCTCATTCAGAGAGTGAATACTAGGACCCTGGAGCCCAACTCTCACAAATGTCCAAGGAGCGATGACAGACCATGGATGTATCTTGATCCCAATTTCCTTAGACTCATACCCAAATTGTAGAGCAAAGGATTGCCAGATATGTTGCTTTCAAATTCTCACATCATCCCATTTAGTTGTTTTACAGCTAAACTGTCCACTTTCAGAAAGTTCAAACACCAACATTGTGTTTAAGGCCATTTGGAATGGGGATATTAGCCTTTGATCTGAATAATTAGCAAAATACTATGTCCTTTCTAGTTTTGTACTGAACCCTATGTGTAATTGAACTCATCAAGCCTTTCTATAAATAAAGCATAAAGTAAGTTTTTCTGTACTTTTCAAGTATAATGTGAATTTTTCAACCTTTACATAAGACACATCTTCTGTATCTCATACGTTGTGTAACTCAAGCTGTTATAATAACAAAGCAGCATTATTGTCTTTGTTATTTTGCTAATAAGCAATTTTTTCTTTCTGTTCCTTATAATTACTTCTACTACTTATTATAGAGAAATGCAATAAATGAGAATCTCTTTTCAATTACTCCAACACCAGACTAATTTTCTAATTAACAATAAAAAAGTCATGATATAATAATTGCTCCATTTCCATAGCACGAATTATATACAAAAAGAAATTCTGATGGTATAATTGCTTCACATGTATTTTATATCATCATTAGTGAATTTCTCTTCCACTTTCAGTTAAAAAGGAAATTTTCCTATATAATTAGAAATTATTTCCTTCTTCCTTTTAACATGCATGTAATTAGAAAACAGAAAATAATATATTTTTGAAAACAAAACATAATAAACAATACACTCATTGCATACTTACAGCAAAATATATCTCAAGTTAAAAACGTTTCAAATAAAACTCTCAAGTTATTAAAAATTAATCAAGAATGTAATGTAGTTTGGGGTGCTATATTTTTATTATTTTTATCAATAATTTTATGTGATTGAAAATTTTAACTACTGTTATTCATGTACAGGAACACACACATATATATTCACATACAAGCTCAAACCAGAGAAAATTTAACTAGCAACACAGAAAACAGAAAAACATGCTGTTTTCTCAGTAATTTGTCCTATATTTGTAGTTTCTAAATTTCTTAAAAATAAAAAATATTCTTATAATGCTAAAATGACAGTATTTTCCATATTCTCTAATGTCTCCCAGGAGAAACACATCAATTTTCTCTGATGAGTAGGAATTGTTGTATTCTCAAGGAGACACAAAGGAACTTTCTTTGTTTCACATAATTTCTGAGATATAGAAGTCTTAATGGGTAGCTATTTTACTATATACCATAACACTGGTTATTTTACAAACACTGAAAATACTGTCTGGACAAAGCCTCTAAACACCCATTAACTGAGATGAATGCAGGCTTTGGTACCTGTTTTGCTATGAGTGCATAGCAACTTTGCTACCTACAGTTATAGGCACATAGCAGGTTCTCCCTCAGGTCTGGCAGGATTCAGCATGCAGCTATGACCCCATCCTGGGCAGCACTGGCCACATTCCCATTGCAGAGAGCAGCAGTTTGTTGCCCCAGCCCCAGCCTAGAAAGGCAGCCAAGGGACCACTGCTCACCCCAGCTGGTGAAGGCACCTGGGAGGTCTAGCCAAACCAGGAGATATGAGGGTGATGGAGAAAGGGAAGAGAAGGGACTATGTTGACTGCCAGACCTGACAAGTAATTTTGTCCTCAATTTTGGGTCCCTTCCAACTCAGAATATTCTGTGATTCTGCTATTCAGTTTTGCTTACACAGCTGAAAAACCTTAATAGACCCCAGCTCTGTTTTTGTTAACACAGCAGCACCAGGATTCTCCCTGGAGTTGGATTTGAGACAGCTGGGGTAAATGCTTTGATACATGATATTGATGATTTTCAAGTAGAGGTAACCTATTTACAGGACAAGGGAGAGAATAGAGCCTTTCTTCAGCAAGTCTTACTTCTGAACAATAGCTCTAAGGTGTAGCATGTAGCTTTCAAGAAGTTGTGCTGGAACAGAACAACAGTAGTTTTTTCACTTCCTGTAGGAAACACTGTGATGTATTTTGCTTACTTCTTCCCTCAGACAACATTCAACAGAGATACTGCAGAGATTTAATAACTTTTTCCACCTTCACTTCAGGATTATGTCCTTCACTGGCCCCAAAATTTCCTTTCCTGTCAGTCTGGAGCCCTATTTACATCCCAAGTGAAAAACAGAGGTGTCCAAGAAGCCTTTGGGAAGTTGCATTGAATAAGGTGAAGTTTGAGGCTTACCATCTGCAGCCAGCTTTATTTTGTAGTCACCTGCCAAGGAGGTTCTAAAGTACCAGCCCAGCTTCTATAGTAAATAGTAGGATTATTCCTTCTTGATAAGTTTGGTAGTCAGGGTACTGGACAATATGGTGCATGAATGTAACATGCTGTCTTAGAGTCACTTTAGAGATGCCTCAGGTGGAGAACAAAGATTCAGATGCTGAGATAGGGACTCTGAGTACCAGACCTTTTGTTTTGTGGGACTCCTTGAAAAGGTATAGCTCCCTCCATTCTGCCTTTTTTTGCCTGGTTCTCCATGTAGCTTGAGACATAACTGGGGAATTACATCAGGAGAAGTCTGATACATTTAACTACAGATTTTACACTTCAGCTGCACTGGTTCTGCAGGGTTAGCACCCATAGGGTAGCAGCTGGGTGAAGATCTGACAAAGGAGACCAGTTCTACAGCATTGTCTCTATTTAGCCAAATATGGTATGGCCAAAGTGATGCCTGTCTTTTTATCTGAGGCATACCAGAACTCCGCGTAAGGCATATCAGAACTCCACATCACTAATTAATTTATGGATAAACCTTTCTAGCCTTACCATGCTGAACTTCTGCTACATCTGTTTGGTCCAGAATGAGTTTGACATGTAAGCTATGGGGTTTTGCTGATTTGAGCATGCTGAATTAATATGTGTACGTGCATGATTTAAGGAAAATCAGTCAGGATTCAAGGTAGTTGCACGCATGCTACAGAAAAAGTTTATTTTTGGCCCAAGAGCCAAGGAAAGAGGGACGGCAGTGTCCCCTGCCCTGCCAGGTGCCAAAAGAGAACTGCCCAGATGTGTCACCAATCTTTAACCCCTTGTCTCATGCATATACAAATTACTCCATGAATATTCATTCCTTCCACATTATGTCATGGATATGCTCTTTGCCATAAGTCTTTCAACCAATTAGCTCCAATGTTGCTCATTCTTTTCCTCTTGTTGTGTCTAGCACTCACTTTTGTTTACCTTCAAGTACTGCAGGACAGTGGTTTTCACCCTTAATATTCAGCCTTAACTCTCAGGCGTCTTGAATGATTTTGAAGTCTACTAATCCTTCTAAAATTCACTAAAAATTTACTAACTCACTAAAATCCCTAAATCTCTATGCCCTTACCTAACTCACTAAAATTTGTAGTTTTCTGAATCCCCAAATCATGCAGAAATCCTTTGCATCATCTATAGCCTGTGAATTACTGGCATTTGAGTCTCACTTAACTTTATCTCATCGCTTTAGTTCAGTAACAGCAAATAGTTCTGTGCTTAACAAGAGTATGTTAGAACTAGAGGCATCACCAAACTGTCACTACTCACTGTTTCTCTATTTGCCTTACAAGCAGCCACAGCAAATGTACTCCTCAAAAATGTAGAAAATTATGCATCAAGTGAAAACGTCCACTCCAGGAAAGGCAGGTCCTGTGTTAGCAATCCAACCTCCTTCCCAGCCATGGCTGTATGACAAAACTTCTGGTATCTCATTTATTGATCACTTTGCTCAAACAGAAGTCAGGGACAGCTGCTGAACTGGTTAATGTTATGTGTGCCCTCTCTGTGCCATTTCTTTCAGCAGAAATTGCATTTGTCTCTCCTTGATATCTCAGTACACAGGCTGGACTATGTTTGGAAGACCTTGAGGAATTTGGTTTGGGGAGGAAGTGGGTGTTTTTCTGCTTTTCCTCTATAGCCATAAACCTGATCTTGCATAGTGCAAGAACAAGTCTGTGCTCCTCTTGATTGAAAAATGAACATAAAACTAAGACATTTTGTCCATAATCACAAGACAACAGCAATGCACAATGTAAAATTTAGATGGCATTCGGAAGATCTAGGCCATCCTCTGGGACTACAGAAACAATACACATATTATTTCACTACATCTACTCACGTCTGAAACCCAAGCAAGAAATCAATGCAATGTTGTTATTGCTGTCTGTAAAGAACACATGATATTGCTGGCTACATTTTTTATTTGTAATATTAATTACCTCCATTCTTTTTTTGATATTTGGTTCCTACACTCTTCCAGTGTGCATATACATGGTAGGAAAACAATTAAGAAAGTGATAATTATGTTGTTAGGTTTAAATACAGTTCCCTTGGCTCAGTCACTCAACCTTTGAACGCTTAGGCTGCCTGCATCACTAGAGGAGATTTGTTTTAACATTTCAATATTTGTGGCATTGTTTCAACTATATGCACTTAAGAGTAAGTGTTGTTTTTGCTCCCATTTGAAAACCAATGGCAAGAATGTGAAACAGGGGCTTTCCTACATGAGCCAAGGAAATCTTCTACACCAGAGGAAGAGTTTAAAGTCTGCACTGACTAGTGAAAAGGAGATTGTTCTTATTTGCACGGTACTCCTGAAAAATCCTGTGTACATGAATCTTGTGTGGTTTGTGGTTTATTGAAACTCCGCTATTTAACTATGAAATGTGAGTAAATTCTTATGTACCCAAGAATGTCAAAGTGTTTATTGCAGCAATACTCCTTCCAGTGCAGCTGACTTTGAAACATTACACATACTGATTCTGTACTCATCCTGTTGCTCCTGTGAAGAATACTTTTTTCTTCTTTTCCTCTAGCATTGATTTTACTAGCATAACAAGAAGGCTATCCACATAGCTAGTCCCATAACTTCCCCTTAGGTTTTAGTCTGACAAGCTCAACATTCTGTCAGCATTGTGTCTACATTTAGAGAGCCATATATTTCAGAGAAGAGAGAAAAACTAGCATCTCCTAGGAAGTATGTAGGTTTCCTAAGTGCCTGGCAACATGAGTGCTTGCCCTCCTTTTCTAAGAGAAATCAACCAGGTGAGATTAAAACACTGGCAGCTGAACATTATGATACTGGTCTCCAGCCTTCCTCTCCCAGTAACACACAATACAGAGATCTGTGTTGTGTCTTTTTAGTTTTGCCATTAAAAAAGGCTTCAAATATACCATTAAAACCATGCTTCAGTTCATGTAGCTACTGTTGGGTGTGAATTTAATTTCTAATTTACTCTCCATCTTGTTGCTCCTTCATTTAACCTGATGTGGCAGGTTGACAAAGCCAGAAGTTAAGCATCCACACAACCACCAGCTACCAGTGTGTTCCCAGCAACATACAAGAGTGAATCAGAAAAGAAAAGTCAGGATGGATTGGGAAAAGCATGGTTTAACAAGTGAAATAAAGCTGTGTGCTCAAGGAAAACAAAAGAAGGAATGCATTCATTGTTTGCTCTTGGCATTTTTGCTCCTCTTCTCTCTGAGGCAGGGCCTCAACAAATGCAATGGTTATTTGGGAAAACAAGTGCATGACCATGAAGGTACTTCCTTCTTCCATCTTTTCCCCAAGATTTACTGCTGAACATAATTTTTCACTGAAAGAGTGATGCGACATTGGAATGCGTTGCCCACTGAGGTGGTTGGGTTGCAGTCCCTGGAGGTGTTTAAGCATAGCCTAGATGAGGTGTTGAGGGCCATGACATAAATGTTATAGCTGTTAGGTTTCAGTTGGATTATAGGTTGGACTTGATGATCTACAAGGTCTTTTCCAACCTTATCAACACCGTGATACTGTGTGATACTGTGATAATGCCATTTGGCATGAAGTATCCCTTGAGTCAGTTTGGATCAGCTCCTAACTTCTTGTGGACTCCCAGCCTACTCACGGTATAAGCTGAGTGAGGGGGGAAAAACCACCCAAAACCCAGGAAAACCTTGATGCTGTGCAAGAACTGCTCATCAATGGAAAATACACTGGTGTGTATTCAGCACTGTTTTAGTCACAAATCCAACCCACATGAGGAAAATCGACTTCAGACAGCACACCTGCCCCCAGGTTCATTAAGGAACATGATTGTCTTCTGATGGTAGGATGTCTAAAACTTTCAAACTATGAATCACGAGAAAAATAATGCAGGCTCTGAATTTTCTAAACAGTCAGTGATTTCAGGGATAAACATATTTTTAGATATGCTTCAAATGGCTATATAGCTGTGTCCGGAGGAACCATATTGCGTATAAGCAGAATTCACATAGAATAATTTCTATGCCAAGAGTAAAAGGCTTGGAAACAGTTCAAATATTTAACTATAGATTGCTTTCAATTTATTTTCTGCATGCATTGAAGGAATGTTATTTTTAGATATAAAGTTCTCCCGAAGGAACTCAAATGTACCCTCTTAGCCAATTAGGTATGTGCTTTCAGGGAAAAAAATGGAATACTTCTGTTTCTATTAATGTAATAATTTAGGTACACAGAAGGATCGAATTCACACTGAATGCTTAGGGTTTTTCCTTGACAAGTAAGAAATTATGAAAAGAAAGCTATTGCTGCTTAGAAAGTATATCTAAAATATGAACTACAGTCAGTCTCGGGTATCATGGTCTCATGGGTCCAGGATCAGGGTGTGAAGGCTGCAATTTGCAGACAACGAACTCATGAATATGCAATTAAGCCCTGCCTGTCACCACACCCTCCTCAGGGACGGGTTGAGGCCACGGCCAGGCCAGGCCAGGCCAGGCCAGGCTAGGCCGGGCCAGGCTGGGTTGTGCTGCTCGCAGCTGCATTCTGGGCTCACTCTCTTTGCAGAAGCAGGATGGGATGGCATGGGACGGGATGGAATGCGATGGGACCGGGACCAGGACATGACTGGGACCAGGAGTGGGCTGTGCTGCTTGTGGCTTCCTTGCCAGCTCCCTCCCTTCACTGAAGTGGGGTGGGATGGGATGGGACGGGATGGGTCTGGGATGCCTCAGCTATTAAACTGACACTTTTCTCTTTTTTCTTCCCTTTTTTGTTTGTTTGTTTTTTCCATAGCCTTGGAGTCCATGAGAGCAGGAGTGGGAGGCACTTTTCCTCCATCCTTCTGAGGTGGGTGGATGGGTGCTGGCCCATGCTATCGCGGGTCGCCGTCCCTGCCCCAGGCAGATGGAGGAAAGGTGCCTCCTGCTCCTGCTCTCACACACAGACACACACAATTGCAGCCCCTTCTGCAGCCCAGCAGAGAATAATTCCAGCCATGCAAAGGCACACATTTACATTAAATGCATCTTGGTCAGGCTGGGCCACACAGCATGTGGCTCCTGCTTCTCTCCCCTCATCACCCCCAGTGGCTCGAAGGAGGGCTATTTACATATTCATTAAGTTGTTTACATATTCAGGAGCTTTCTGTCTTCATGGCATTTTCTGTGCATGTGTGCAACACTGTTTTTCAATAAAAAAAGGAACAGCAAAGGATTGAAACTGTGGAGAGGCGGACAACGGATAATGGACTCTTATGAATTATGAACTCTTATGAATACTAAAACTTTAAAAGAAATATTTAAAAAAAAACCTACCAAAAATTTTGATAAATAGGCTGGGTTTGTTTGCTTGTTTATGTGTTGTTGTTGTATGTTTATTTGGTTTTACTATCTCAAAAATTTGCCTTCCTTTTAATAAAAGTTACTTTGAAACATGCTTTAAAACAGTTTCTTTTACTAGTCCAATCTATTGCATAAGACAGGAGAGGTCATGCAACTGCTCCTGAGCTGTATGATGTTTATTACAGACTGAATTCATTACTAAGCTGTATGTGCATCACGTAACAATCTCTCTAGGTCAATTTGAAACCATGCTTTCAAAATGAAATTATTTTATGTGGGCTGCTCTGTCTATGTTACAAGAGTTCAGCTTCAAATGTTTCCCCTTTGTGTATTGCTGTGGAGACATGGGATGCTGAAAGAGTTGCCACGTCACCATGAGTTACTTCTGTCCAAGCAGTGCAATGTCTTATGATTTTTCGACATGAGGAATTTAGCCATGAGCATTGAGATCAGACAACCCATGAAAAAACCCACAGTCCTTACATGTCACTGCTTTTTTTCCCCTGAAATAAAATCTAGTTTCTATATAATACAGTGAAGGGGACTAAGGGTGGGCATCTGAGATTCCATTTATAACTTTACATTACCAGCCATGATATCAGCAGGTGACATTGTTTTAGTGGTGAAAGAAAAGAAGAGAGAATTTCTCTTGGGTAAAAGTAAGCATTGAGCCTAAATACTCTTTTTTCCTTTAATAAGGGAAGTATTTTCTCAGGAAAATCTGTGGCAGCTGTGGGAGAGGTTCTAAATTGCATCTGTTTATAATCTCAATGACTGTACACATATGTATCGATATGCTTGTGCACACAAACACACAGATGCACATGTACATACACACAGTCATTTCAGCTGTCAAGGTTTGAGGCAAATTTGGGGCTGAGCCAAAGAAAAACAAAATAAACCACCCCTCCCCCTCACCAGGTTCGGGAAAAAAAAACCCAAGGAAGAGTGTGAAAAGTATAAACTATTTACTTTGGTAAACAGACAAAATACAACAGTGTTAAACAACAAAACCTGAGATGTCCCACAAATCTGGTGATGAGGAGAGTCCTGTGATGTAGAAAGTCCTGTATGTGAAGAGTCCTGTCGGTCTCGATGAGATTCCAGCCGACAGTTCCAGAAGAAATCCCTCGGGTCCAGACGTAGGCACTCCAGGAGAAACGAAGAGACGATGAGGAGGAACCCCCGGGGGCAGGGGAAGGGAACTGCAGGCCCTCTTCCCCTCTTCCAGTGGTTGGAGTGCAGCAGGAAAATATGTCCCAGGAAAAAAAGCAAAAAAAAAAGGGAAAAAAAAAAAAAAAAAAAAGAAAAGGAAAAAGAAAAAAGGAAACAAGAAAAAAGGAAAAAAAAAAATGGGGCTATCCCAAAAGCTGGAGAAAAACCCACCAGAGCAGCCCCTCTCCAGCCCCACACAACCACGGCTGCCAGAGAGCACCCACCAGCTCCCTGCCTCTGCTGCCGCTGTGTGAGCTACCCCCAGAAATTTTTTTTTTTTCAACTGCCGCTTATCAGTTTTTGAATTTTTTTTCTTCTCGTCTTCTGGACAGAGAGAGAAAACGACCTTGGTGTTGCTAAGGACTGGTATTCACAAGCCAAAACACAAAGATATGGAATATATACACACCACCCTAGGACATCAGCCTTTCCAAAATATAATAGATAAATCAGGCAACAACACAGTAAATGCTCATATAGGACAAATATCTATTTTTCCTTACACCCTCTTACAGAACATACATATCCTATCTAATCACTCTGAAACTCTACCTTCAGGTAGTTGTAAACAGCGATGTGTGTCACCTCTGAGACTCCTCGTCTCCAGACAGAACAACCCAGGCTTCTGCAATCACTCCCCATAGGGTTTGTTCTCCAGTCTTTCACCATCCTTGTTGCCCTTCTCTGGACCCTATCAGGCAGTTCAACATCTTTCTTAAACCGGGGAGACCAGAACTGGACACAGTATTCAAGATGTTGTCTGACCAGTGCCGAGTACAGGGGAAGAATAACTTCTGTAGTCCTGCTGGCCACACTATTCCTGATACAGGCCAGGATGCCATTGGCCTTCTTAGCCACCTGGGCACACTGTTGGCTTGCATTAAGTTTTCTGTCAAACATTATTCCCAAATCCCTCTCCATTTCACCACTCCCCAGCCACTCATCCTCCAGCCAATAGCGATGCATGGGGTTGTTATGTCCGAAGTGAAGAACCTGGCACTTGGACTTGTTAATACATATCATTAGAATCTGCCTATCTCTCTAGACTCTCTAGGTACCTCTGAGGGGCCCTCAGGCAGTGTAACATTTGTCCCCAGCTTGGTATCATCTGTGAACATGCTAATGGTGGACTCCGTTCTCCTGTCCATATCATCAATAAAGATATTTAACAGTACCAGGCCTAACACTGATCCCTGTGGGAATCCACTAGTGACTGGATGCCAGCTGGGTGTGGCACTATTTACCAACGCTCTCTGGCCACATCCATCCAACCAATTCCTAACCCAGTACAGAATGCTCCTATCCAATCCATGATCAGAGAGTTTCTTCGGAAGCTTACAATGGGAAAACATGTTGAAGGCTTTACTAAGATCCAAGTACACAACATCCACAGCCTTTCTATTATTGACCAGGTGAGGCACCAGTTAATAGAAGGAGATCAGGTTGGTCAGGCAGGACCTGAGTCTCCTGAATATGTGTTGACTAGATCTAATGTCATAGTTATTTTGTAGGTGTTGTGTAATTGCACTCAGGATTATCTGTTCCATGAGGTTAGGCTCACAGGTCTGTAATTACCCTGATCATCTTTCCGGCCCTTCTTGTGGATGGGTGTCAGTGTAGGGTTTGCTGTGGCTGGTTTTTCTTTCAGGTAGCAGGGGGCCTATGGAGGAGGCTTTTCTTTGAGAAGTTGCTGGAAGCCTCCCTCATAGCTGGCAGAGGTAATGCCAGCCAGCTCCTGGCTGCACTTGCCGCCGGCCAAGGCCAGGCCAGTCAGGAGAGATAGAGATGCCTCTGTGATAACATATTTAAGAAGGGAAGATGAAAAGTAACAGGAAGAAGAAGATGGCTGCCGGAGAAGAGCCATGAGAAGTTGTAACTGCAAATGCAGGCACCAAGGCTAGGGACGAAGGAGGGGTAGAACGTGTTCCAGGTGTTTCCCTGCAGCCTGTGGTGGTGACCATGGTGAAACAGGCTGTCCCCTTGCAGTCCATGGAATGCAGAGAACACAGGCATGCAGAAGATCCACCTGTAGCCTGTGGAGAGGGAAGTCCACACTGGAGCAGGAGGATGCTGGAGGAAGGCTGCAGCCCGTTGGAGCCCACATTGGAGCAGAGTCCTAGGAGAGAGGTGTGGCCCGTGGAGAGGAGAGTCCATGCTGGAGTAGAACTCTCTACCTGGTAGAATCTGTGTACTTTGA
>WEKX01014373.1:2217-12702 GCA_013390025.1 Pitta sordida
GCTGTCGCCGTTCCTGCCCTGCTCGGCCTCCAGCTCGGCCTCCAGCTCCTTCAGCCGCCCCTGCAGCGCCTGCAGCTGCTTCCGGCCCCCCCTCAGCGCCACCTGCTCGGCCTCCTCCAGCCGCACCTGCAGCTCCTTCACCGTCTGCTCCGCGTTCCTCCTCATGCGCTCCAGGTGCGCGCTGGTGTCCTGCTCCTTCTTCAGCTCCTCCGCCATCATGGCCGCCTGTTGGGGACAGAGGGGACACAAGTGACACCGGGTCATTGGTCTGGGTCACTTGTGTGCCTGCAGGGGGTGGAGGGACATGGAGGGGACCATAAGGGACACAAGTGACACCGGGTCATTGCTCTGGGTCAGTTGGGTGCCCATGGTCACCAGGTCACTGTCTCCATGACCACCAGGTCACTTCCACCATCCTGGCTGCCTGAAAGGGGTGGGGGGACATGGGGAGAACAGAGGGGACGAAGTGACACTGGGTCATTGCTCTGGGTCAGTTGGGTGCCCATGGTCACCAGGTCACTGCAGTGGGTCAGTTGTGTCCCCACAGCCACCAGGTCACTTTTCTCCCCACAGCCACCAGGTCACTGCTCTGGGTCACCAATGTCCCGAGGAGCAGGACAGGGCGGGGACCGGAGGTGACACAAGTGACACCGGGTCATTGCTCTGGGTCAGTTGGGAGCCTGCAGGGGGTTGGGGGACATGGGGGAACAGGAGGTGACACAAGTGACACCAGGTCACTGCAGTGGGTCAGTTGTGTCCCCACAGCCACCAGGTCGCTGTCCCAGGTCACTTGTGTCCCCAGGGCCACTGTGTCACTTGTGTCCCCAGGTGCCCCCACTCACGTCGGTGATGGCCTTCTTGGCCTTGTCCTCGGCGTTGTGACACTCCTGCAGGGCCTCCTCCAGCTCCGCCTGCAGCTGCGACACGTCCCCCTCCATCTTCTTCTTCTGGTTGATGAGACTCGTGTTCTGGGGTGGGGGGGGACACACATGTCAGGGGTCGCAGGACACCCCTCGGTGTCCCCACGGCCTCAGAGACCCCCCCTGGGTGTCCCCCCGGGGATCTCGGTGACACAACACGGGAGGGGACCCCAACGCGCTGGGGACCAGTTGGGACTTCCCTGGACCCCTTTAGACCTCAACCTTTATTGGACCCTCTCTACACCAACACAACACTCTCAAGACCAACCCAACCTCCTCCAGACCAACCCAAAGATCTTTAGACCCAACCCAACCCTCTCTAGACCCAACCCAACCTCCTCCAGACTAACCCAACCTCCTCTAGACCAACCCAACCTTCTCTAGACCAGTCAACCTTCATTAGACCTTCTCTAGACCAACCCAACCTCCTGCAGACCAACCCAATACTCTTTAGACCCAGACCAACCCTCTCTAGATCTTCTCTAGACCAACCCAACCTCCTGCAGCCGAACCCGCCCCCCATGAGCTGCCGTGCCCGTGAGTCAGGGCAGGCCTCACCTGGGAGTGGAGGAGCTGGACCCTCTCGCTGGCCTCGATCAGCTCCTGCTCGGCCAATTTCCGGCCCCTCTCGGTCTGTTCCAGCAGCCCCCGCAGCTCCTCCAGCTCCGCCTGCAGCAGCGCGTTGCGCCGCTCCACCATGGCCACGTTCTCCTTCAGGTCCTCCCCGAGCCGCGCCGCCTCGTCCAGCTGCACCTGCGTGTCCTGGGCGGGGACAGGGAGGGTCACGGATGTCCCACGGGGAAGGACGTGGGGATGGGGAGGGGGATGTGGTTGGTCCCATCTCGGGGAGTGTGGGGGGGTTAATCCTCCTGACCATGGGGGTGGTGGGAGGGAGGAGAGACTGACCCAAAGGGTGGGGGGACATCCCACCCCCCAAAATCCCACAAGACAAGTACCCCCAGGTACCTCCTACAACTCAATGGACCCCCAGGTACCACCCACCCCCCCAATATCCCACGGGACAGGGACCCCCAGGTACCTCCTACACCTCGATGGACCCCCAGGTACCTCCCACCCCCCAGTATCCCATGGGACAGGGACCCCCAGGTACCTCCTACACCTTGATGGACCCCCAGGTGTCTCCTACACCCCAATGGTCCTCCAGGTACCTCCCACCCTCCTCATTCTCCCCCAGGACAGACCCCTGGAGTCCCCCCCGGTACCTTCAGGTACCCCTGCAGGGCCTTGACTTGCTTCTGGGCCTCGGCGGCGGCGCGGTTGGCGTGGCTGAGCTGGATCTCCATCTCGTTCAGGTCCCCCTCCATCTTCTTCTTCAGCCTCAGGGCCTCGTTGCGGCTCCGGGTCTCGGCGTCCAGGGAGGTCTGCAGGGACTCCACCACCCGCAGGTGGTTGCGCTTCACCTGCTCCATCTCCTCCTCCTTCTCCCCCAGTTTCCGCTCGTGCTCCGCCTTCGCCTGGTTCAGCTCCAGCTGCCCCCGCAGGATCTTGCCCTCCTCGTGCTCCAGGGAGGCCTTTGGGGGGGACACGGAGGGGACGTTGAGGGGACATTGAGGGTCACGGAGGATGGAGGGATGTCCCAAGGGGGGGACACGGGGGGTTGGTCCCACCTCGGCCTCCTCCAGCGCCGCCTGGAGCTCCAGTTTCTCGGCGTCCAGCTGCTTCCGCGCCTTCTCCAGCTCGTGGATGGATTTGTTGCCGGCGCCGAGCTGCTCCGTGAGGTCTGAGATCTCCTCTGCACGGCAGAACCAGTCAGAACCAGTCAGGACCAGTCACAACCCGTCAGGACCAGTCAGAACCAGTCACAACCCGTCAGGACACATCAGAATCCATCAGAACCAGTCAGAACACATCAGAACCAGTCAGAACCAGTCAGAATTCATCAGAACCCATCAGGACCTGTCAGAACCCGTCAGAACTCATCAGAACCATTCAGAACAAGCCTGAACCTACCAGGACCCATGAGAACCAGTCAGAACCAGTCAGAATCCATCAGAACCAGTCAGAACTCATCAGGACCCACCAGAACACATCAGAACCAGTCAGAACTCATCAGGACCCACCAGAACACATCAGAACCAGTCAGAACCCATCAGAATCCATCAGAACCCAAGAGAACCAGTCAGAACCAGTCAAAACCCCTCAGAACCCGTCAGAACCCATCAGAACCCGTCAGAACCCATCAGAACCCTGAGAGGACCCTCAGTGTGAGGAGGAGACCCCCCCTGGGCCTCACCTTGGAGATTCTTGTTCTCCCTCTTGAGCGTCTCCAGGTGCTCCAGCGCCTCCTCGTAGACGTTCCTCAGCTTGAAGAGGTCGGTGCTGAGGCCCCGCGCCTCCTTCTGTGACGCCTCCAGCTCCGTCTGCGACTCCTCGAACTTCTGCTTCCACTCCGACACCACCTGGGGACATTCCCAGGTCACCCCCCCTGTGTGTGTGTGTCCCCTCCACCCCCGTGTCACCCCCCAGCCCCGCCGCGCCGTCCCACCTTGTCGAAGTTCCTCTGCTTCTTGTCCAGGGCGGCGGCGGCAGCGTTGGATCGTTCCACGTCGGCCATCAGGTCCTCCAGCTCATTCTGCAGCCGGTGCTTGGTCTTCTCCAGCGAGGAGCACTTGGCGTTGACGGCCTCGACGGCCTCCTCGGCCTCCTGCAGACGCTGCGCCAACTTCTTCCTGGGGGGCGCCGACCCCGGGGGTCACCCGCGGGCACGGCGGGACCGCCCCGATCTTCTCTCTGCCCTGCACCTCCAGGTCGCTCAACCTTCTCCAGAACCTTCTCTGGAAGGTTCCAGAATATTCTCCCCCGATCCCACAGAACCTCCATAGGAGGGCTACTCAACTTTCTCCAGAAGGTTCCAGAACCTTCTCCTCTGACCACAAAGAACCTCCATCCATAGGGGGGCTACTCAACTTTCTCCAGAACCTTCCCCAGGGGCGATCTCCCCCAACTGATCCCACAGAACCCCCACCCATGGGGAGACAACTCAAACTGCCCCAGAACCTTCTCCAGAGCCTCCTCCAGGAGCTGCCCCCACGGGGGTCGGACTCACTTGGCCTCCTCCAGCTCCTCGGTGCGCTGGATGGCGTCCGTCTCGTACTTGGTCCTCCACTGGGCCACCTCGGAGTTGGCCTTGGAGAGCGAGCGCTGCAGCTCGGCCTTGGCCTCGCTCTCCTCCTCGTACTGTTCCCGCAGCAGGTCCCCGTCGTGCCGCGCCGACTGCAGCGCGTGGGCCAGCGCGTTCTTGGCCTGGGGTGGGGGGGACACCAGAAGGTGGGACTGGTGGGGTTGGGCCAACTGGAGCTGTCTTGGGTTCCCCCAGCTCAGCAAGAGATGGTCTTTGTCACCCCAAGATCTTCTGTACATCAACTCAACCTGTCTTGGACCTCCCATGGATCAACTGAGCCTTGTTAGACCTTCTGTAGACCAACCCAACCCTCCTTGGACCTTCCATAGACCAACCCAACCCTCTGTAGACCAACCCAACCCTCGTGGGACCTTCTGTAGGTAACCCAACCTGTCTTGGACCTTCCACAGACCAACTGAGCCTCCTCACACCTTCTCCAGCCCAGCCCAACCCTCCTTGGACCTTCCATGGGNGCGGAGCTGTGGGATGAGGGCGGGGCCATGGGATGGGGGTGGAGCCACAG
The DNA here is from genome assembly GCA_013390025.1 of Pitta sordida. Lineage (NCBI taxonomy): Eukaryota > Metazoa > Chordata > Aves > Passeriformes > Pittidae > Pitta > Pitta sordida. Next base: position 6,803 of record WEKX01014373.1, read on the forward strand.
GGACAGGGGTGGGGCTGTGGGGCAGGGGCCGGGGCCGTGGGACAGGGCCGGAGTTGTGGGGACATGGGGCCAGGGCCATGGGTCGGAGCTCCCACCGTTCTCCGTCTGCAGTTTGGCCCGTTGGGTGTTGGCGTCGTTGAGGACCCGTTGGGTCTCCTCCAGCTTGGCCAAGTGCTNATGGGATGGGGGTGGAGCCACAGGGACAGGGGTGGGGCTGTGGGGCAGGGGCCGGGGCCGTGGGACAGGGCCGGAGTTGTGGGGACATGGGGCCAGGGCCATGGGTCGGAGCTCCCACCGTTCTCCGTCTGCAGTTTGGCCCGTTGGGTGTTGGCGTCGTTGAGGACCCGTTGGGTCTCCTCCAGCTTAGCCAAGTGCTCGGCGGCCTGGTCCTCCATGGAGCGCGACACCTTCTCCATGGCCACCTGTGGGAGGGGACACGGGCTGGGGGGGAGGGGTCTTGTCCCACCCCTGGGTGTGTCCCTGGGCAGGTGGGACAGGCCTTGGAGCTACTCAACGTCTCCACTCAACACAACCCAACTGGCTGCAGGCTCTTCAACCCAACCCAACCAGCTGGAGACTCTTCAACTCAACACAGCCCTGGAAGTGTCCAAGGCCAGGTTGGAACCTCCTGGTCTAGTGGAAGGTGATCCCATCGATCCCATCCCACCCAAACCACCCCGGAATTCCTCGGTGTCCCCCTTGGCCTCCTCCTACCTTGGCCTTGATCAGCTGCTCCATGTTGGCGCTGAGGTCGTCCAGCTCCAGCTTGAGTTCGCTCTTCTCCTTCTCCAGCTTCTGCTTGACGCGCTGCAGGTTGTCCAGCTGCTCGCCCAGCTCGGCCACGCTGTCGGCGTGTTTCTTCCTCAGCGTGGCCGCCGTGGCCTCGTGCTGCAGCGTCGCCTCCTCCAGGTCCCGCCTCAGCTTCTGGAATTCCANCCAGAACACATCAGAACCAGTCAGAACCCGTCAGAATCCATCAGAACCCAAGAGAACCAGTCAGAACCAGTCAAAACCCCTCAGAACCCGTCAGAACCCATCAGAACCCGTCAGAACCCATCAGAACCCTGAGAGGACCCTCAGTGTGAGGAGGAGACCCCCCCTGGGCCTCACCTTGGAGATTCTTGTTCTCCCTCTTGAGCGTCTCCAGGTGCTCCAGCGCCTCCTCGTAGACGTTCCTCAGCTTGAAGAGGTCGGTGCTGAGGCCCCGCGCCTCCTTCTGTGACGCCTCCAGCTCCGTCTGCGACTCCTCGAACTTCTGCTTCCACTCCGACACCACCTGGGGACATTCCCAGGTCACCCCCCCTGTGTGTGTGTGTCCCCCTCCACCCCCGTGTCACCCCCAGCCCCGCCGCGCCGTCCCACCTTGTCGAAGTTCCTCTGCTTCTTGTCCAGGGCGGCGGCGGCAGCGTTGGATCGTTCCACGTCGGCCATCAGGTCCTCCAGCTCGTTCTGCAGCCGGTGCTTGGTCTTCTCCAGCGAGGAGCACTTGGCGTTGACGGCCTCGACGGCCTCCTCGGCCTCCTGCAGACGCTGCGCCAACTTCTTCCTGGGGGGGCGCCGACCCCGGGGGTCATCCGCGGGCACGGCGGAACCGCCCCGACCTTCTTTCTGCCCTGCACCTCCAGGTCGCTCAACCTTCCCCAGAACCTTCTCTGGAAGGTTCCAGAATATTCTCCCCCGATCCCACAGAACCTCCATAGGAGGGCTACTCAACTTTCTCCAGAAGGTTCCAGAACCTTCTCCTCTGACCACAAAGAACCTCCATCCATAGGGGGGCTACTCAACTTTCTCCAGAACCTTCCCCAGGGGCGATCTCCCCCAACTGATCCCACAGAACCCCCACCCATGGGGAGACAACTCAAACTGCCCCAGAACCTTCTCCAGAGCCTCCTCCAGGAGCTGCCCCCGCGGGGGTCGGACTCACTTGGCCTCCTCCAGCTCCTCGGTGCGCTGGATGGCGTCCGTCTCGTACTTGGTCCTCCACTGGGCCACCTCGGAGTTGGCCTTGGAGAGCGAGCGCTGCAGCTCGGCCTTGGCCTCGCTCTCCTCCTCGTACTGTTCCCGCAGCAGGTCCCCGTCGTGCCGCGCCGACTGCAGCGCGTGGGCCAGCGCGTTCTTGGCCTGGGGTGGGGGGGACACCAGAAGGTGGGACTGGTGGGGTTGGGCCAACTGGAGCTGTCTTGGGTTCCCCCAGCTCAGCAAGAGATGGTCTTTGTCACCCCAAGATCTTCTGTACATCAACTCAACCTGTCTTGGACCTCCCATGGATCAACTGAGCCTTGTTAGACCTTCTGTAGACCAACCCAACCCTCCTTGGACCTTCCATAGACCAACCCAACCCTCTGTAGACCAACCCAACCCTCGTGGGACCTTCTGTAGGTAACCCAACCTGTCTTGGACCTTCCACAGACCAACTGAGCCTCCTCACACCTTCTCCAGCCCAGCCCAACCCTCCTTGGACCTTCCATGGGCCAATCCAACCTTCTCCAACCCAACCCAACTTTCCTCTTTGGCCCTTCCAAGACAGACCCACACGTAGGTGGGACCCAACCCTAGATGGACCTGCCCATCCCAACCTCTCTGAACCGGTGACCACGAGGGTGATGGACACCAGTGACCCACCCAGAGCCCCCCCCCAGGTGTCCTCACCTTCATCTCCTCCTCCAGCTGCCGCCGCAGATCCTCCAGCTGTTGGGTGTAGGAGACCTTCCCGCGGGTCAACTGCGACACCAGGGCCTCCTTCTCCTCCAGCTGCCGCGACAGCTCACCTGTGAGGGGGCGGGCCTTCAGGGGTGGGGCAGGGCCTCAGGGGTGGGACAGGGTGTTGAGGCGGGGCCTTGAGGGCCGGCGATGGAGATACTGGAATGGGGTGGAGGTGTGGGGCAGGGGATGGAAATGTTGGTCAAGGAGAGAAAATGTGGGGCAGGGGGTGAAGATGTGGGGCAGGTGGTGGAGATGTGGGGCAGGGGGTGGAAATGTTGGACACAGGGTGGGTCTGTGAGGCAGAAGTGACAATGTGGAGGGTGAGGGGTGAAGATGTGGGGCAGGAGGTGGAGAGGTTGGCCAAGGAGTGAAAATGTGGGGTAGGAGTGGAGATGTGGGGCAGGGGGTGGAGTGTTGNCCAGGTTGGAACCTCCTGGTCTAGTGGAAGGTGATCCCATCGATCCCATCCCACCCAAACCACCCCGGAATTCCTCGGTGTCCCCCTTGGCCTCCTCCTACCTTGGCCTTGATCAGCTGCTCCATGTTGGCGCTGAGGTCGTCCAGCTCCAGCTTGAGTTCGCTCTTCTCCTTCTCCAGCTTCTGCTTGACGCGCTGCAGGTTGTCCAGCTGCTCGCCCAGCTCGGCCACGCTGTCGGCGTGTTTCTTCCTCAGCGTGGCCGCCGTGGCCTCGTGCTGCAGCGTCGCCTCCTCCAGGTCCCGCCTCAGCTTCTGGAATTCCACCTCCCTCTTCTTGTTGAGCTCCAGCTGCGCCGAGGTGGCGCCTCCGGCCTCCTCCAGCCGCTCGCTGAGCTCTTCCAGCTCCCGCGCCAGCTCCGAGCGCTGCTTCTCCACCTTGGCCCGGCCCGTCCGCTCCGCCTCCAGCTCCTCCTCCAGCTCCTCGATCCGCGCCTGCACCACGGGGGAGGTGAGATCCACCCAGCTCGACCCAACAACTGGAGACTCTTCGACTCAATCAGCTGGAGACTCTTCAGTCCAGCTCAACGCAACCCAACCTGATGGCAACTCAACCCAACCAACAGGAGACTCTTCAACTCAACCCAACTCATTGGCAACTCAACCCAACTCAACCAGCCGCAGGCTCTTCGGTCCAGCTCAACTTAACCCAACTCAACCAGTTGGTGACTCAACCCAACCGGTTGAACAATCAACCCAACCACCTGGACCCCCTTCAACTCAAGAGCCTGGAGGATCTTCAGCCCAACCCAACCCCCTGGAGACTCCCCAGCCCAACCCAACGAGACCCAACCTCCCACCTGTAGCTCCTTCAGCTTCTTCTGGAGCTGCAGGGCCAGGGCCTGCTCGTCCTCGATCCTGCTGGTCTGCTGGTGGATCTCAAACTCCTTCCTGCCGGGGGACAGTCCCAGATGAGGTCCCATGTGTCATCCCCAGCCAGGTGGGACCTGGGAGGGGTCAGGTCCAGTCTCACTTCTTGAGCTTCTCCTCCAGCTGCTGCTTGTCATTCTCCAGGTCCATGATGTTCTCCTGGGTTAGCTTCAAGTCACCTTCCAACTTCCTTTTGGCCCGTTCCAGGTCCATCCGGATCTTCTTCTCCTGCTCCAGGGACCCTTCGAGCTGTGAAGGGAAATGAGAAGGAACCTCCGGTCTGACCCATCTCTGCTCTGGAAGCTCCTCGGTGGGGCCAAAATGGGACCGGCCACACTCACGTCGTCCACTTGCTGTTCCAGCTTGACTTTGCCCTTGGTCAAGGTGTTGACTTTGTCTTCCTCGGCCTGCAGGTCGTCCAGCGTCTGCTGGTGGGACTCCTGCAGGACCTTCTTCTCCTTGGTCAGCTTGGCGATGGTCTCGTCCAGTGCCGCCATCTCCTCCGTCAGGTTCTTGACCTGTGGGAGAAGCGTCTGGTCTCCAGCTCGGGGCCAGAGAGGGGGTCACCTTCAGTGAGGCCAATTCCAAACAGGAGAACCCAAAAGACCTCAGGTCTTCTTGATGAGCCCCACCCAACCTGCCTTGGGGCTTCTCAACATCAACTCAACCTACCTTGGGTCCTCTCAACCCAAACTTGGTCTTCTCAGCACAACCCAACACATCCAACTCAGCTTTGGGTCTTCTTGACCCAACCAGCCTTGGGTTTTCTCAATGTCAACCCAACTCATCTTGGGTCTTCTCAACAGCAGCCGAAGCCACCTTGGGTCTTCTCAACCCAAAATTGATATTCTCAGCACAACCCAACACACCCCACTCAGCTTTGAGTCTTCTTGACCCAACCAGTCTTGAGTCTTCTCAACCTAAACCAATCAGTTTTGGGTCACTGACACAACCCAGCCAGCCTTGGGTCTTCTTGACCCAACTCGCACCAACTTGCCTTGGGTCTCCTTCAAGTCAACCCAATATGACCAGCATTGGGTCTTCCCAACCAAAACCACCTTGGTGTTCCTCAACCCAACCCACTCCAATTGCTCTTGGGTCTCCCCAACCCAACCATTCTTAGGTCTCCCCAGTCCAACCCTGTAAGCTTTGGATTCCTCAACCCAACCAGACTTGGGTCTCTTTCACCCAACCAGTTTTGGGTCTTACCAACCCAACTCAACCCAACAACCCAACCCATACCAACCCAACCCAACCAGGTTGAATTGACTCAAGCCCCCTCCCCTTGAGGCCTTGGCTTCTCCCCACCCTCACCTTGTTCTCGGTGGCGTGTTTTTCCTTCTCCACCTTGGCCAGGGTCAGCTCCAGGTCATCGATGTCCTTCTTCAGCTCCGAGCACTCGTCCTCCAGCTTCCTCTTCTTGGCTGTCAGCTCGGCGTTCATCTCCTCCTCGTCCTCCAGCCGCTCCGTCAGCTCCTTCACCTTGGCCTCCAGCTGGATCTTGTTCTTGATCAGCTGGTCACAGCGTTCCTCGGCGTCGTTCAGGTTGTCCTGCTCCTGTTGGTGATGGGGGGAGTGGTGGGTGACACGGAGCGGCCTTGGGGGTGGTGGGGGTGGTGGTGACCCCCGTGACGTGGTTTTGGGGGTGGTTGGGTGGGGGGACATCCGACTCACGGCCTGCACTTGGAGCTGAAGGTCATTCTTCTCCTGCAGCATGGAGACCATCTTCTCCTCCAGCTCCTTCCGCCGCGACTCCGACTTCTCCAGGGCCTCCTTCAGCCGCCCGTACTCCTCCTTCATGTTCTGCCCCAGGAGCCCCACAGCGAGTCCAACACCCCCATCCACACCCCCAA
>WEKX01014376.1:0-13506 GCA_013390025.1 Pitta sordida
CCGTGAATCCTTCTCCTCTGCTTATACCCCCCATTCCTCATCCCTCACCAGTGTGGGGGTCCACACCATCATTCAGGATCCCCCCCCCCACCTCCCGAATCTCTGCGATCCTGCATCCCCACTTCAGCCCTCCCCAACCCTCACAGGGATGTGTGGTGAGGGATCCAGGCACCTCATTCATCTGGGAATGGAGGGGATTGGACCTGGGATGCCTCCTATCAGGAGTTGGGCCCCCCCACATTGTGGGGGTGGGTGCCTAGCAGGGGTCTCCCTTTTCCTTGCAGATCCGAGCGGGAGTGATTTTGGGAAGTGGGCGAGGAGGGAGCCGGCGGGACCGTGCTGGGCACAGGCAGGTGGAGGATGAACGGCGAAGCCGAGTGCCCTGCAGACTTGGAAATGACAGCTCCCAAAAACCAAGGTGAGCCCCCTCCGGAGCCCTCCCTCCCCAAACACACCAACGCTCCCATGGGAATGTCGCTGCCACGTTTAAAAGAATAAAGAACCTTGGAGCGCCCTTTTTCTCTGGGGGATGGAGGAGGAGGGATGGAAGATCCATGATCCTGACTGCCAGCAGATTGAGGGGGGGATCTGCCTCTCCTGATCCCGCTCTGCCATGGGAAACACGCACACACACGTGTGTTAGCACATGGGTACACGCTCCGAGGCACTGGCAGCCCCTTGCCTTTGGGATGCTCTCCTGGGAGGCTGGAGTTTCGGAGGGTTTGGGAAGGAGGGGAGGCTGGCACAGAGGTGCTGCCTTCCCCCGTCACATCTGGGCTGCATTAAAAGCCGAGCCGTTACCTTGGGCCTCTGGCTTCCAGACCCCGGGGATGACATCAGAGCTTCAGCTTTCATTGGAAAAGGGGCAGGAAAACAAGGGACACACACACACAAAAAAAGGGTTGTTTATTTAGGGTGGCTTGCAGGGCTCCGCTGCTCATCCCCCAAACCTCTCTGGGTCCCTGATTCTTTTCTCTCCTGCCGGGTCCCCCTGATTTTCCTCCCTTGCTGCAGTCGGGTTGTTGCCTCGAGCGAACCTGGCCGGAGCACGTGTCCTTCTCTGGGACTTTAGACGGATTTAATTACACCGGGGCAGCTTTCCTAATATAGACCCGGCCCGGCCGGTGCCAGGAGAGCCGGGATAAATCGGTCCCAGGGCACAGACAGCCCCATTCATCCTGCTGGGTGAACTCTGCAATTCCAGCGTTTTTCAGCAAACCCCAGCCAAAGGGAGGGGGAGCAGAGGGATGGAGGGCTGAGTCTGGGGTCTCTGTTGTCCCCACTCCGCTGCCAGTGAGGATTTTGGGATGTTTCCGCTGTTTTTTATTTATTCCTGTGGGATGTGGTTATTCCGGCTGTCTGCCAGCGGGGAGTTCACGCCAGTCCAAAGGTCTCTGGGTGTTTCTGTGTTGGAGAGGAGAAAACTGAGGCACAAAGCTTGATGGGGGCAGGTTTGGGGAGGTCTTGGCCCCTTCTCCCTCCTCTCTGGGTTTTCATGGCTGTGCTGCTTTTTGGTAATTGCTCCTGATTTTTGGAAGTCAAGTCAGCACCAGCTTCCAGCTCCATTCTCCTGCATTAGTCCTTGCCTGAGGGTGGCTGGAAAGTGGATGGGAAAAACAGGAAGACAGGATTTGGGTCTGTGTGCTCCCACCCTTAGCTGTGGCACCCCCCTCCCAGCACTGTGGCACATGGGGGTTTCCCATCTCTCTCCTTCTTCGTGATGTTTTGGAATGAAGCTGGGAATGCTGAGACCCATTACAAACCACTGAGCTCCCTGCTTTCCACAGGGCTCTTTCCATGTTCCCTCTCCAAATAATCCCTGATGAGGTCACTCCAGGGAAACAGCTGCATCCCAAGCTGTTCCTGCCTTCACCCCCAACCTGGCAGGTCCAGGAGGGAAAATTTGGATGAGGGGTCAGGTCCTGGCTGTGCTCCCCACACTGGCTGTGAGTGCTTTATCATCCCTCACTTGGATTTGGGATTTGGGGGGGTTTGCCCTTCCCCAGACCCCTGGAGGGGCAGGAGGTGGAGGTGATTTTCCTGCATTCCAGGTGTGAGTGGAGGGAGAGCTGCAGCAGGAGAAATATCTGCAGTCGGGTATTTCTGGGAGCTTGGTTTCATTCCTGAGGATGGAGAGGGAGATGCTCCCCTTAAATCTGTGACCCGCCATGGTGTCCCCATCTCACCAGGATGTTGTTGTCCCCCTGTCCACATCTTGCCAGGATACTCTGTGTTCCAATGTCCCCATCTCCCGGGATGCTCCGTGTCCCTTAGGCAGCTCCAAGCACCCCAGCAGTGATGTGGGGCTGAGAATGCTGCAGTGGGGCAGTCCTGCAACCTGGGAGCCCCAGAGTCTGGGTGCCCATCCCGGGATGAGGCAGCCAGGGCCACGTGAGCGAGCAGCTCAGGGTTCTGCTCCTCCTCCAGCCCATCCCCAGGGACTTCTCCTTCCGTTCCCAGGGCCCAGCTGCATTCCCTGGAGCCACCTGTGTTTGCAGAGCCACCCCAGGCTGTGCTCCTGAGCTGGCGTGGAAGCTCGGAGCAGAGAGGAATTGCCCTGGCAAGGAAGCAGCCCCAAGGTTGGGGCTGGATGAGGCATTCAGGGTTGGGATATCCTTCCTGCTGCCTGTCCCAGCACGGTGCTGCTGCGTGTCCTGGCCTCATGGTTGCTCTGGGCTCTCCGGCTTTGCCACGGGCGTTTCCTGCCATTCCAGCAGCTTGTCCCTATGGGAGGAGCTGGGGTTGCTTCTCCCAGTGGCTCAGGGGATGTTGGGGTGACATAACAGTCAGAGACCCCTCTGTGATCTGTGCCAGGCTCTGCTCCCCCTCACTTTGTGGTCTGGGAGCTTTGACCTTGGCAGAGGTCACCGTGGAGCTGGGCCCGGGTGATGCCAAAGCTCTCCGAGATGCAGGAAAAGCAGCGCCGGGGTTTTCCCGTTGCTCCAGACACACCTTTTCCACTTAGAAAGTGGTTTTCCCTGTTTCCTCCTTGACCGGGGAGCTCATCGCTCCCATCTCACACCGCAGGCCGTAGGAAATCGCCCTCTGCTCCCGTGCAGCAGAGCCATCCCTTATCTGATGGTGTTCTGGGATGAGCGAGTCTCTCTGGTTTGCACCGGGTGGAATTTCTAGCTTTGCCCGGATTGTTTTGGCCCCTAGAAAGTTGCTGGAGGGTGATGGAAACAGCCACATCCCTTTGATCTTTAATCTGGAGAGGCAGCATGTGGAGATTACGTGTCCTGGCGTGCGGTCCGGAGCGGAACGCCGGGAGCTGTAGTCCCGGTGTCCTGCTGGGAAGGGAAGGGAAAGGAAAAGGAAGGAAGGGAAGGGAAGCCGCTTGCCCCTGGCTGCTGCTGATCCTGTTTCTCCGTTGCTCAGACCGCTGGTCGCAGGAGGACATGCTGACCCTCCTGGAGTGCATGAAGAATAACCTGCCCTCCAACGACGGGAGCAAATTCAAAACCACCGAGTCCCACCTGGACTGGGAAAAAGTGGCTTTCAAGGACTTCTCAGGGGAGATGTGCAAGATGAAGTGGATGGAGATCTCAAATGAGGTAGCTGACACCGTGTGGGGCTCTGAGGGGACTTTGTGACGGGGGCTGAGTGTCCTGGTGACCCCCTGGGGCTGTTGGAATCACTCGCGTTCAGCACCCAGAGCCCTTGGCTGATACTATCCCACTGCCATCAGCATTGTGACTCCCTTGGAGTGCCAGGATGGGTTGTTTTTGGGGTGGCGTTACAGAGCCTAGTGGGTTTGTGCCATGCCGAGGATCTCCCTCGTCCCCGTTCACATCCGTGTCCCTTCATTCCCGCACAGGTGAGGAAGTTCCGGACCCTCACGGAGCTCATTATGGATGCTGAGGAGCATGTGAAGAACCCTTACAAAGGCAAAAAGCTCAAGGTATTGGGCAGGAATTAGGCTCAGTCCCTGAAGGGTGAGCTCCCCCTTCCCCAGGCCGGGGGGCTGTCACCCCTGTGGCAGCTCAGATCCGTGTGGCTCCGCTGCCGGAGCCCCTGCAGGCACCTCCCTGCCCGTAATCCCGGCGTCCGGCTGCCCAAGGCTCTGGAGGCCGCGGGCGCTGGGCCTGGGCCAAGTCCTGGGTACATTTAATGTGGCAGCTGCATTGCTGGCAGCCTCCATCCAAGTTTAGCTCCAGGGGGATCAGGAAGCTGCCGCCCTATTCCTGGGCCTCCGGGTGGGCAGGGCTGGTGCTTTCAGCTGGGTGGCTCCAGGGGAGCTGATGCTCCGTCCCTGTGAGCTGGGTCCCTTCCCCTCCTCCTGCCTCAGTTTCCCCTCTTGCTGTGGATGGCTGGAGGCTGCTCCTGAGATACCCAGCCCTGGGATACTGTAGTTCCTGGGGGAGCACTTGTTCCCAGTGCTTTTTCCCTTCCATGTCAGGGAGCTGGATCAACCAGCAGGGCTGGCTGGAGGCAGGTCCTCCCAGTACTGGGGGAGGCCCCGTGGTGCCACTGGCTCCATGCTCAGTGTCCGCTCTGCTGTCTCCCCAGAAACACCCCGACTTCCCCAAGAAGCCCCTGACTCCCTATTTCCGCTTCTTCATGGAGAAGCGGGCCAAGTACGCCAAGCTTCACCCCGAAATGAGCAACCTGGATCTCACCAAGATCCTGTCCAAGAAATACAAGGAGCTTCCCGAGAAGAAAAAGGTATTGCTGGGAGGGGGAGTCAGCAAGCCCCTTCCCACAGTGTGCCTCTGCTTGCTGGGCTCTGCCCAGCTCTCCCAGTAAAACCAGCAGAGCCCAACCTCTGCCTGGTGAGGGTTTCATCTGGCTCTCCATGGGAGAAACCAGGTGTTTGTTTAGTCCTGTCAGACCTGTAGGACTTCCTCAGCTTTTCCCGTCCTGGTTCCCAGGATGTGTGGGGTGGAGGCTGGCTGGGTCTGTCCGTCCGTCCGTCTCTCCCCGGCGGACCCGGATGGCGGCTTTGCCATTGGGTGGATCTGTGTTCAGTGCTGGGGTTAAGCTGCACGCCCTGTCCGAGCCAGGGATGGAGGGACAGGCTCTGGGACATGCTGGGAGCAGAGATCCACCCACACAGAGGTGCCAGAGACTGGGCAGATCTTTTGAGGGTCCCAACTCTCCCCCTGGGCACAAAAAGTCCAGGGCACAAAGTCCTGCTGTGCCCTCTTTCCCAGGGCTGCTGGAATGGAGGGAGATGGGGGGATATCCCGCTGCTGCATCCCTGGGCAGCCTGGAAACCCTCCACAGGACCATCCTCTGGGCCCTGAACTCCTGTTTGGGGTGGTGGGATGCTCAGCCAGGTCCATACAGGGATGTATCTTCCTGCCCATTCCCCTGTGCTGACGTCCCTCTCCACCTCTCTGGTGGCTTTGTGTCCCCAGATGAAATACATCCAGGACTTCCAGCGGGAGAAGCAGGAGTTTGAGCGGAACCTGGCGAGGTTCAGGTGAGCTGGGAGCCCCCCCCAACATTTCCCCAGGCCCTGCAGGCAGATCCACACTCCCCTCTTGTGTGTAGCTCACAGAGGAAGCCCTGATGGGCACTTTGTCTTGAAGGAAGATGGAATGGAGCAAAAAGAGAGCCAGGAAAAGGTGTCTGAGAGCATCTCTCTGGCTGGGAGGCTGGATGAGGGGGAGAGCAGAGGAGCAGTTGTGCTCCAGGCTCTGTGAGGGCAGGAAAAGAACCCTGCTACCAGCACTAATAAAAGCTGAAGCTGCCACCCTGATCCCCCAGATCCTTCCTTTTTAACATGGTGGCTGTGATCCAAGTGGATCCTGGTGTTCCCTGCTGCTGCTTCAGGAATGCTGCCGAGCCTGGGGATGCCCATAGCTGATGCTCCCCAAGGAGGGACACACTCAGATCTCTCCTAAACCCCTCCTGCACTTTTTGGAGACTCCCCCCCAGTACCTGAGCCCGTGGAGGCTCAGCCCTGCAGTGACAGTCACCCCATAGCAGGGAGGTTTAGGGGTGCCCCCCTTCCACCTGCCACCTCCGTGACACTCTCCCTTCACCACCTCCCCGCCTGATAAAGGGAAGACCACCCGGATCTCATCCAGAACGCCAAGAAATCCGACGTCCCCGAGAAACCCAAGACCCCCCAACAGCTGTGGTACAACCACGAGAAGAAGATCTACTTGAAAGTGCGTCCAGATGTGAGTACGGTGGGTGGGAGTGAGTGTGAGTGTGAGTGTCAGGGGGTCCTGGACCTCACTGCTGGGGGAGAGGAGGGGGAAGGGAGAGAGAAGCATTTAGGGGAGGGGGGAATGGGATGGAGGACGCCACAGGAAGCTCCTGACAGCCCTGGACGGAGGTAAGAAGGGGCTCTGCACATCTGGAAGAGGCTCAGGGGTCCAGCACCCACTTTTTGCCAGGAAGGGGTGACCACAGGCTGAGTCAGGGCAGGAAGGAATTCCAACACAGACATCCACCTCTGGCCATGCCCCCCACTCCCACACATCCCCTTCTCACCCCATGGCTGGGTGCCGTCAGGCCCCACCAGGCCACGCTATTTTTTTGCCATTTTTTTATATTTTTTCATTCCTCTTACTTTTTTTTTTTGGGTTTTACCCATCTGCCCTCACCTCTGGCTTTGGGTTTTCAGGCCACCACGAAGGAGGTGAAAGAGTCGCTGGGCAAGCAGTGGTCTCAACTCTCGGATAAAAAGAGGCTGAAATGGATTCATAAGGCCCTGGAACAGCGGAAGGAGTATGAGGTAGGGAGCAGCCTCACCCCGTCCCCTCCACACACGTCCCAACATTCACTCCGAGCCTCTCAACTTCTCAGCCACACACACAGAGCCAAGCCTCTCCCGATAGCCAGCGTGGGGGTTCAGGCAGGTCCCGGCAGGTCCCTAGTGAGTGTGAGCCCTGCCTCCTCCAGGGGAAGGGAGCAGGAGAGGATTAGGGCAATGGTTGGCTTCTCTCTCCTCCTCCTCCTCCTCCTCCGGCCCCCTCTGACCGGCTGTGGTGCTCCACAGGAGATCATGCGGGACTACATCCAGAAGCACCCGGAGCTGAACATCAGTGAGGAGGGGATCACCCGCTCCACCCTCACCAAAGCCGAGCGGCAGCTCAAGGACAAGTTCGACGGACGACCCACGAAGCCACCCCCGTGAGTGCCATCCCGCCTTGGAGCCGTGGCATCTGGCTCTGCGCCAGCTCAGAGGGACACTGGTAGTTGCTGATGAGGAAATCTGGGGCTCTGCCTGTCTTGGCAAGGCCAAATTGTTTCTGGGACCCCGGTCCTGTGAGGTTTAGATGGGATTTTAGGGCAAATTTCTTCATGGCAGGGGTGGTCTGGCATGGAAGCAGGCTGCCCTGGGCAGTGGTGGAATCACGATCCCTGGAAGCCTTCCAAAAATGTGGATATGGGCACTTAGGGACACGGTTTAGTGAGTGGACTCAGTGACCTTGGAGGGCTTTTCCAGCCTTAATTGATTCCATGATTCTGTGGTGATCCAGTCCTTAAATCTACATGAAATACACATTTGAGAAGAACCTGAGTGAGGTTTATGGAGATACTCTGGGTTAGGGGGTGATCCAATCCCAGCTCCTCTCCCTTCCCTCCCTGTCACAGCCCAGCTGGGCAGTATCGGGGGTTCCTCTTACCACCCACCCACCTCCACAGAGGGGATGTGACTGGGGGAAATCCCTAACTGGATTTCTCCATGGGTTTCTCAGGAATAGCTACTCCCTGTACTGTGCAGAGCTGATGGCCAACATGAAAGACGTGCCCAGCACCGAGCGGATGGTGCTGTGCAGCCAGCAGTGGAAGCTGCTCTCCCAGAAGGAGAAGGACGCCTACCACAAAAAGTGTGACCAGGTGAGTGGCCGAGGAGGGACAGGCAGTGCTGTGGGGAGGGAACAGTAGGGTGGGAGAGCCTGAGCTGCAAATCTTGCTGGAAATGAGCTCCTTACCCTTGCTCAGTCCCTGCTCTTGTCTGCACCATGAGGTTCTTGGTCCCCTCCTTTGATCCCGTCTCCCAGTGTGTGTGTGACCCCAGCAGATGGTCCGGGTGGAGGATGCTGTTCCCAAGTGAATGAGGCTGAACTGGGGGCTGCACGAGGCAGGGCCGGGGTGAGGGGGTCTCTGTGTAACCACACGTCTTCATCCCCCTCCAGAAAAAGAAAGACTACGAGATCGAGCTGCTGCGCTTCCTGGAGGTGAGTGATGTCGGGGTGCTCGGCTGTCAGACCCCAAATCTGGGAAGGGGGAGCCCTGCCCAGGTGCTGAGATGGGTTAAATGGGGGGCTGCCCTCTCTGCTCCCCCAGAAGATGTCTGGACTGAGCCGTGTGTGCTGTGCAGGTGGTTGCACACAGTATTGACCTTCCGTCGTCCTAATGCCTGACCCAGTGTCTTCCAGTTGCGCACTGGGAGGTGGGGATGGGACCCCAAGCTGGGAAGGGAGTCAGGGTGAGCAAAGGGCTGGAGCTGGAGGAAGGCATGCTGTGCTCCCCAGTTCAGGAGGGGAACTGGGATGAGCAAAGGGCTGGAGAACAGGGTGCCGTGCTTCCAGTTTGGGAAGAGACCGGCGTGAGCAAAGTTCTGGAGCTGAAGGGAGGGGTGCTGTGCCCTTCAGTGCTGGAGGAGGACTAGGGTGAGCCGAGGGCTGGAGCTGGAGCAGGAGGTGCTCCGTGGCTGTGGCTGCAGAGCCTCTCACTTCCTTCCCTCGCCGGGGCGTGGGTGGGGGAGTCACGCTGAGGCCACCCCAGCATCGTCCCCGTCCCCCGGGCGGACGTGACGCGGCTGCAGCTGCAGCCGCAGGGGCAGGAGGTGGAAAACCCAGGGGTGTGCCCAGATCCTGCCCACCTGCTCTCACCACGGAACAGCAGAGCCAGGGAGGGGCCAGAGCTGGGGGAGAGGGACGTTGGGTGGCGAGAGGGTGACAGCATGGAGCCCCCCCAGGCTGTACATGTGCAGTGCCCTGGTCCTGGCTGTGGTGGGTTTGGATCAGGACACCTGAGTGCCTGGATTCCCCCTTCCCTGGTGCCCCTGTTGCCTCAAAGCCTCGTTAGCGTCGGGCTGTCTTAACGATGTCCCTCTCCCTGTGCCACCCAGAGCCTGCCCGAGGAGGAGCAGCAGCGGGTGCTGGGCGAGGAAAAGATGCTGGGCAGCAACCGGAAAGGGGCGACGAGTCCTGCCTCCAAAAAATCCTCACCAGAGACCGGCAAGGTGGGAGCAGCACCGGCAGGGACGGGGCAGCACGTGCCAACGGCGCGGGGTGGGGTTGTGGCACCTTGGGGAACATTGGGTGCTTCCCTGTGTGCTTTGGTCCATGCATGGTCTCTCCCTCCTCATGGCCCCGTGTCCCCCCCTCAGGCCAGCTCAGAGAAACCCAAACGACCCATCTCTGCCATGTTCATCTTCTCGGAGGAGAAGCGGAAGCAGCTGCAGGAGGAGCGGCCGGAGCTGTCGGAGAGCGAACTGACCCGGCTCCTGGCCCGCATGTGGAACGACCTCTCGGAGAAGAAGAAGGTTGGTGCCATCCCCGACCCTCCTCCTCGTTCATCCCTGTCTCCACTGCTCGCTTGGGCGTCCCAGGCAGTCTGGGGGATGCTCCTGTCCTTGTCCTGCTCCAAGGGGCACAGTTGTCCCCTGGAGCACCACAGGATCGCCCAGGTGCCGGTGTCGGTACTGATGGGCACTGCCAGCTGTGACCCCTCCCTCTCATCACCCGGGGGAGGGTAACACCCTCTGGCTAATGAAACCTCAGAAGGTCCTTAACCCTCGATGTTAAGGGCTTGGTGGTTTTCCAAAGGGGAAGGAGTCTGGAGATGGGGGTGGGCAATGTGGGGGCTGTTGGTGCTACAGTGGGGACGGTGCTGGGGGGAGCAGCAATGTCCTCCCGGTGTTTGGGGACCGTGCACCCCTTCACCCTCCTCATTCCCCCCTTCACTCCACCATCCTCCCCCACCCAGGCCAAGTACAAAGCGCGGGAGGCGGCGATGAAGGCGCAGTCGGAGAAGAAACACGGCTCAGATAAAGAGGAGCGTGGGAAGCTGCCCGAATCTCCCAAAACAGCCGAGGAGATCTGGCAGCAGAGCGTCATTGGGGACTACCTGGCTCGTTTCAAGGTGAGGAATGGGCTGGGAAAGGAGCTGGAGGTGGGATTGTCACTCCCACCAGCAGGAATTCCTCTGTATCTTTCACACCTGGGTTTGGGATGGGAGCCGTGGGGAGGACGGGGGTCGTGGGGTGGAGTGGGGAGCCCAGCAGCAGCACCCCGGTGTCCTGGGAATTTTGGGTGCCTCTAACTCATCATGGTGGTCCTGTGGCACAGAACGACCGGGGCAAAGCACTGAAGGCCATGGAGGCCACTTGGAACAACATGGAGAAGAAGGAGAAGCTGATGTGGATCAAGAAGGCTGCGGAGGATCAGAAGCGATACGAGGTGGGTCCCTGCCCCATCCTGCCCCTCACTGTGTCCCGTGGCTGGTGCTGCTCCTCTCCCTGACCCTTCTCTCTCCTCTGCCTCAGAGGGAGCTGAGTGAGATGCGGGCCCCTCCGTGCTCCACCAACTCCTCCAAGAAAATGAAATTCCAGGGAGAGCCCAAGAAACCTCCAATGTGAGTACCCGGAGCTGGGTCTGGCTGTGCTGGTGGGACGAGCCTGGAGCAGCCACGAGAGGAGGGAGGGAGGGAAGGTGTTTGGGGACACCTGGGCTGTCCTTTCACATCATCCCAATGTGGTTCCTGCTCTCCCCTCGTGCAGGAACGGTTACCAGAAGTTCTCCCAGGAGCTGCTGTCCAACGGGGAGCTGAACCACCTCCCGCTGAAGGAGCGGATGGTGGAGATCGGCAGCCGCTGGCAGCGCATCTCCCAGGGCCAGAAGGACCACTACAAAAAACTGGCAGAGGAGCAGCAGAAACAGTACAAGGTGCACCTCGACATCTGGCTCAAGGTGGGTGCTCGAGGCCTGATGGCTGGTGAGGGGATGGCTCTGGGATCAGTTGTTTCTTGGGGATGTTGTTTTGCATGGTCTCTGCTCACACCCTTCCTTTGGGAGCCACCATCTCCAGATCCTTTTTTGACGTTTTGTAACTTAAAATTATAAAAATGTCTGTCTGTGAGGAGGGTGTTGCCTTGTGCTAGAGCCCTTCTCTGCTCTGTTCCCTGTTCCCTTCGAGTCCTGCCCATCCCTGACTGTCTCCCTGTCCCCGCAGAGCCTCTCGCCCCAGGAGCGGGCTGCCTACAAGGAACACATTTCCAACGTGAGTATCCATGTGGAGCTGCTGGGGGGAATGTCCCGGGAGTGTAGGAATGGGATGGAGGTACCAGGGCCTTGGAGCTGGGCTGGGAGACCCGGAGGCCTGGGGCGAGGCTGGAGTCAGCCCTGGGTGAGGTTTGGATGTGCCACACTCCGAGAGCCCCTCCAAGGGCGATTCACCCCCGTGGCAGCTCGGCAGTGGGATTTCCTTCAGGCTGGGCACTGGGAGCCAAACTTGAGCCCTGAATGGTTTTGTATTGTGCCCTTTCCCTGCAGAAACGCAAGAGCATAGGGAAGATCCGAGGTCCCAACCCCAAGATGAAGCCAACGATGCAGTCCAAGTCGGTGAGTCATGGTGACCACATGGGGTGACCCCTCCGGCCCCCCTTCCCTGGGGAGGGCATCCAAGGGGACCCACACGCCGTGTTCAGGGCATCCCTGGTGCTTCCAGCTGCCTGTCCTCTCCTTGAGACCATAAACCATGGGCTGTCCCCAGATCCCTGCTCAGAACCCGTCCGTGTCAGATTTTATCCCCTGGCACCCGCTCCAGGAGCCTTTCTGGGGCTGTTTGTGGCGTAAATGGGGGAAGGCTCCCATCAAGGTGTAGGGCTGGGACTCGGCTGGTCCTGCTCAGTGGATGGAGGAACCCAAAGAATGATGGCCAAGGATGGGGTGGGTGCAGGACCCATGGGCTCAGGTGTCGCTGGGGTGTCCACCCACCACCAACCCCATCCCTTCCCCTCAGGAGTCAGAGGACGACGACGAGGAGGAAGAGGAGGAGGAAGACGACGATGACGACGAGGATGACGACGACGACAACGGCGACTCGTCGGAGGAAGGCGGCGACTCCTCAGAGTCCAGCAGCGAGGAGGAGAGCGAGGACGGGGACGAGGTGAGGCTGCGGCGCGGGGAGAGCGGCGGGACCCCCCCCCAACGCTCCCGTTCCGCTCGCTCTGCCCCCCCTCACCCTCCCCCGGGGCCGGGGGGCATCCGCAGCCGGGCTCAGATAGAACGGTGGCGGAGCAGCTCCCGGGAAGCGGGGGAGGACACGGGGAGGCGAAGGGGAACGGGATCCCCTCCCTGTGTTCCTGGGGAGGGCGCGAGGAGCAGCCGCGGGGCGTAGTCAGGAGCAGCCTCGGGACGTAGAGGTTTGGGGGGGTGTGCAGAGCCCCCAGTGAGCAGAGAAAAATCTCCTGTCTTTTTCCTGGTGGAGATACTGAGTCTGGTCTCGGCTCCGTTTGCGCCAGTGTGAATGCCGAGTAAGTCACCAGAGTCAAAGCTTTACACCGGTGCAACTGAAATCAGAGTTTGCTGGATGGCGCTGGGGCCAGAAACCGTGTCCGTGCCTTGTGCTCGCCACCGGACAGGTGAGGTGTTTCCACCCCCTCGCTGGTCTCAGCTCACGCCTCTTCCTTCCCTGGCTTTAGAGGGGGGAAACTGAGGCACGAGGCGGGTCGGGTACCCTCCCTCGGATCGTGTAGCGAGGCAGTGGCAGAGGTGAGGGCAGGACCCCCGCGCGCTGCTCCGGCACGGCCCCCCCGCCCCGGCACCCCCGAGCTGAGCCCTTGCAAACTCACTCCTGACTCCTGCCCCGCGTCCTTCCTCCTCCAACCCCCCCGAAATCCCCGGGGAGGGGCAGCGGTGGGAGGGTTGTGGTTCACCCCCCGCTCTGTGGGAGGGCGAGGGGGTGGTGTTGGGCTGAGCCTGCCCTGACCCCCGTCCTCTCTGCCGCCCCCTTCCCAGAACGACGACGATGATGAGGACGAGGATGATGAGGATGAGGATGACAACGACTCGGAGGGCAGCAGCAGTTCCTCCTCCTCCTCGGGGGACTCCTCCGACTCCGACTCCAACTGATCCGGCCAAGCTCTTCGTAACGTCGTTTGGTTTCTCGGTTTCGGTCCCAAATCCCCCTCACAGACCCCCTGGAATCTTTCCTCCTCTTCCTCCTGCCCCCCTGGGCGAGCCACAGCCCCCCCGTGGGACCCCCGACACGAGGAGCAGGGGCCAGGGGGACCCCTCCGCCGAGCTCACACTATGGAGGGGGATCAGGGGCTGCCCCCCCAGAGCTGGGGGAGGCAAGGAGGGGGTTCCCCCATCCCTCCCCCTCCGCTTTACTCCTGAGGGGAAGCGATTATTTTTTTTGGAATTTCGTTCTTTTTGGAGGAGGGGGGACCATCCCTACCCCCATCACCCCCTCGCTACCAGCTCTGGACTTTATAGAAAGAGAAGAAAAAACACACAGGAAAAAAAACAAACAAACAAACAGCACCCCACCCCAACACACCTTTTTTTTATTAAAAAAAACCCAGAAATGGAA
>WEKX01014391.1:254-13340 GCA_013390025.1 Pitta sordida
ACAAGAGGGAACCCCCAGGAGCCATCCCGGGAGGGGCCCGTACCGCTTCCCGCCGAAGCTCGGCCGCTCCTCGTCCGAGTCGCGCTCGGCCCACACGCCGTAGGTCGCCTCCTCCTTGGTCTGGCGGTGCCGCTGCCGGTGGGGGTTGAACTCGTTCTGCAGGTCCCAGTCCGACACCTCGAAGCTCTCCATCTCCACGCCATCGTCGCCGTCCGTGCCGTACAGGTGCGACATCGACATCGCGGGGCCCCCGCCGGGACCGACGCCTCAGGGACTCCCAGGGATCGCTCAGGGCCCCTCAGAACCCCCGGGTTCCCCCTCAGGGATGGCTCAGGACCCCCCGGTTCCCCCGGTCAGCACCGCCCGTCCCCGACCCGCCGCTCCCGCTCCGCTGCCCCGGATGAGGCGGGTTCACTTCCGGCCCCCCCCACAAACCACCGAGCGCTGGGCCCGGCCCCGACAGCGCCGCCGCCCGGCCCGGAGGAGGAATGTCCAACAAATTAAATATCAAACATCATTAAATATCAAACCAACACTTTAATGGTGTCCGACACCGGGGGCGGGGGGAACATATATTAACTCTGCAATAGCCTCTGCAGGGTCAGGGAGGGCACACGCACCACAAAGGCTCTGCAGGGCCCGGGGGCTGCTCCCCACCCTGGGAACTGGGAACAGCGGGGACTGGACAGCTGTTCCTGACCCTGCAAATAGGGAACAGCAGGACCAGAGGAGCTGTTCCTCACCCCGGGAATACAGAACAGCAGGACCAGGGCGGCTGTTCCTGTCCCAGGAATTGGGAACAGCAGGCCCAGGGTGGTGTCACGAGACACAAACGCGGTGTGAGGAGTCCTCCAGCCACTGGCACAACTGGAACCTCGAGCCCGGAATTCCACAGCTGCTTTCCCCACGGGATTTCTGCAGCTGCTTTGCCCACGGGGCGCTGGGAGAGGCCGAGGAGTTCCTTTGCAAATAAATGCAAATACATTCCTGGAGCGCAGTCATTTGGCAACAGTAGGAGCAAGCAATATGCTTGGAGAACAGATTTCCACAGGCCAGGGCAAACTCTTCCTTCTCGGGCAGCCAAAGGCCATTTGCAGTGTTCTGGAGGAGAAAAACAGAGAGCCTCAGGGGCAGGGTCCCCTTGGGAGCAGGGTCCCCTCAGGGACAGGATTCTCCCATCTGGAGCAGGATCTCCTTGGAAGAAGGATCCCCCACACTGTGACATAAAACACGGTCAGGAAGGAACCCAATCCCAGCCCAGGAGGGTGAACACACAATGCCTGATCCTCCCTCAGTGCTTCTGACCTTTCTCTGCTTTTACACAGGAATTAGTTTTCAAAGGGTCAGTTTTAGTACCAGAAATGCCATTTTATGCTTTAGTGTGGAGGGCAGGGAAGGAAAACCATCCAGCACGTCAACAGTTGTCTCTGGAGCCCCAGCCCGAGGCAGTGGCTTTGTTTTCCATCAGGCTTCCTTTGTTTTCTGTCCCTTTGCTCAGGTCCATGGCACGTCCTGGGAGGCAGCTGGGGAGCAGCTGAGCCCAGCCACACATTCCACACCCCTCTGCCCGCCGGGACAGGCAGCACTGACCCTCCCAAGCGGCTGATTTTCATTAGGCTGCTTTAGGCCCATTCCCAGGGCTTGGGAAGAGAAATCCTGACAGCAGCATTGTTCAGAAGAACTAAGGCAACTGCGGAGGATCCTGGGCATCAGGAGAGCGCCTGGAGCCCTGGCTGATCCTCAGGAACCACACAGGCCAAGTGCCAACCCAGGAGCAACGCAGGCAGAGCCGCCCAGATCTCAGAATTAAGTCACAGGGTCTTACCTGGAAATCATTAATTTTCTTAGTGAGGAGATGATGTGTTCTGAGTGACCTGGAATAACCCAGAGACAGAAGGGTCAGCTCCCAGCCACCACCTGCATTCCCTGGGAAGGGGCAGGGACACTCCCTGGTGGCTGCCCAGCCTGCAGACACCCCCAGAAGGGAGCCAGGGACCAGATGACCCCCAGCACACAGCAGACTCTTACCTGCAGGTGACCTTTCAGATTGGCTGGTGTTTTGTAATCCCCCTTTAAAACCTGTGGGAAAGAGAACCTGGAGTGACCCTTCTGGGGTAGTGGCTCCATGAGCTCTGGGCATCCCCCTCACCCCCTGTGTCCCACATCCTCCCACACCAGAACGAGCTGGAACACCCTGAGGGGATTTGTTCTCCAGCGTGGGGCCACACTGGGGCAAAACCAGGAGGTTTCCTCCTTCCCAGCTGGAAGCAAAGACAGGGACCAGCATCCTGTGGGTGCAGGGAACCCACAGAACCAATTCCCAATTCCCCCTTAGCCTGGGAGGGGATGGGATTGGTTTCACCACCGTGCCAGCTCTCCAAATGAACCCCAAACCCTCTGAAAGGCCCATCTCAGAGTGCCCTGTGTCCCTGCCCAGGGTGGTGACACTCACTCTGTGCGTGTTGTTGACGACCAGGGGGTCGGGGTGGCCGTAGTTGGGGGGGTTGGCGTAGGGGTCGTAGCCGAGGCGGGCGAGCATGGGGGCAATGTGGGCCATGTCCTGCAGCACGTCCCCAGGGATGTGCCCCGTCCACTTGGACAACGCCTCCATGTTCACCGGCTTGATCACCTGGTCTGTGGATCTTTCTATCCTGGGGACAAGAAAGGAGAAAACCCCAGAGCTGCTGAGGTTGGGTTTCACACACGGGCTGGGCTCAGACAGAACCCTGCTGCCACCTCAGTGGTTTGGGTTGGAAGGGACCTCACAGACCGTCCCCTTCCACCCGTTGCCATGGGCAGGGACACCTTCTGCCAGACCAGGCTGCTCCAAGCCCCTGCTCTGGGGGAGCAGACCCTGGCAGGGGGTTCTACAGCCCCAAACGTGGGGGCTCCCTATGGAGAACCATGGAATAATTAAGTTTGGAAAAGTCCTCAGAGATCATTGAGTCCAATCATTCCCCCAGCCCTGCCAAGGCCACCACTAACCACGTCCCCAAGCACCACATCCACAGCCCTTGGAACACTTCCAGGGATGGGGACTCCACCACCGCCCTGGGCAGCCTGTTCCAGTGCCTGACCACCCTGTCCATGAAGAAATACTCCCAGAGATCAAATCTAAACCTCCCCTGCCACAACCTGAGGCTGTTTGCTCCCCTCCTAAAGGGGAGATCCTTTAGGACCAGAGGATTGTTACCAGGACACCTCTGCTCATCCCGGGAGAACAATGTGAGATGTGTGGGCTGCAGCACAGACGCACCACAGGGGCCCTCAGAAAATCCAAAATATTATCTGTTCAAGGAACCCGGGCAAAATTTCTCCTGAGCAAACAGGGAAGCAGAGGCAGCTGCACACCCACGGCATCCCAGGGCACGGGAACAGCCGCACATCCCCCCGTGGCTCCTGCTGCCCTCACCACCAGGGCACCAGCAATCGATACAGGGGCTTGGATAATTCCCTTACACCGCTGATTACATTTTGCTAAGCCTGACTTAAGCCCTCCACTTAGAAAAGAAAAAGCATTAAAAGAGGAAAAGAAAGTGGGAGAAGGTAAACAGAGGGCAGGAGGGAGTGCTGGGTGTGCCTCCACAGAGCAGGGATTGCTTTGGCTCTGCAATACCAGCCCCAAACCTGGCAAGAACTGCTGCTTCATCAGCAGCAGCAACACAACTAATCACACTGGGGAGGCATCTGAGGACGGGTGGAGAAAGAGGCATTTAAGAGCTCACGTTTCAGAGCAAGCAGCTCATTGCAAATTAGAGGCTGAAATAATTTCTGCAGTGTCAAGAGAGATTAAACAGTCACCTGCTCCTGAAATCCTTGCTTGACAAGATGCTGCGTGGAATAAAACAGATTGGGGGCATTAAAGCCATCTCCTGCTCAGGAACACAAACTCTGTCACGGTACAACTGATGTGCTGCCCCTCCTGCCCCAGAAAACTCACACAAACACCAGCAACACGGCTTCACCTCCAGCCTGAGCCTTGACAGTGTAATGACAACACTCCTTGGAATGCTGGGGAAGGAGCTGAGACTCACTTGGAGAGCGACACACCGCCGGGCTTCCCGATGAGCTCCTCGTGGTGCAGCACCGTGTCACTCCAGGAGATGTCCAGGAACCTCATGATGTTGTGCATGGACTGCTCGGGGTGCAGCACCAGCTGCTCGTAGTAGACGGGCAGGCAGCGGGCCCGGCCCACCTCCAGGCACTGCGAGTACATCACCTCGATGGCCTTGTTCCACTTGGTCAGGCAGTCCCGGTAGCTGCTCAGGTCGAAGCCGGCGATCGTCACCTTCCGCGTGATCATGGAATGGACGGAGGCGCGGCCGTCCCGCACCATCAGCAGGAACTTGGAGTTGGGGAACAGCCTGGACAGGTAGACGGAGGACTTGAGCGTGAAGGGGTCCTTGTTGCACAGGTACCTGGCGGGCTCGCCGTGCTTGGCGATCACCTCCAGGATGAAGGCCTGCATGGCGGCGTCCAGCACCTGGTCCGTCACCCCCGCCTCGTCCAGCCGCATCTTCTCCCGGCCGGACTTGGACCAGGCCTGGCGCATGGCCAGCACGCGGGGGATGATGCGGGTCTCCTCCCCGCAGCGCACCTCGGGGTGGGCGTCCAGCATGGCCCTCATCAGCGTGGTGCCGCTGCGGGGCACCCCCCCGATGAAGATGAGGGGCATGTCCTTGCTGTAGCGGTACTCCACGTGGTTGGCGCCCATCATCACCAGCTCCTCGTGCTCCGGCCTCATCAGCCGGTGCCTCCTCTCACTCAGCACCTGCTGGCACTCCAGGACCTGCTGGCCCAGGTGCAGGGTCACCATCAGGGCCAGCGCCGAGCCCAGCACCAGCAGCACCCTGCGCATGGTGACCCGCATCCTGCTCTCCCGGGCACGGGCTCTCAGCTCTCAGCTACTGAGCGTCCAACCCCACGGGCATCTGCAGAAGGAATGGCACAGTCAGAGGAGCAGGACCTGCGCTGCAGCCCAGAATCCAGCCTGGCTCCCACGGGACGCTGACACCATCCCAGGGTTTCATCATCTCCTCCACGTATCAGCAACTCCCGGGCCCAGCGCCATCCACTCATCAGGTAATTAAAAGTTTGTGTCAGTGCACACCCAAAGAGATAATTTCTGCACTGTTTGTGTTCCCAGAAACACAGGTTTACAGCTGGACCAATGCTTTGGAGAGGAGGGGCCATGTATACCCACTGAGACCTTGTAAAACATCTTCACAAAGAGCCTGTTCCACCCCAGATGAAGCCCAAACCTTCCCTGAAGCTGCTCCTCCCAAACCCAAGTCAGCCCTCCACCACTGCTCCCCTCCCAGCCACCTGCCTCCTTCCTACATTTTCTTTAGTTTAACCCTGTGGTCACAAGGGAGGTGGAAGCTGAAATAAGAGAAAAACAAAAGCCCCTCATGCAAATCTGAAGGGTCTGAGTCTGGAGAAGCTGTCAGAACGAAACCCCGAGAGACTCAACCGTCTGACAGTGACCAGCCACCCTGCCCTGCCTCTGGAGACTGACCTGACACAGAAATCCTTGGGACTCCATCTGGCACCAGGGCTCTTTGGGTTTTCCGGGGCTCAGCAGGACATCCAGCAGCGAGGCTGCAGCCTCTGGGAGTGCCCAGCTCTGCTGCATGCCCCGAGGGACTCCCGGGAAGGCTGGCACCGCTCCCCACTCCCTCCCCCCGTCCGCCCCAGTTGCGAGTGCAGGTTTTGCAATCCTCCCCTGGGCTCACCCCGGGATTTCCAGTTCTTTGTGATTATGTGGCTGGGGCGGGAGCTGAATGGAGTGGAGGGAACGGGCCGTCCGTGCATTCTTGTTTTGCTGACAGGCCAAAGAACTGCTCCAGAAAAGTGTTTTCTCCCCTCAACTCTACCCCTGAAGGAGCACATTATGCCCGTGCAGAGCAGAGAGGACAGAGCCTGGAGCTGGGGACACCTTACCCCAGCCCAGGGACACCCTTCCCCAGCCCAGCTCATCACCAGAGCTGTTTTTGTGGCTCTTTACCCCCTGTCCATCCTGGGCAGCTGCTCGGTGACACGTTAAATAGCCTCAACTGCATGTCCCGGGTATGAGATGAAAGTCGGACAAATAAGTGCAGATTAGTTGGGATGTAGATCAGAGAGACACCCAACAGCTCTGGCATTTTGGCAGCACCAAGCAGAGCCGGAGCCATTAACAGGACAAGTGTCGCTCCTTCCTGCTCTCCTGATCTGTTTCAGTCATGTAAATACATTCAAATGTTCACCCCAAAATGCCCATTTCAAAGGGAGGCAGTGGAGCAGGCAGGACTCAGGGCCAACTGGAATAATTAGTGATGCAGACCAAGACTGGCTAATTAGCAGGAAAGGCCACAGCGTGAAAGGAGGCTGGAGCACAGAAGTGCTCTGTTCTCCCAAAAACAGCTGACAGGGAACAGTTCCCACCGAGATGCTCCAGCAGCTCCACCCGAGCTGTGCTGGCCCTGAGAGCTCCCCACTTCAGCAGGATTTAGGGAGCTCTCAGGGTCCTCTCTGGCACAAGGACTGATGACACGGGAGCAGAAATCAAAGTGCCAGCAGCCAACCCCACGCTGAGGGCCCCGAGTGCAGCCTGGACACCGTGGGACAGGGAAGGGCTGTGACCCACAGCCAGGGGCTCCATCCCTGACCACCCTCAGGGCAAGGCTGGCACCCAGAGCCAGAGTGGGGGAGAATGGGAACCAGTGGGGAAACAACAGCAGAGTGACAAGAGTTCCTACAGCCATAAAGCCTTCCCAGTGTCCTGGCATCTCGTGAAGGCCACACGATATCAATGGGGCACCAGTGCTGGTGTGGACACAACATTCCAGTGGATGGCCATGTGTGCTTACCTTGCCCCTGTGAGGTCATTTTGCTGCTAGTCGAGCTTCATGCTGGAACCATGGCCACCAGAACACCTGATGGGGAAGAGAGGCCACAATGTTGATTGGTTTCTTTAGCACACGTATCTGCTCTTCTCCTCAGCACCTTCCCCAGCTTCCCTCCCAGGGAAAGGTGTTCCCATCAAAGCCCTGACACTGGGAACAGCCCACACTGCCAGGGCCTCCCAGTTCCAGCCCAAGGAATGAAGGTCTCTCCAGGCTCCCCACACACTGAGGCAGCAGCACCAGCCCCTCACAGTGAATCTCCAGGAAGGGAACCAACCCCCCAGACAGCAGAACACACCTGCACACCCAGGGATTGTCCCCAGCCCAGGGACCTCGGCTGGAGCCGTCCTGCAGGGGGTCCCAGTGACAGTGTGAGACACCACGCTACAGCAGAGCACCCAGGCCAGAACCCAGCGGCAGGGTGGGATGTCACTGTGCTCCAAGGGTCCCAGCAGGTGTACAGGACC
The DNA here is from genome assembly GCA_013390025.1 of Pitta sordida. Taxonomy (NCBI): domain Eukaryota; kingdom Metazoa; phylum Chordata; class Aves; order Passeriformes; family Pittidae; genus Pitta; species Pitta sordida. Next base: position 7,609 of record WEKX01014391.1, read on the forward strand.
ACCAGTGTGTCACGGGGCCGCTGCTGCCTGGCCCTTCCCAGCCTTCCTCGAAGGATGTTTGGGAGAACATTCCAAGGACAGACACACTAATTGCAATTCCAGCCACCCGAGTCTCCTCCTCTCCCGCCATGGAGCGTCACCAGCCCCTCTGCTCCAGCACCAACGAGAACCCGGAGGGAAACTCCACCCAGGATGAACTTCGGGAGGCCTCATCCGCAGCACACGCTGCCCTCCTTCCCTGCGAGGCTTCCTGCCTGACCGCGGCCTGGCAGCCCTGGCTGAGGCTGCACCCCTGGATGTCCCTGGGCAGTGCCCCGAGTGCTCTGGCTCAGCGAACAGCAGGGGTTGAACAGCCCACCCTGGGACACCCCACTCCAAAAACAGCTCCAGCCCGTGCACAGTCACACAGACAGACACACGGACACTGCCTCACTGACTTCCTTCCTGACACTGCACAGGGTCACTGCCAGACCAGCCCCCAGCTCCCGCCACCTGCAGCTGGGAACAGTCAAACCACCAGCACCACCTGCAGCGACGAAACAACAGCCAGCCCGTCTTCTCAAGGGCTGCGAACAACCACAAAACCAGTTTCTACAAGAAGCCCCATATGATCAAAAGCTGCATTTTTCTTTAAAGCGTTCCCAGAAATGATTGTCATTAACTGCAACTTCCCCACCAGATGTAGGTGTGGCCTGGAAAATTTGAGCTCAATTTGTTGGTGCTTAGTAAAAGGATGAGGAACTGCAGGCGCCTTTGTGGCGGAACAGCAGCAGAAACTGTGGTCACCAAGAAATGTCCCAATATATCCAACCGGCATCTCTACAAATCAGCACTACTTAATTACTTAATTAATAGTCTTCAGTCGATTTACAGAAATAAACACGGCTCGCCTGAGGGCAACTGCTTCACCCCAACCTGAGCTCAGCCCAACACTGTCACTGCCAGCGGTGGCTGCAAGGGCAGCCCTGCTCCTCCTGGTCCCTCCTGGTGGCAACTCCTGAGTCACATTCCAAAACCCCCGGAGTGATGCTGCAGGGGCCCTGCGCGGCCTCTGCTGCAGGTGAGCCACATTCAGAGCCTTGCAGCCGCTCTGATGTGCAGGAAATTAGGCTGCAGCGCTCGGAAAAAAAGCCACAACAACAAAAAAAAGCAGCTGCTTTCAGCCACCACGTGGCAAGAGCAGCACCACTGACAGCAGGACGGGTTTGGTGACTAAAGCTGACGCTGCACTGCAGGCCACAGAGCCAGAGCATCCACCGGAACCAGAGGCCAACCCCAGGAAAAGCACCAGGGGTTTAGGGCACTCCAGCGTTCTCTGTCCCTTGGAAAATCCCCAAATAGCACCAACAGCCCTGTGGTTTGCATTGGCACCGCCAACAAAAAAATGTAAAATAAAAGAAAATCCCAAGAAAAGCTGTAAGAAACAGTCAAAAGACTGTGAGGATGAGTCTTCACAACACATGGAGGGTGTTGTGATCAGCAAATCATTTCATTATCCTGCTCGATGCTACAGCGCTCCTCAAACAATACAAATCCCAGCAATTTACAGCATCTTCCCTCGTTCTGAGCACAGTGACGGCATTTTACCACAGCATCCACCCTGCCAACCTCGGCTCAGAGTGCCTGATTAATTATGGAATGCCCAAAGTGAAAGCTGCTGGCAGGAGACGGGCATGGAGGCACGCACCCGGCACTGTGCCCAACACCAGCACCATGCCCACACAGCCCAGCACCGTGCCCACACAGCCCAGCACCGTGCCCACACAGCCCAGCAAGGCTCTGGCCCAACACATCCCCCCTGGGCTCAAGGGGCACAGGAAGGGAAGGGAACCCCCTCCAATCCATGCCATGGGCTGTGAGGGACGGGCACTGGAGCAGGAGGGGTGTCCGTGACCCCCAGAGCCACCAGATTGTCTCAGCCTCCATGTCGGAACCACTTGTGCCAAAATGGGACACGAGCTCTGCGCTTCAGGAGCAGCTCCTGACTTTTAATCAACCCACAGAGCTTCACCTTTCCTTAATCACTCTGCAGTCACTGCCTCAGGGGGACAAAGGCAACGCCAGCACAGGGGGCACAGTGACAGAGAGAGGCTCCCATGCTGGATCCTCCCGTGCCCTGACCAGTGACCCCACTGTCCTGCTCCCCACTCAGGGCTGCATGAGGGAAACACGGAGCTGTGTCCCTGCTCCTCTTGCCCAGAGAAGCTGTGGCTGCCCCTGGAGCCCTGGGAGTGCCCAAGGCCAGGCTGGAGCAGCCTGGGACAGTGGGAGGTGTCCTTGCCCACGGCAGGGAGTTGGAACTAGAAGATCTTTAAGGTCCCTTCCAACCCAAACTACTGCATGATTCTGTGAGGATTCCGTGATTCCTCCCCACGTCTCTGACCAGGTCTCTCTCCAAATCCCAGCCCTGGTCCAGAGCATGTCCCAGGGATCCCCACGGGAGAGGGGAGCCAGAGGTTGCAGCCTGTGCTCACTCCCCACGTCTGATGCAAACACGCCTCTGCCCTCCCGCAGCTGCACAAAGAATCCCTGTGGGAATGTGGGTGGTCAGAGCCTGCCACACAACAGAGGGAAAGACAAGTCAGAGGAACTGCTAGAAACAACACGAAAGTATCTTCAGAAAATATTTTCCCAATCCACAGGCCAAACCCTGACTCTCAACAAGCCCCGTTCTTGCATGCACAAGAATCAGGGCTGGCAAATAAAAAGTTGTTTCTGCAAGAGAAACCCCAAAACCTCAAATTTGCTTAAGAAACAAAATCTAAGTGTTTTATTTCCCCACACAGCAGCAGCAGCAGCCCCGGGGGCTGGGGGCACGGCCTGAGGGGAGGGCAGGAAGGACGTGGGGCTGCTGCTCAGCACAGGACAGGGGACACTGCTGTGCCCCATCTCCCCCAGCCCCTCTGCTTGTCCTGCTTCCTGCAGCTCCCTCAGGAACGCAGGGCACAGACCAGCCCTGGGATCTCCACTGTGGCCCAGACAGCCTTGGCACACGGGCAAGCATTCGGCATTTCCACAAAGCCAGAAACTTTGGGAAGAACCAGGACCCGCTTCAGCCCCAGCGAGGACAGGAAGCAACCCCAGGAGAAACCCTTGTGAAACCATGGGAGGAAGGAACAGAACTGAGTCCTTCTGCTGACCCGTCACAGCCCCTCACACCAGCCTGCCCCGCACACCCCAGTGCCCCCCTGCCTGCAGGAGCCCAGGGGGGAGCTCTGCTGCCACTTGTCTCTGCAAACGCTGGGCCACCGAGGCCCTGTGCCCTTCCTCTGCTCCATGTCCTTCCCCTGCTCGGTGCCCTTCTTCCCCTGGCTGCCACCCGGCCCTGCTGGCCCACAGCTGCCCTCCCACCCTCCCTGCAGCTCAGCCACTGCCAGAACAGCCGCTCACACCACAGGATCCCTCCCGGCAGGAACAGGAGCACTGGGAAAATCACGGCTGCTTCCCCTCTGCAGCAGCTCCGGAGCCAACGTGTCCCTGGCCACTTGTCCATGGAGAAGCACCTGGACGCTGCAGCCACCTGAGAGTCCCTGTTCCAGTCTGGGGTCACTGGCCTGGGAATGCACCGCGGGAACCAGCCTCTTGCTTCACTTCCGAAGGCTGCAGATTGAGCAATCCCCCGCTGCTGCTGTTGTTTGCTGTCCCTGTGAGGGGACAAGGGGCTCCCCAGCAGGGCCAGCCCCAGCACATCCCCCCACCTGCACCCACACCATGAGGCCAGCAGGGCACGGACTGGGGATGAAAGGGGGGAAAGAGCATCGCTCACCTTGAGACAGGACTCCTTTGAGAGAATCCCTGTGGAACTGGAGGCAAACAGGGGCCTAGAACTGCACTAAAGGTTTGGAAAATGTTGTGAACCAAAGCAGGCAGCCCACACCACAGCGGGCTCCTCCCGTGCTCCAAAGGGAAACACACCTGGCTGAGGCTCCTCAAGGCATCACAGATTCATCTGTACGGTGCCAACTACAACCACCTGCTGGGGTTTGCTTTCTCTCTCTCAAAATCTTCTTGACAGTCCCTGCATTTTAACAGCACTCCTGCCATCCCACACATCCCTGAAGGCTCAGTGTATCCGTAATGCAAAGTGCCTCTGGAAAAATCTCCTTAAAATAGCTACAGAAATTACTAATACAGTTTGTAAAACCTACAGGCAGATCACAGTGGCCTGAGCCTGCTTGTCCTGGGGAGCCCACCAGCATCCTGCAGAGACCCCCACAGCATCTCCCACTCCCCCGCCTGGCACATCTCACCCATGTGGGGGGCACACCTCTGCCCACACCCCCCAGTGATGCCCCACAGCTGCTGCAGGAGATGCTGGAACGACCACACACTGCCCAGCTCAGCCACTGCCCCCCAGATTTTGGGCTGCCTCTCCCCTGTGAGCCCCCCCCCAGACCCTCTGCTCCCTGTGGGCACCTCAGCACGGCTGCTCCTGTTGTGCCACACGCAGCAGGCGATGGCAAACCCCGCTCACAGGAACCTGCGTTGGCACTTGACAGCTCCCCCTGAGCACACTGCAGCGTTCCCAGAAAAGAAACAGCAAATTTGGAAACCTGTTGGCAGCAATTCCTCCGAGCTCTCGGTGCCTGAGCTGGGGGGAGCAGCACGGCTGTGCCAGGGGGGGACCCGCTGCCCCACGGAGTGTCCCAGCAGCTGGCAGGGTGGCTCTGACTGGCAGAGGGGGGGAAGTTAAGAGGTTTCAGGCTGTGAGATGTTTTTTGGACAAAGCCCGAGCCTGCAAACAAACGTGGCAAGAGACAGAGCAAAGGCCCCTGTGATGCAAAACACCCGCAGAGGACACGGGCCCAGCTCACACTGCCCGACCCTGGGGGACACTGGGGACACACTGCCAGCAGCGCTGGCACAGCCACTCCAGCCACGAGTCACAGGGGGCTTGAGCCTGCTATGGACACAGCGCGGATGTCACACCCCTGCCACGGTGGGCGAGTGACAGATGGTCACAGCCAGGGCAGTGTTGGTGCTGTGGGTGGGCTGTGAGGTGACAGTGCAGCCGCTCGAGCATTCACCTGCCCTTGACCACCAAGGGACCCCCCATCCTCCTGCCCAGGGACCCCCATCCCCCTGCCCAGGGACCCCCATCCTCCTGCCCAGGGACCCCCACCCCGTGGCTGCTCTGACCTCAGCGCTGCCAACACCTCTGATGCCAACAGCTGGGGCTGATGCTGACCCAGACCCCAAGGCACCGGCTCCCGGGGACACTCACCTGCCCGGGCTCACAGCGGGTGCTGCCAGCTGGCCCCGGCACAGGAGGGCAGCCCCCGACAGACGGACATCTCTGACCGGGGATGCTCAGGATACGGGGCTGCAAGGGCAGCGTGTGCCGGGCGGCAGGAACGAGGGGAGAAACGGGCACCCTGTACCACACACCGAGCGCCCTTGTGACACCCTCTGCACCGCTCCGGACGTGCCCTGCACCCAACCAGCCCCTGCACCCGGCATCCCGCACCCGGCATCCCGCACCCAACCAGCCCCTGCACCCGGCATCCCGCACCCGGCATCCCGCACCCGGCACCGCTCCGAACGTCCCCTGCACCCAGCGCCGAGCCCCTTGCACCGGGCACCCTGCACCGCCCCGAGTACCCAGCACCGAGACCGTCCAGCCGCACTGCTCCGAGCTCCGGTACCCGAGCCGCCCGCGCCGCTCCGTGCCCGCTGCACCGCGCACCGAGCCCTGCCCGCACCGCCCGCCGCTGTCACCTGCCTGCCTGCCG
>WEKX01014391.1:13820-27035 GCA_013390025.1 Pitta sordida
TCTGTGTGTGCACGCGCGCGTGTGTGTGCACGCCCCCGTGTGTGTGTATGTGTATCTGTGTGTGTGCGCGCTCCCGTGTGTGTGTATGTGCATCTGTGTGTGTGCGCGCGCTCCCGTGTGTGTGTGTGCGCGCTCCCGTGTGTGTGTGCACGCCCGTGCCGGCCCCGGCCGTGCGCGCTCCGGCAGCGCTCGGGATCGCGGCTGTGCCCGAGGCACCGTCACCCACCCCCCGGCCCCGGTGGCAGCGCTGCCGTCGCTGCCGTCGCNCTCCGGGACTGTCCCCTCGCCGTCCCCGATGTCCCCTCCGGGAGTTTTCCCCCAGCCACACTCATGCACCACCGACCCCCGAGCAGCTCTAATCTTCTCGGTTTTTTTAATTTGCCTCACAAGGTAGAGTACATCCAGGGAATGTGCAATGTACAAGGAAAGTGCTGGGCAGGCGAGCGCGAGGGGAGGCGGGGGTGCCCCACGGGGCCCGGGACTCGTAGCTAGCAGGGGACACGCTCAGTCGGAGGGCGCGTCGGGGGTGACAAAGGTGCCCTTCTGGTCCCACTGCATGTCCCGGATGCGGCGGATGGACTGGATCTGGGGCTGGAAGGCAGACCACTCGTTCCAGTGTCGGAAGTCTCCGGTCTCAAAGAGGTACTGGTAGCCTCTGTAGCCAGGGTACTGGTACCCGACCCAGCTGCGGGGAAAGCAAACACAGGGCGCCTGAGTCACGGGCTGGCACAGGCAGCAGCACCGCGGCCAGCACACGCCTGGGGAGCCGGCAGAGCCTCCCTGTGCTGGGCACGAAGCCCTGGCTGATGGGCCACGCCACTGAAAACAGCCCCGTGGTGCTTTCTGGCTGCCCGAGAGCGGCAGCGTGTCGGGGTGCAGGGGAGGACAGGGAGCCTGTCACGAGGCAGCAGCCGGGCTTACGTTCCACTGGGCACCTGCACGCTGCCCACGCGGTCGCAGAAGCCATAAGCCCAGAGGCTGGGCACATCGTCCTCCTGGATTTCCATCTTGTTGCCCTTAAAGTCAGCAGACTCGTAGAGGGAGATTTTGTGGTCCTCAGCCTCCTGGGGAAGACAGAGGGAAGGCGCTGGGTGGCTCGGCCGAAGCCCTGGAGCTGCTGCAGCCCAGCCCAGCCCTGGGCAGACCCGGCTCCTGCTCCCCACCACTCACCATTTTGATGGGACGCATGGACATGAAGCAGTCACTCCGGTAGCTGCTGGACCAGGTGTCCCAGCGAGGGTACTCGCCCTTCTCCAGGATGAACATCTCCCCACGCATGTTGGCTTGCTCGTAGGCCACCCAGCTGGGGACAGGGATGGACAAACCGTGGGTCAGAGGGCACCCAGCAGCTCCCCTCCTGCTCTGCCAGCCTGCAGGGCACCGCAGGGGGATCCCAAAAAGGCTGTGGGTGCTAGGAGTGGCCCCACCACCCTGCTCCCACCTTCCTCCCAGCCCAGGCACTGTGCTCTGTGCAGAGCTGCTGCTGCTGAGCAGCAGAGCCGTGGGCTCCCAGCTGGGCTGAAGAGTGGATCCAGACCTGCAGCTGCACCCCTTCCTAGGCCGGGGAGCAGCAGGACTCCCTCACAGCTCATGATCCCCACATGCTGCACACCACAGAGTCATCTCAGGACTCTGTTTTCCCTCCTGCACCCCCAGGCCCGGGCTGTCTAATCCTGGCACGCTCACACGCCTCACTGCACCAGCACCAGCCAGCACTGGCATCCAGCCCATGGCCGGGGTGCAGGGCTTGCTCAGCTGCAATGTCACCTCTCCAGCAGTGCCATGAGGTGCTGCAGTGCTCTGGTTGTCATGGCTTGGAGTTTTAGGTGCCCCCAGCACCACAACCTCCCTGCATTTGCTGCTTCCTGTTTCCCTGCAAAACAGGGCTCCTCCTGCAAATGCCAACCAGCATCCTTCCTGCTAGCAGGAGATGTGTTCAGGTACCTCAGGCAGCACATCCTCACACTCACTTCTAAGGCTCAGCTTGCTTGATTTTTGTCTTTTCCCACTTGTCTTTCCCTAAGTATTTTTAGGCATGGAGTCCTACCACTGACTCTCAAGAAGCCTCTGAGGACCCCAATGACACCTAAGTTCCCTGTTCCCCCAGTTTCACCCTTTCTGTATCTAGTGCAGCTTCCCAGGTGTCACACCTGAGCTCCTTCCAGGCTGCCCCGTTCCCCTCTCATCACAAGAGGAGTTGGATATTTTGGGTTCCAAATAAAGAAACCTGTCAGTGCTAGAGAGTGTCAACCAAGGTGAGCACAGGTCACCATCCTGGTCCCTCAGGGCTGCTGTCAGGATGAGCCGTGTCCTATACATGCTGTCCACAGCCCTGGCAGCCCCCTGCCTTCCCAACACACCATTCCAGCCAGGCACAGCACGGAGGGAGGCTCATTCAACGTGGAGATCATCCGGCTGTTCAGTTATCTGCTTTGGGGATCGTTTCTGTCACTGCCTATGTCAGCTATTCCCACGGCTTTGAGACCTGCCCAGCCCCATTGTCACTGCTCAGCTGCCTGCCCCTGCCCATCCCTGCCTGCCCCTGCCCATCCCTGCCCACTCCAGCCTTGTCTCCACGGTGGCCCTGACCACCAGCTCCATCCAGGGCTCCCATTTTTTTTCACCTTGGCTTCTCCAGAATCCACAGGTCCCTTGCATTCCATGGACAGCTCCAGGTGGATGCCTTTCTTCATCCCTTGGCTTTGTCTCTGGTGCCCTTTGCTCTGCAGCTGGCCCTGGCATCTTTCCCACCCACCCTGGTGCTCCTGCACCCCTTGAAGGAGATCCAGGACCCCCATTCTGCTCCTGCCCTGGCCCTGCTCCATTCTGCCCCAGCTGCAGGGAAATGCCCCAGCACACCATCCTGTGCCCAGGGCACCTTCAGGGCCATGTCCCCAACCCCCTGGGCCATCCCCAGGGACACGGCCCCCTCCGTGGCCGGGGTCACTTACGGTCCAGAGGTGACAATGACACTGCGCACTCTGTCGAAGCCGCGGTCGGCCAGGTTCAGGCACTCGGCAGTGAACTCCATCTGCCTGCCCTGGAAGTTCTCCTGGTCGAAGACAACGATCTGGAGGTACAAGGAAAGGGTGAGATGGAGGCTGCCATGCTCAGGGGGGGCAGAGTGGTGCTGTGTGTCCCTGCACAGACCCTACACGCACGAGCCCACCTCCCCACGTGCCTCTCTCAGCTCTCCAGGCCTTCCAGCAGCTTTTTGGCTCTGGTGTCCCGGCAAGCCGAGCTTGGTGCATGAGCTGAGCATGGGAAGGTCCCTGCTCCGAGATGGCCTCATCCTGCCCCTGGTTTTGCTGCTGTCAGTGGCCATGTTGGTGGGAAGGAGCTGCTTCTCCAGGTGCTCCATTTGTGCCAGGGCCTTCTCTGCCTGGCACGATGTCACTGGAACCCTTGCATCACCTGCCCTGCTGCAGCACCTCGGTGGCACGCTGTCCTGGCATCACTGTGGTGTTCCAGTGCTGGCCCTGCCACCCACAGTGTCCTCTCCACCCCCCCACAAGACCTCTGCATGCTCAGGGTGCCGCGGGAGCAGGTGGCTGTCAGCAGCAGCCCTGGTGGCACAACCCAAGGGACAGCATTTCCAAAGCCTCTGGTCCCCAGTGGTCCTCAGTGAGTTGTCCCAGCCAAGGGACCCCTGGAGTGTCCCTTCTGCAGCAGCTGCCCAGATCCTGTACCTGTGCCAGAGGGACAGAGCAGGGAGGGACAGCGGTGTCTGCACTGCCCTGCTGCTCTGGGAGGGACACGTTCCCCAGGGGACAATCTCCTCCTGCCCCAGAGATGCTGCCACTGCCTCACGGAGCGCATCCTGCACGGGGGCAGCTGCAGGGCTTACCCTGAAGGCTTCTGGGGAGGGCTCCTCGCCCTTGCTGTTTGCGACAGGAGCAGGGTCGAGGGATGGAGTTGGCGCAGGAGCCGCCTTCTCCTTCTCCTCTGCAGCCTGGCCGGGAGCAGCGGGTTTTGTGGTCTCAGACATCGCGGTGGTGGGCTCAAGTCTGTGATGGGGCACCAGCAGCAGTTTAGAGGGAAGAATGGATATCAGCACCCCCCACCTGCCCCGGGGACAGTCACGTTGGGATGGGGATTCTCGCTGGGGTGGGTAGCCAGGGCAAGGAAAGGAACCACTGGAACATTCTTCAGCAGGCCCAGGCAGGGGGTCCTGCCTTCACCAGGGGGATCGTGGGAGATCCTGGTGTCTACACTCTCCTTCTGTGGTCAGGAGGGCCCTGGGCATGGTCCCACCACCCAGCCCTGGTGTCCAAGCTCTCCTGCTCTCCTCAGCCGGGCTGGGGTCTGGTGCTGCTGCCCTGGGCACTGGGGCCATCCCGCACGGGGTGCACCTGGGAGCACCGGGGGGCACCGGGGCAGCGTGTGAGGGATGGGCAGGGGACAGCTCTGCTCTGCCAAGGCCCTGCAGGTGGCACCCTGCTGTGGCCCTGCGGGTCAGTGTCACCAGCAGCTCCCCAGAGAGGGGAGGGCAGTGGGATGCTGAGCACTGAGGTGCTCTCAGACGTGATGACCACAGCGGTGGCCACGGCTCAGACCCTGCCTTTCCCTCTCCCCACCTCGGGTCCGGCTGCAGCCCGGTGCCCGGGGACTTTGTCCTCTTACCTGGGCAGCTGCTGCTTCTTGTTGGAGTGAGCGGGCTTGTGTTTCGGGGCGCCGAGAGGCCCCCACTTTATAGCCTGGCAAGGGCAGACCCCCGGGCGGGCGCACAAAGGAACTGCCAGCTCATCAGTGTCTGCGCGGCCGCCCAGTCATCACATCCTGCAAAGCGCTGGGCGAGCTGGAAGCCTCTCCCCGGCCCCGTGCCCAGCCGCTGAACCCAGCACTTTCCTTTGTGCCCGCGGCACAACAGAAGGCCTGACCGTGCCACTTTGCAGCGCGCCGCGGCACCCGCTGCCCCTCGTGCGGCCGCCCCGGCAGGGCATATATAGCCCTGGCACGGCCGGGCCGCAGCCGGCACAGCACCCTCCCCTGCCCACTGCCCCTGGAACCAGCCCCGCCGTGTCCGGCCTGCAGCCACACCGTGCCCCGTTCCCCCCTCCAAACGCTCGACCTCTCCCTTGGAACATCACTCTGTGCCCACAAGCGCCGTCATCACTGCCCTGAAGATGCCAAAAAGTGAGGCCTGAGTGTTCTGAAGGGCTTCAGGAGCTGGGTTTTCTCCACACGACGTATAATTGAAGCTGACACTTTCTGAACCACCTGAGTGCCTGAAAACGGTGTTTGCTCTCTGTTGGGAATGTCCCTGCTCACTGGCACGGCTGTTCTCTTGCTTTTTAGCCCATTTTCCCCGTGCTGGGCTCACTCTGTTCCACTCCTGCTTCTGCCATCTCACAGTGCCAAACTCCATGTGGGGTTTTGGGGCATCAGCTCTGTCTGAGTGGCACAGCAGGGTCGCAGGGTGTCTGGATGGGGACATGCTGGCACTGGTCCCTGTGGGTGCTCAGCCTTTGGTGCCACTTCTGCACCCCAGAGCACCTTCCCCTGAGTCTCTCTGAGCCTCTGATCAGCTCCTCTCCCTGTTTGCCTGCCGTGATCCTGCTCATCCTGCACACTCCTTCCAACAGCCCCAGCTTCCCGCAGCATCCAGCACTGGCACTCCTGGGCAGTGCCTCACCCGAGGGTGTGTGGCCAGAGAGCTCAGAGATCTCATCTTTTTTATGTTTTGCCCTCATCTTTTGTTCCCTTCATGTGTCACCCAGCGGGGGTGGGATCCAGCTGCACCCTCTGGACTATTGACCAGAATCCCCAACAAAAAGGATGTATTGATCCCTTCTTTTCCCGAGGTTTCCTAGCCATGCCTGTGATATGCCATCCCATTACCCTGGGCACTGCCCTAGTCTGGTCCTCACTTTGATGCTGGGCTGTGGTTTATGATTCATGATTTCAGTTTGGACTCATTTCCGTGGCCTTGACCTAGATTTCTAATTTAACCTGCCTTCTCTTCCTCCTGGAGCTGGGGCAGGTGTTTTATCTGTGCTGCCCACCCTGTGCCCCCTGGGCATTAGTCAGCAGGTCTCACTCACCCCCTGCTCCTGACTGCTTCCCCTTCCAACTGCCTTCACTTCTGGACTTGAGCATTGGAAAACCATCTCAGAGGGACTGAGCTCTGCTCCTGACGTTACTCTGAGCACTCAGCAGCCCCATGGCTCTCCCTGAGCCAGAGCTGTGCCAGGGCTGACAGCAGGGATCTGTCCTCAGTGGCTCCTGAGCCTCCCCTCACCCCCAAAATCTCTGTCCTCTCCATGGACCATCCCTGCCACTGGCAGGGGGTGCTTTGAAAGCCCGTCTCTGCACCATCCCACCCTGGCACAGGGGTGCCCTGTGGGCTGCACAGCTCCAGTGCAGCCCAAGCAGCAGAAGGGCAGAGCTGGCACTGTGTGGCCACAGAAGGCAGAGGCACAGGGGGGTGTTCTATCCCAGTGAGTCCCACTGCCCACGGAACTCCTGCTGCATCACCCCTGCCTGGCACTGAGCAGCACCACGAGAACACCCGGCCACAGCCTGGCTCCACGTGGCCACATCCCAGTGCCAGGACACAGTGTGGAGAGTAAGCCAGTGGTGGTCAGCACAAGCTGAGTTTAACTCAGGCCACAGCAAGAGGCTGGGGACAAACTGTGCCAACAGGCTTTTGCTGGGGTTGCAGGTGTCAGGGACAGTGAGCACAGCCCTGCTGTGGGCAGGGGCAGCTGGTGGCATTGAGCCTCTCTGGCTGCTGTGCTCACCTGCTCTGCTCTTCAAGGGAGAGAAGTGCAGATGTGCCCTTCCTCCCACTTCCCAGAAATGGGTGAGGAAAGCCCCCCATGCCACCAGAGCAGCCAGTGTTACCAGTGGGCAGGAGGAGCACTGTCAGAGCTGGGACACGGCCCCAGCCCAGCCTCACACTGGAGAGGGCACATGGCAGGAGCGCTGGCAGGCCCTGGGGGTGATGCCCTGGTTCCAGGGCTGTGGGGCTGGGGGTCAGAGCCCATGCCTGGTGGCTCATCAGAGCCTCTGACACGTCGCCTTTGTTCTGCCGGGTCCCTCCTCCCCGCCATGTGCTGAGTTAGGGGTTTCAGTAATGCTCCCCTGGGCTCTGTCTCTATCTGGACACTATAAAAACCCAGCCAGAGGCTGCCAGATATGTCACCTCCCTGGGCACCAGCGCCTCACCCCAGGTAAGTGCCGGAGCCTGGGCCAGCTGCTCTGTCCCTGTGCCTGGGGCCTGGCCAGGAGCACTTGCAGGAACATGTGGAGGAGCATCTGAGATCTGGGGCCGGAGCTCACCTTGGCACAGGGAGCAGCGATGGGGACTTGGGGCCGGGTGTTGGGGGGGCAGGGGCTGTTTCTGGCCGTGGCAGTGGCAGGGTGCTCATACCCAGTGTGGGCACACAGCCACCTCTGCAGCACTCCCAGCTCAGCACTACCCTGCCTGCCCTCTTTGCCTGCACGGGTGGCTTGGCTCAGGGATCTGCCAGGGGGAGGAGTAATCTCCCTGGGCATGGGCATGCAGTGCCAGGTCGGCTGCCAGGGCCAGGTGCCCATTGCTCTGCACAGCCCAGGCAGCAGCTCTGGGTGGTCAGGAAGAGGCCCAGCCAATGCTCTTCATCTGCTCATGTGGGGCTACCCCCTTGTTGCCCCTCAGGGACAGGAGTGGGCTCCTGAGGCCATTTTCATCTGGGCAGAGGTTCAGCTTTAACAGTCCTGTTCCCTTGTGCCCTGGCAGAGCCACCATGACCCATCGCTGCAAGAGATCCTCCGGTCTCTGGAAGGTACAGGAGCCTGGGCAGGACCAGCACAGTGCCCTGAGAACACTTGGGAGTGGGGCTGCAGCTTCTGCTCAGGGTTCCAGCACCTCCAGAGCCCCCTGACTCCCTGCATCCCCCCCAGATCGTGGTGTGGGATGAGCCTTTCTTCCAGGGCAAGAGGCACGAGTTCACCACCGACTGCTACAGCACCTCCGAGAACGGCTTCAGCACCGTCCGCTCCTGCAGGATCGAGAGCGGGGCGTGAGTGGGGGGTCCTGGGGCACCGCCACCCCCCGGTGCTGCAGGACCCCACGGATGGAGGGGGGGTGGAGGATGGACACCTCCAGTGCCTTTTCCCACCTGAGCCACGGGGCTCACACTCCTCCGGGTGTGAGTGGGGTGGTGGGCACCCCGGGGGTCTCACCCCCCTCCCACCCCGGCAGGTGGGCAGGCTTCGAGCACTGCGGCTTCCAGGGGCAGCAGTTCGTGCTGGAGCGCGGGGATTACCCGTGCTGGGAGGCGTGGAGCGGCAGCAATGCCTACCACGTGGAGAGGATGTGCTCCTTCCGCCCCATCACCTCTGCCGTGAGTGCCCCCGCCGGAGCCCCCCGCTGCCCACGGGCTGGTGAGCCGGGCGGGCCGGCGGTGCCAATGCCGTGCCCCTCTCGCCCGCAGGACCACGGGCGCAGCCGGCTGATGCTCTTCGAGCAGGAGAACTTCCAGGGCAAGCGGGCGGAGATGAGCGACGACTGCCCCTCGCTGCCCGCCCTGGGCTGGGGCAGCAGCACCGTGGGCTCCTTCCTCGTCCGCTCCGGCGCGTGAGTACGCGGGGCTCGGCCCCCGCAGGATCCCGCCCCGAGGCAGCCGGCGGGGCCGGGGATGCTCCGGCAGCTGCCGGTCCCCTGCCCGCGGTGCTGGCAGCCCTGAGCCGCCGGCGCTCTGTGCTCTGTCGCAGGTGGGTGTGCTCGCAGTACCCGGGGTACCGGGGCTTCCAGTACCTGCTGGAGAGCGACAGCCCCGCGGGCGAGTACAAGCACGTGCGGGAGTGGGGCTCCCACGCGCAGACGGGCCAGGTCCAGTCCATCCGCAGGGTCCAGCAGTGACGGCGGGGCCAGAGCCCCCGCGCTGCCCCCTGCACGCCCCGGGCACCGCCTGTCCTGCGGGGCGGCNGTGGTTTATGATTCATGATTTCAGTTTGGACTCATTTCCGTGGCCTTGACCTAGATTTCTAATTTAACCTGCCTTCTCTTCCTCCTGGAGCTGGGGCAGGTGTTTTATCTGTGCTGCCCACCCTGTGCCCCCTGGGCATTAGTCAGCAGGTCTCACTCACCCCCTGCTCCTGACTGCTTCCCCTTCCAACTGCCTTCACTTCTGGACTTGAGCATTGGAAAACCATCTCAGAGGGACTGAGCTCTGCTCCTGACGTTACTCTGAGCACTCAGCAGCCCCATGGCTCTCCCTGAGCCAGAGCTGTGCCAGGGCTGACAGCAGGGATCTGTCCTCAGTGGCTCCTGAGCCTCCCCTCACCCCCAAAATCTCTGTCCTCTCCATGGACCATCCCTGCCACTGGCAGGGGGTGCTTTGAAAGCCCGTCTCTGCACCATCCCACCCTGGCACAGGGGTGCCCTGTGGGCTGCACAGCTCCAGTGCAGCCCAAGCAGCAGAAGGGCAGAGCTGGCACTGTGTGGCCACAGAAGGCAGAGGCACAGGGGGGTGTTCTATCCCAGTGAGTCCCACTGCCCACGGAACTCCTGCTGCATCACCCCTGCCTGGCACTGAGCAGCACCACGAGAACACCCGGCCACAGCCTGGCTCCACGTGGCCACATCCCAGTGCCAGGACACAGTGTGGAGAGTAAGCCAGTGGTGGTCAGCACAAGCTGAGTTTAACTCAGGCCACAGCAAGAGGCTGGGGACAAACTGTGCCAACAGGCTTTTGCTGGGGTTGCAGGTGTCAGGGACAGTGAGCACAGCCCTGCTGTGGGCAGGGGCAGCTGGTGGCATTGAGCCTCTCTGGCTGCTGTGCTCACCTGCTCTGCTCTTCAAGGGAGAGAAGTGCAGATGTGCCCTTCCTCCCACTTCCCAGAAATGGGTGAGGAAAGCCCCCCATGCCACCAGAGCAGCCAGTGTTACCAGTGGGCAGGAGGAGCACTGTCAGAGCTGGGACACGGCCCCAGCCCAGCCTCACACTGGAGAGGGCACATGGCAGGAGCGCTGGCAGGCCCTGGGGGTGATGCCCTGGTTCCAGGGCTGTGGGGCTGGGGGTCAGAGCCCATGCCTGGTGGCTCATCAGAGCCTCTGACACGTCGCCTTTGTTCTGCCGGGTCCCTCCTCCCCGCCATGTGCTGAGTTAGGGGTTTCAGTAATGCTCCCCTGGGCTCTGTCTCTATCTGGACACTATAAAAACCCAGCCAGAGGCTGCCAGATATGTCACCTCCCTGGGCACCAGCGCCTCACCCCAGGTAAGTGCCGGAGCCTGGGCCAGCTGCTCTGTCCCTGTGCCTGGGGCCTGGCCAGGAGCACTTGCAGGAACATGTGGAGGAGCATCTGAGATCTGGGGCCGGAGCTCACCTTGGCACAGGGAGCAGCGATGGGGACTTGGGGCCGGGTGTTGGGGGGGCAGGGGCTGTTTCTGGCCGTGGCAGTGGCAGGGTGCTCATACCCAGTGTGGGCACACAGCCACCTCTGCAGCACTCCCAGCTCAGCACTACCCTGCCTGCCCTCTTTGCCTGCACGGGTGGCTTGGCTCAGGGATCTGCCAGGGGGAGGAGTAATCTCCCTGGGCATGGGCATGCAGTGCCAGGTCGGCTGCCAGGGCCAGGTGCCCATTGCTCTGCACAGCCCAGGCAGCAGCTCTGGGTGGTCAGGAAGAGGCCCAGCCAATGCTCTTCATCTGCTCATGTGGGGCTACCCCCTTGTTGCCCCTCAGGGACAGGAGTGGGCTCCTGAGGCCATTTTCATCTGGGCAGAGGTTCAGCTTTAACAGTCCTGTTCCCTTGTGCCCTGGCAGAGCCACCATGACCCATCGCTGCAAGAGATCCTCCGGTCTCTGGAAGGTACAGGAGCCTGGGCAGGACCAGCACAGTGCCCTGAGAACACTTGGGAGTGGGGCTGCAGCTTCTGCTCAGGGTTCCAGCACCTCCAGAGCCCCCTGACTCCCTGCATCCCCCCCAGATCGTGGTGTGGGATGAGCCTTTCTTCCAGGGCAAGAGGCACGAGTTCACCACCGACTGCTACAGCACCTCCGAGAACGGCTTCAGCACCGTCCGCTCCTGCAGGATCGAGAGCGGGGCGTGAGTGGGGGGTCCTGGGGCACCGCCACCCCCCGGTGCTGCAGGACCCCACGGATGGAGGGGGGGTGGAGGATGGACACCTCCAGTGCCTTTTCCCACCTGAGCCACGGGGCTCACACTCCTCCGGGTGTGAGTGGGGTGGTGGGCACCCCGGGGGTCTCACCCCCCTCCCACCCCGGCAGGTGGGCAGGCTTCGAGCACTGCGGCTTCCAGGGGCAGCAGTTCGTGCTGGAGCGCGGGGATTACCCGTGCTGGGAGGCGTGGAGCGGCAGCAATGCCTACCACGTGGAGAGGATGTGCTCCTTCCGCCCCATCACCTCTGCCGTGAGTGCCCCCGCCGGAGCCCCCCGCTGCCCACGGGCTGGTGAGCCGGGCGGGCCGGCGGTGCCAATGCCGTGCCCCTCTCGCCCGCAGGACCACGGGCGCAGCCGGCTGATGCTCTTCGAGCAGGAGAACTTCCAGGGCAAGCGGGCGGAGATGAGCGACGACTGCCCCTCGCTGCCCGCCCTGGGCTGGGGCAGCAGCACCGTGGGCTCCTTCCTCGTCCGCTCCGGCGCGTGAGTACGCGGGGCTCGGCCCCCGCAGGATCCCGCCCCGAGGCAGCCGGCGGGGCCGGGGATGCTCCGGCAGCTGCCGGTCCCCTGCCCGNCTTGGGGCGGGGGGGGCCATGGGGGTTCGTGGCCGGGAGCGATGCCGTGCCTGGGCACAGGGTGAGGGCTCTGCACCTGCAGGTAAGGGTGGGAGGGGAATTATTTCTGCTCCTACAACAAGCACGAACATCCACATGTCCCCATCGCAGGCAGGCAAAGCCCTGTGCCAGCCCGGCTGTGGGCTCAGGGGGTCTGCGGGACCCTCTCACCCCACAGAGCCCTTCCACTCCACTGGCACCTGCCAGGGGCTGGAAGGATCTACGGGACGCAGCCAGGTAAAGGTGCAGGCTAGGCACCCTTCCCTGCATCCATGCACACCCCTGCACCCATCCCAGCGCCCATCCCTCACTTCCACACACCCAGGGTGCAGCACAGCTGGAAAAGCAACCGGGAGAGGCTGGTCTGGAAAAACTCTTCATTTTTCTGGAGAAAATGTTTGATGTGATGAAAATGTCCCGTCCATGACATTTGCAACAGCAGGGCCACCAGCGGAGGCAATGCTGCCTAGGAAGGGATTCTCTCCACAGGAAATCACAATTAAAAAGGCAGAATAGAAGAAACAAAAAGTTTTGGGATAGGCTGGGTGAAACCCTCCTGTGCCCCAGGGCAAACCCATCCGGAGCGGAGCTTCCCACCCCCTCCACGGCCATCCCCGTCCTGGGCTCCCCCTGCCCCTGCCCAGAGCCCCGCGGGGATACGGGGGGCTGGGAGCGGGGCCAGCACACAGCCAGGCACGGTGGGCAGCTGGCGGCAGGACCGGGGGGCCCCGTGGAGAACAATGCGGGAGCCCAGCAGCTGCACAGCGCTGCGAAGGGGCTGGCACAGCCCCCGGGCCGGGGGAAGGGGGAGCCCAGGCTGGCCCCGGCTGTGTCCCCAGGCCCGACTGGTCCCTCTGCCATCTCCCTCCCTTCCCACCGAGCCCGCCCTCACCCTGTCACCACGTCCCCATGGCTGTGCCTGCAGCTGCCCCTTGTCCCATGCTCCCATCGCTGTGGGGTGCCCACGCCAACCCAAAAGAGCTGTGGGGAGTCCGTGACACCACAGGGACTGGCGTTCTGGCAGGGGAGGTGACAGCGGCCTTTGCAGCGGCTGCCGTGGCAAAGGGGTCCCCGAGGTCTCCCGAAGCGGGATGGCTGCAGAAAGGTGCGGGAGAGGTGCGGGGAGTGATGCGGGAGCGGCGTGGGGCGGGGAGCAATGCGGGGGGAAGGTGACTCGGCCGCATTTCCAGCATTAAAATTTAATGCGAGTTGCAGCATCCTCCTGCGCCGTAGGTAGGGCCGGGGGGGCCGGGGGCTGCGGGAGGAGGAGTTTGCGGGGCCGCCTCTTCCTCGGGGAGGCTCTGGGAAGGCTCCAGCACAAAGGAGCGGAGCGGCGGGCGGCAGCGAGCGGAGCCGGCGCTGCCCGGCCCCAGCCCGGCCCCGGCAGCAGGTAACGCACCGCGGGCATCGCTCCGCAGCCTCCGGATGGCGATGGGGCGCCGGTGGGGTCTGGGGGGAGCCAGGAGCCCGGGGCCTCCCCCACCTCGGGG
>WEKX01014391.1:27468-52468 GCA_013390025.1 Pitta sordida
CCTGCAGCCCCCGGCCCGGATCAGAACTAACTGCTGCACCGCTTGTTTGTATTTCTTTTCAGAATCCTCACCAAGAATAGGGCTCCCGTAAGGTAAATGGATTCTTGCCTGATTTTCAGTGCTCTTGGGAGGAATTGTAGCCAAAATGCTCGTTCAGTGCTTTGTCTCGTAAACCCAATTTTCTCCTAGAGCTGGTGATCCTGGGCGGGGATCAGAGGCGAGGCTGGGGCCAGCAGCCCGGGGCAGAGCACAGCCCTTCCCTCAGAGCTGACCTGCCAGATGCTCCCACTCCTCCTGCGGAGCCATTTTCTCTGCCTCATTGTCTCGTAGTCTTTTGTGTGTGCGAGTAAGCCCTGCCCCAGGAGCCAGGAGGAGCCCAGAAATAATCGGGTTTTCAGGCGTTCTGGGCTTGCAGGGTCCCTTTCACACCCCACACCCCTCTCCTGCCAGGCTGCCCTGCCCCAGAGCTGCAGACAAAGGTGCCCAGCGCCACTGCGGCAGCACCAGAGCCTGGGATGTGCCAGGGCCTGGGTTCTGAGGATCAGGCAGTGCTGCAGGGCCCAGGACTGAGAGATGTGCCACCCTGCTGGGAGCTGGAGAACAGGGTGCCTGGATGCCACCTCTGAGAGATGTCTCTGGGCACAGGCAGCTCATGGCCTCACCTTCCTGCTCCTGCCTGCAGCAGAGCCTGTGCTGCCCTCCCTCCTTCCTCACTACAGGAGCATTTCAGCCCCCATTCACCTCAGGTGCTCAGCCCCAGGGGCACCGCGTGTGCCACCCACTGCACCCGGTTTAGCTCCAGCTCAGGACAGGCAGTCACTGCTCGCTCTGCCCAGGACAGGGCGTTTAACTGAGCTCTGCCTGCAAAAAATTGTTTTTCCCTCCCTGTCTCTTGGGATGTGCTTCATTGCTGGGTGACAGAGGCCATCTCGGAGTGGCCATGTCCCGCCTGCCCCACCGCAGGCACCGCCCTCTCGGACCCGGGCAGGGGATCCATGTGCCCAGATTCCCAGAGGCATCTCCGGAGCTCGTGCCCACAGCTGGGTTGCAGATGCTGCCTGGATGTGCCCACGGGAGGGACTGTCCTGCCGGCAGTGCCTGCGGTGCGTGGTGACAATGACCCTCGGGAGGCAGGAGCAGTTCCACAGCTGAACTGCAGAGTCATCACGGCCCAGCTCCCCCACGACAGGCTGCCATCCGTGCTTTGCCAGCAGCAGGAGCAGGAGAAGGAGCAGGAGCAGGAGCAGGAGCAGGAGCAGGAGCAGGAGCAGGGTGGGCAGCATGGCTGGCTGCAGACACGGGCTGGCTGCTGGCATCAGCCACATGTCCCCACATCCCTGCGGAGGTGGAGCAGCACCCACTGCAGTGCAGCTGTGACCGCTGGCTGCCCCAGTGCAACCAGTCAGTGCCAGTGGAACCACGGGGTCCCAGTGACCCAGCTTAACCACAGGGCGTGGGCAGAGCTGGCAGAGGCAGCAATAGCAGTGCCAGTCGCTCCCTGCCCCCAAGGCAGAGGTTCCAGCAGCAGGTAGGGGCAGTTTGGGGCATTGCCACCATGGCTGGTGTGGTTTCTGGTGCCCCCCTGTGCGTGGTGGTGGTGGGTCCAGCTCCCCCACTCTGCCAGGGGACAGGGACAAGAGGGTCCCTGCCTGATCCTCCTGCCAGGCCCAGCTCGGCTCGGCCTGGCTCTGCCCGTGTTGCTCTCCCTTGCTGCGTTGGTTGTTTCTTTTGCAGCTGCTAATGACTGACCTGAGGTCTGTTCACACAGTCCCCTCACGGCCTCCACGGCGCAGAGCCACACAGGACAGGGGGACACTGCATGGCACTTGCTGCTGTGACCACAGGTAGGACCCCTGAGGAGGGCACGTGGGCAGTGTCACCCCTATGCTCTCCCACCCCTCACAAGGCGGGAGGGCTCTGGGCAGCCAGGAGCTTTCCTCCCCACGCCCCCAACCCCCTGCGGGCTCTAGTGGGATCCAGGGGGTCACACCATCCCCAGGGCCACCTGCATGAGAAGATGTGTCCCCCACATGTGCCCACCACTGGGGAGGGGGTGGCCACTGTGCTGCCCAGAGTCTCACAGCATCTCTGCTCCTCAGTGCCACCACCCCGGGGGCACGGCCCCACTTCTGCCTGGCCAGACCAGTCGTGCCTGGAGGGGAGCCGGGCTCGGAGAGCTGCTCTCACCGCCCACCCACGATGCCAGAGCTGGGCCAGCCCCAGCAGAGCGCCACGGTGCCCAGTGCCACGGGCTGGAGCCACGAGCCCGGCCACTGCGGGGGACACAGCCAAGGACACGGTGGTGGGGACACCTGAGGACACGGGTCTGCTTGTGTGCTGGGGTCCCGTTCCCTCCCACTGCTCCACCCCAGCTGGGGGCAGGATGAGACCTGTCCCCTTCTTTGAAGGCAGAGTAGCAGGAGGGAGAAGGGGAAGGTGACATGGGCGGAGCTGTGCCAGCTTCTCAGTGACACACAATGGCCAGAGCCCAAAGGGACCCTGGTTGTCCTCACTGCCCCTGCCTGTCTCTCAGGCTGTTGGTGAAGCCCCTTCTGCCCTGGAGTTGCTCTGCACTGCTCTTGTGTCCCAGCAGGACACTCCCCTTGGAGAAAATGCCTGGTTTGCTGAGCAGCCTGGAGCGTGGTGAGGGACATGGGCAGTGAATCCCACTGCCAAGGGCCTCTGTGGGGGTGGCAGTGGCTCCATGACTGGGTGGGACCATGTCCTCACTGAGCAACCCCTGCACAGGCAGGAGGGCTGGGGGTGTGGTGGGCTGGGAGCTGAGGGCACACACAGCTCATGGCAGGTGTCACAGCCTTGACGTCCCAACTGGAAAAGTGTCCTCTTGGGGACCAGCAGGAGCCAGTGCTGCAGGAGGAGGTGACCCAGAGGGACACAGCACAGGGGGTGGTGGCCTGGGTGACCCGTGCCAGCCCCCAGCTTCTGATGGGGACAGGGTAAGCTATGGGCCACTTCTCCTCTTCTCCATGGCACTGCCAGCGATGCTTTCACCCCTTCCTTCTCTGATTCCTCCAGCTCCTCCAGTGTCCTGACCTCTGTCACTGCCTGGCGCTGCTGGGACTGTCCCCTCCATGCATCCTGTCTCTTGTCTTCACCAGTCCCAGGAGTGGGGAGCATGTTTTGCGTGGGACAAACTCCTCATTGCATTTGGTACCTCACTGGCAGAGGTGAGAGGGGCAGATCTCTACAAGAGATTTCCCTCACAGACAGGTTACGTTCTGCAGGTTAAACCCTCCAGTAACACCTTCCCAAATCTCAACCCATTAGCAGCCCCCCCAAACCCCCTGCTGTCCTAAGCCAGAGCCCTGCTGCTCTCCAGGGCCAGCTCTGCATGCTGCCACTGCACCCCAGGATTAACCTACTAACCCGCCTGGACCCCTGAGCCCTCACAGGCGCTGGCACAGCCCCTGGCACACGGACTAACCCACTAACAGGCCCCAGTGCATGCCCTACTAACCCGCAGCTGGCCCTGCCTTGCACCCACTAACTGTGGCAGCGGCGCTGCCTTTAAAGGGGAACGGAAAAGCTGGGAAAGGAGGTTTGGAAGGGGCAGGGGTCAGTGCCAGGCTGTACAGGCAGGGCTGGGCAGGGCAGCCTCAGCTGCAGGCTGGAGAGGGGATTGGCAGTGTCTGGCAGGCCCTGCCCTGGCAGGACAGGGCACCAGCACATCCTGCTCCAGCAGGAGAGGGGAGCAGAAGCCCCTGCCCTTGGAATCCTTTGCCAGGACGAGGGAAGGGTTTCTCCTCGCACGCCCTGCCCAGCTCTGCCCGTGGAGCCTGTTGCTGACTAGGAGCCTAAAACGGTTTTATCAGCAGAAGCTTTTCAGTTCCTTTTTAAGCCAGTAGATCTCTGTTACTAACACATTCCTGAACTGAATTAAACAAACTAACCATTGCTGCTTTTCTCTTCATTTCTCTTCCAGTGTGTGTGCCCTAAGGCAGAGCAGTGCCCTGTTTCTGTTACTAACCTGTACTTCTGTTACTACTCTACTAATCCCTCCTGACCTGTTTCTCTCTTGCTACTAACCAGCTCTCTGCACTTTGCCTTTCGGGTGCTGTTTGCCATGACAAGTGACAGTGGCTCCTCCTGGACTCTGGTTATTGACCTGCACCCCAATTTCAGGTGCTGCTGAGCATCCCTGGCTCCCATTCGATGCCATGGGAAGGAAGATGCTTGGGCTGGGGACATTTGAACATTTCCCTATTGGCCCTGTGTTTTCCAAGCAATTTCAAGTGGTACAATGAGGGGAAAGAGGCTGAGTGACAATAGGACAATACAAAACCATTTATAATGACCAGTGATGGCTGTAAAGGTCCAGCAAACGCAGTCAGCCACAGGGTGATGCTGCTGCCATGAGCCCCCCAGAGCCTGACCCTGAGGCTCTCCTGGAGTCGCTGGTCACTCGTCATGGGCAATGGTCTCGTGCTGCTCCCTGCATTGGTCCCGGGCTCCTGTCTTCACTTCCTTTGTCTCTCCACAGTTTATCTTGTGCCTGGTGCATGTGGAAGCTGTTGCAGGATAGTGTGTCCCTGACTAACCACAGCTCTGTCACCGCCGGGTTGGTACCAAGCCAGGGGCACGAGTGGGCAGGAGGTATTGGAAGGGGCTGTGCCATCAGGCTGTGATGGGGCCCCCTCCCCAACCAGCTCCGTGTCTGTCCAAACTCCACCTTATCCCACCGAGCACTGCCTTCCCCTTCCTCTGCACGGCTGGCACCAGGGCAGGTTTTTGGGCTGGTGTTCCCCAGTTTGATGAAATGGGGGAGGCAGAGCCCTGCAGGGAGCTGGGAGCAGAATGGGCAGCAGGAATGGGTCAGGAGGACAAGCCAGGCCAGGCACGGGGGGGCAGGTTCAGGGCACCCTGAGCACTGGGCTGGGGTTGTCAGAGCCCGCCATAGTGAGGGCCTGTCCTCTCTGCCCCACAGACCCCCCTTTCCACTCCAGAGCAGCCCCTCTGCACCCAGGGGGACCTCCCTCGGCTGGTCACTGAGGGGAGCTCTGGGACCACAAGTCACCCAGGTGTCCCAGAGGATGTGCTGGGCAAGTGTGACCCCACACGTGCAGCCAGTGCTGCCCACAGACCCCTCAGGGGTGACAGGCCACCAGTGCCGCAGTGCCTTGCTGCCCCTTCGCTCTGCTCCAGCACCTTGGGGCTCCCTGTCCCTGCTCCTCAATTCCCCTGGAGGAGTCTGTCTGTCTGCCTTATGTCTGCCTGTCTGTCCCCCTTCACTAGTGCCCCCAGAGCTGTCTGGAGAGGGCCACAAGGTGCAGACCCCACTTTACCTGTGGCCACGATGGCAGGTGTGGGGCTGGAGCAGTGACATGGGCAGAGGTCAGTGGGTGTTGCCCAGCCCTGGGGTGCCCCATCCTGCCCAGGTGCTCCAGCCCAGGGTGGCCAGGGCTGCTCTGCCAGACCTCACAGCTGCCCTGTGCCCTGTAGGGTGGGAGTGGGCACAGCCACGGTGGGGCTGGACGCTGCTGCTGGGCCAGGCTGTCCTGGGGCTGTCCTGAGGTGGCCTCAGCGGTGGGAGTCCCGCAGGTCACCACATCCCGAGGATGTCCCCACTGCCTGTAATGTGTACTGTGAACATGGCAAGTGTGCAAGCACCCCGCAGTCTGATGTCTTTGTGGGGCAAGGGGGGGCTGCAGGAACCGTGTGAGATTGGGCTGGGGGTGCCCCAGCTCCCGGGGGGCACAATGTGGGGAGCGGGGGGGATGGCCAGGACAGGCTGTCACCGGGACCACCTCGGCATCCCGCTGAGCAGCCGGGGCCAGCCGGGNGGGCAGGGCGGTGACATCCCGGCCAGCGGGCAGGTGGCTCACCCTGTGCGCCCAGCCGGGGCACCGGTGCCCGGGGGGGGCACGGCCGGGGGGCTGCGGGGACCGGGAGGGCGGCGGCAGGCGGAGCTCGTGCTCCAGGAAAGCTCCATCCCTGGGAGCGCTCAAAGCCCGGCTGGACACAGGGCTTGGCGCCGGTGGGAGCCGGGAGGAGCTCTCTTCCAACACAGACCGTTCCACGGCTCCGCAGTTACAGGCGGGGACACGTCGGTCACACCGAGCAGGACGTTCCTCCTGTCCCTCCCTGTCCTGCGGGGGAAGCTGGAACCCCCCGGGTCCCGGCTCCGGCCGAGCGCGAAGGCAGCGGGAAGGTTGATTCTCCCCGCCCTGAGCAGCGTTTTGCCGTGTCACAGCGGGTCTCTCCAACGAGAGTTGACAAGAAATATGAACGAGCAAGAGAAATGCTCTTCATTGGCATCTGGGCAGCGGCTGCGAGCAGCGCTGGAGGTTCTGCCGCGGACAGACCCTGCGGGAAAGGTTTTGCACATTTCCCTCCCTCCCTCCCCCTGAGCCGTGCCCACCTGTGGGAATCCTCTGCTTTCCCAGGTGGCTCTGACTGTTCCATATATTGCAGCAAGCAGAGCCGAGAGCCACGTGTGGTACAGAGTGAAGCTGGGGCTGGCAGCAGGAGATCCGGGGGCATCCTGAAGCAATTAAAGTCTCAGTTACAGAGCTCGGAGTGTGCAAAGCTGCCCTCCTTTCCCCTTCCACCTTGGCAGAACAAGGGACTGGTTGGGCACCAGGAAAATGGCTTCAGGCTGACAGGGAGTAGATTGAGATTGGATATTAGGGAGAAATTCTTCCCCATGGGGTTGCTGAGGCCCTGGCACAGGGTGCCCAGAGAAGCTGTGGCTGCCCCTGGATCCCTGGGAGTGTCCAAGGCCAGGTTGGAGCAGCCTGGGACAGTGGGAGGTGTCCCTGCCCGTGGCAGGGGGTGGCACTGGATGGCTTTAAGGTCCATTCCTACCCAATCCACCTCATGGTTCCATGCCATGGCAAGGGGACCCGGATCCTGGTTTCTCCAGGACTGTGTTCTGGCTCTGGGCCAGCACTGCCCTGCTCTCATTAATATGTGGGATTGTGAGGCAATCCATAATTAGATGCTAACTGAGTTTTCTCTAAGTTGGGTGAGGGAAGGTCACCAAGGTAGGACTGGAGTCAGCTTATTGTTATTATCAATCAATAACCTATTTATTTTCCAACATTCCTATTAACCTCTGCGAGCCACTCACCGCTTCCCTATGAAAGGGCCCTGCTGCTGCTTTGCTGACTGGACAACTCTGATTGAAAATGGAGCAGTGACCCGGCCCCAAAGGCAGAATCCAATTAAAATCATTTTAATTTGTAGATTAATATTTTTTAACATGTTCTACATCCCTTGCTTCAGCATTTCACACAGGAACTGCTGCCTCATTACATGAGTGCCTGTATTGATAGTGCCATAAGAAAATAATTACAATTAATTAGACATGGAGACAATAGGACCGTCCTTTCCTGGGACAGAGGGACTGTGACGTGCCACCCCTGTGGTGGCAGTGACCAGGATGCTCGTGGCTGGTGGGACAGGGTTGCTGTGCTGGTGGCGAGGAAAGGGACAGGATGATCTCAGCATCTGGCACCTTGTGCACCAGCCCCACGAGGACACCAGACACCAGATGCCCCAGGATGGGCACGTCACAACACAGATAGTTCCACCCTGGGCCCCTCTCAGAGCCTGGCACTGGGCACTGCTGAGCTCAGGGATTGCCTGACGGGGCTTGGTCTCAAGGTAAAGTCTATTATTAATAACGCGACTTTGATAATAAAGGGATTAAAATGAGGTTTATGGTTTGTGGACTGCCCTTTCCACGCTGGAATCATCCCTCATTCATATTCATGAGCTCCTCATTAGTAACCACTGCTTACCAGGCGGCTCCACAGCCCAACCCTTCAGCAGCCACCAGCTCCTTAACTGCTTAACTTGCTCGCTGATTACCAACATCAAATTAACTCTGCAGAACGGAGCTAATAAGCTTCCCGGTGGCTTCAAACCTCCTCGAAAATTGCTCTGATGTCTCCATGGGGCCCTATTAAAAAAATCCTTCCCCTGTGAGTGTAGCAGAGAATGCAGCAGGCTGTGGCGATGGCTGGTGCCCAGCCCAGGCCCGTGTCCCCAGTGCCCACGGGCAGCTCTGGGGGTACCCCCACAGTGCCCACCAGAGCAGCCCCACCCCGTGTGGCGTCTTTGTTTGACTGTTTGAACTGATGAGCTGTTTTCCCTGGTTCTTCATTAAACACTCCAAGACTTAATTTGACTGTTTGGTGGCTCGGGGGTTGTGTAACGAAAGAATAAATAAGAACGACCTTTCCATTTAATTACTTTTTTTACATGTGGGAAACCTTGGCTTTCCAGCAGTGAGATTGAGGAGGTTTGGCAGCGTTTAGGAGCAAGGGGACTGTCCAATGATGCTGGCCCCTTGTCTGGGCTGGGTTTGGGGACAGCCTGGAGCCACAGGGGACAGGCCGTGGGCTGGGGATGAGACCCAGCTCAGAGTATGGGGGTGGCAATTAGCTCTGATGAACATTTCAGCCCAGCCTGGCAGCAGCCATGGCCATGCTGAGCATCAGGGAGCTGGGGAGCCTTCCTCCCTCATTGCCATGGCAACTGCACATGGGGATGGAGAGCTGAGAGGCCTGGGGGATGCAGCCCTCCCATTCCACAGCCCCCTGGCTGGGGCCACCGCAGAGACACTCCCCAAATCCCCTCGGACAGGTGTGGATGGGATGCACCTGAGGGCTGCAGCAGGAGCCCTTTGCCTCAGGGCAGGCACAGGGGACAGATGTGCCACAGGCTGGGGCAGGGACAGGTGGCCACTGGCTGTTGAGCAGGTGGGGAAGGGGAAGCTCATCCTCCTGCTCAGGAGTGCAGACATCCCTCACTGCTCCCGGCTCAAAGCACCATAACCCCCTGCTTTCACTCCCCATCCCTTGCCCACAGCCCCCCTCCCTGCCCGCTCTCCCTAGGTTCAGGCTGATATTAATAATGGCTTATTTCAAGCTTCCAGCCCACTTTCTCCCAAGAAAATATTTATCCTGAGCTCCATTTTCCATTCCTTTTCAATTACCCCGTGTCTGATCACCACCCTACAAGTCTCCTCTTTAGCCATGAACACAAATCCTATTGCCTTTTCTCTTTCCATGTATTTGCCATTTGATTTAAGCTGCATTTTCTCCCGTTTTCATCAGTCCTGGCCCTCTCCTGCTGTATATCTCCCTGTTTATCTACTTTCCAAAGGCTTCCCCCTATTTCTCCGGCCTGGATCAATACGGCTGCAGAGCCCACTGGCAGCTCCTTGCTGCTGCTGCCTGTAGTTTTTCTTGGGGGACTTGTCCAGTATTTCTTGTTAAGCTTCTGTCTCAGCTTGTTCCATTTCTCATTAGGCTTCTGCCCTGGCATTGTAGTATTTCTTGTATTTCCACGGTGCCCAGCGGATCTCTTGGAATTCTTAATGTCGAGGCTTAAAGCCCCTCCTCAGTGCTCCCGAGTGCTCCTGGACAGGCTGGAGGGGGCGAGCAGAGAGACACGTGGCTTTGCCAGTGGAGAAGAGAGTGTCTCTGGCTCCAAACTGGGCCATGATTTTTTGTCATCAATGGAGTGATGGGGATTATTTGTATTTTGTGGCTGTTTTTCCAGGGGATGCATTTCCGGGGGTCATGGTGGGTGGCGGTACTGGAGGGTGGGTGACAGAACCCAGGCTGGGGGGGATGGATGTGCTGGGGATGTGACAGCTGGAAGGGCAGAGCAGGGCAGCCCCTGCTGAGCCTCCTCTGTGCCTCCTGAGAACCCCAAACTGTGACCCCTGAATCCCTGGCCAGCCCCAACCCATGACCCCTGCCCGAATCCCCAGCTGGTCCCAAAAGATGACTCCAACATCCTTGGCCAGTCCTCACATGTATAACCCCTGCATCCCTGGCCAGCCCCAGAGCAGGAGCTCCTCCACCCTTGGCCAGCCAGCACAACATCCTGGCTATTCCAAAGGGGTTTTTTTTTCCATCTGCATCCCTCTCAGGATTTCCAAGAGAAAATCTGCTTTTAAAACCCAGCCCAGCTTTGCAGCTGTCAGGAGCCAGCAGATGTATTGCTCTCCGTGGCTGCATCTCTGAGTATTAAACACGACGCTGCCACACAATATTTCCTCGGATGCCACAGCACCACGGGAGCCAAACAGTGTCCTTTAAAATCAAACCAATTTTTCCTGTCTCCTCCACAGAACAGTCTTATTTATCCACACTGAAGCAGCTGTTACTGCAGGTTAACCAAAGGTTGTAAAAACATTTTTCAAATGCCCTTAACTTTGCATGGTTTGTTATTGAAATTATTAATCTCGGGTTGAGGGTTTTTTCCTTATCAGATTGGTATAAAACAGAGAAATCCGGCCCTTCAGTGCCTGGAGGAGCGTTCTGTCCCCCAGACTCAGAGCCTTCCCAGGCATGGAGCCTCTCCACACTGCCTGGGAGGGATGGGGATTGAAGGAATGGGGACTGGGGGAAGGGAAATTGTGTGATGGTTCAGTCCTTGCTCTCCTGTGCTAAACCTCTGCCTGGCAAATCCCTTGGTGCTTCCTCACATGCTCCCTCTGAGCAGGTGATTCCCTCACCCAGGAGGGGAAACTGAGTGTGGTGAAACCCAACCTCCTCCCCAGCCTGATCGGGATCATTCACAAGGAACTAAGGGAATGACTGTTAAATGCCAACAAAAGTTAAACAAAGCCATTGGGGAGATGCTGCATCAATCAGGGGCTGGTTAACCTGGGGAAGGATGTCACTCGGGTGGTGACATCTGAAACACCTGGCCAGGTGTCCAGAGCTGCCCAGCCCCTCGTTACCTCCCTGTTAGTGGGGACACAGATGACACTGTGACAGATGTAGAAGGGAGGCACAGCTCTGACACAGGGGAGTGTGGTGGGCAGGAGGACAAGGGATGGCAGTGGGGATGGGAGGTGGCCACGGAGCATCCTGGTCCTGTAACTCACCCACCAAGCCCAGGGCTGACAGAGATGTATTTTTAGCTGCTGCAGCACAATTAAGTCTTCTTGTTATTCTCAGGAGAAGGAGGTTGTTGGTTTACTTGCAAATGCTTGAGGTAATTCTCTAATGGCTCCCCCACCATTGCACAGACACTGTTTTCCATCTCTTATCATATGTAATCCCTAATGATTCCTCCGTTATGTCCTGTTTTATTAAAGCACCATTGAACTATAGCCTATTGATTTAGATTTCACAGACAATTGAAATTTAAATTGACTCCAAATTGAATGTCTCCATGCAATCTGTGTTCTGCACTAAAGATAGATAAAATGCTTCTATTTTTGATAACAACTTACAGCGGAGGCACATTTTAATTTCGGGAGGCGCAGAAAGGTGACAGGATTTCCATGACAATGGCAGGTGGCCCGGGGACAGTGAGTTCCTCATCCCCCTGGGCATCTGCCACCTCCATGGGGCTCAGTGGGAGCTGCAGGCCAGCATGCATGTGGCCTTTTGTGTTGGATTTGGGGAAAAATGGAACTTCGTGCCATGGAGGATGTGGCAAGGGAATCCCTGGAGGGCTCTTGGGTTACTGAGCACCAGTCCAGCCACCCACACTGGCTGCTCAAAGAATCCCTCAGTGGTTTGGGCTGGAAGGGACTTTAAAGCTCTTCTCATTCCACCTCCCTGCCCTGGGCAAGGGCACCTTTCCACTATCCCAGGCTGCTCCAAGCCCTGCCCGGCCTGGCCTGGGGCACTTCCAGGCCTGGACACCACCCTCACAGTGACGAATTTCTTCCTGGTATCTGGAGCTGGAAGACACCCACAAGGACCATCAATGGTGGCCCTGCACAGGACACCCTCTGGAATGTCCCTGGGAGCAGCTGGAGAGCAGAACTGACAATCCAAACAGCACCAGAGGGGAAAACCCCAAATGTCTGCCAGGTTTTCCTCATCAAATGAAGGGTTAAATGCAGCTCTGGGGGTGCTGAGGCCTGGCTGGGACTGCAGCCCATTGCTGGGAGCACACGGGAGCTGTGCCTGGGCCTGGCACCGTGGCTCTCTGCTGCCTGTGCCCCATACCCCATGGTCCCACAGAGTGTGGCCATCCCTGAGGCTCCAGGGCCCTGAGCTCCCACCTCCAGGAGCTGCTGTGTAAATAACCAAGAGTTACAGGCTGTGATCTGCCACCGGCTCTGCTCGTGTGCCTCCCGCCGGGAATAATGGCTGTGTTCCAGCCGACCTTAATGCCAGCACAGATAATTCTTGCAGTGCAATGAGCTGTTTATTGGCTTATGGATACAGCCCTGTCAGGAGGGGCCATCCCCTGGGCAGGGATGGGGCTGGGGGGTTCTCATTGGGGTTGGAGCATCCCCTGATGCCCCTCAGCAGCACTGGCAGCCCGGCCCCTGGCCCCCTCCAGGGTGGGTCCATGGCAGCATCCTCGGAGATGAGGGTTTGGGAAACATCCCTGAGCACCCCTGGGCAGCATTTCTGGGGGGCAGAGCTCAGCCCTGCTCTGCAGAAGAGGAAGGATGATTTCCAAATATTGTGGGGACACACAAATATTGTGGCCTCAAGTTGCACCAGGGGAGGTTCAGGTTGGACGTAAGGAAGGGTTTGTTCACAGAAAGGTTTGTCAAACATTGGCACAGGGTGCCCAGAAAGGCTGTGGCTGCCCATCCCTGGAAGTGCCCAGGGCCAGGTTGGGCACTGGAAGTGGACCAAAGCCACCTGCGATAGTGGAAGGTGTCCCTGCCCATGGCAGGGCCTGGGATGAGAGGATCCTTTAGGGGCCATTCTGTGATTCCTTGATTTCCTCCTTGTTGGGGCTGTGTGCGGGTTGGGTCCCTGCTCCAGGGATGAGAAGGTGACAGGAGACCCAGCAAAATCTGCTGACGTTGTGCTGCCCACCTGGAAGGCCAACCCACCCCCAAACTCCTCTGCTGCACATCCCATGCCTTGGGAGCCCACCTGAACTCCTGCAACTGGAGCTGTCACCTGATTTCTCAGGGCACCCTGGTTTTCTACAAATGATGGACAGTAATTAAAACTCAGCTAATAACCTCCTCACTCCTGACATTTCTACAGGGGTTTTCTTCACCATTATCTACATATAGATTAAAAATCGTAATTGGACCAGAGATAGGGTTAGAAAAATCCACCCCATTCCCAGTGATCGTTTGCCAGTGAGTGACACTTGAAAATTTTATTTAATCTGAGGAAAATCGAGTTGAACTTCAGTAAAAGTTGGGGTAATGGGAAGTACCTGTCTTGGGTAGGAAATGCACTTTCTGAGGGGTGGGAGGGAAGAGAGTGGAAGGGGATGGGACAGCGACAGGGATCATATTGATGTTTCCATGCCAAGAAAGTAAAAGAAGTGAGGAATCGCTGCTGTGGCAGCATCAGGTGCTTTAAGGATTCCTTGGGAACAACCACCCAAGCTGAGAGTCAGTCCAGCCTCCCCCAGCTCTTCCCAGTTTCCATCTCTCTGTCCTATCTCGTGGCTGAGGCTTTCCCAGGATGTCCCAATGGCCACTCAGCTGCCCCCAGGCACCCCAGGAAAGGAAAGATACTGTGAAATCTGGGCATCCTCCCACCCACCCCAACCCCACACGGACTACAGACACTTAATTACAACCTCAATAATTGTTATACCACGGAATTAGTAATGGGATAATGACAGCATTTATTGGAAGCAGTGACATATTAACTAAGCGGGGCAGTATTAATTGCAATGGTGAATTATCCTCATAGACACTATTTCAATTCTTGTTTTGTCACTATTACGTTTATGACAGCAATAATTACGTCTCTAATATACTCATTATTGGGAGATACACAGAATAAGTCTGGATAAATGCAGCAATTAAGGGATAATGCTCCTGGTGGGGAGTTGAGGAGCAAGAAATGGCTTTGGAGGCTGGTTTTAAGGACTGTCCTGATGGACAGTCGATACTTGGTGGCTCAGCTGCTGCTGTGCCACGGGACAAGGGCTTGGCACAGGGAAGCATCCAGTGATCACACTGCCCTGAGATCCTAAAGAGCTTCTGGACATGGGATGGTTTGAGCAGGGATGCCAATCTGGGGGGGGTCCAATGGGCAGGGGTGCCCAGGGGTACCTGTCTGGGGGGTGCCTGTGAGTTAGAGTGCCCAGTGTGCCCTTGGATGCCACATTGGCAAAGATTTTCAACACCATCAACCCAGAATCGCCACCACGTTCTCCACAAAACCTTGTCCCCAAGTGTCACACCCACGTGTTCTCTGGTCACCTCCACCACCTCCCTGGGCAGCCCCTTCCAAAGCCTGACCACCCTTTCCATGAGGACATTTCTTCTGATGTCCAACCCGAACTTCCCCTGGTGCACCTTGGGGCCGGTTCCTCTCTCTGGTCACTCCTCCCCTCCTGGCTCCCCCCTCCTGTCGAGGAACAGAGAGAGAAGAGGTCCCCCCGTTACACTCCGTGCTGCTTCCCGCCCTCATTCCTGTTACACTCGGTGCACTCCTGTTACACTCCTGTTACACTCCTGTTACACGCCCTCATTCCCGTGCCGTGCTTATCCCCCGGAGCCAGAACAAGGGCGCTTGTCCCCGAAAAGCGCAGCCCCTTCCCCAGGCACATCCCGCCCTTTCTCACAGTGTCAGAACGGACCGTCCTTCCGTCTGCGGGTGCCGAGACATCCCCGCGCAGGGTTTCCACAGGTGCCCGCGCTCCTCGATGTGTCCCCACACGGTGTCCCTCTCTCCCCGCGGCACGGCCGCATCCCGCGCTGCCAGCGCCGCCATCCATCACATCCCCGCCGCTCCTCGCAGACAATGAGGCAAAGTCGGGCTTTTCAGGAGCGCCACTTTGTTGTTTGTACAAAGGAGTTGGGCTGTTAACACGTGTAAGGTAATGGGATCCCCCCCGGCTGCGCGGGGCTCTGCCTGATGGATTACCCACCCCATTCATCTAAATTATGTCACAGGCAATGAGGAACTTGCTTAATCTGTCCGAAGGCAGGGCCGGGGCGGCTGCGCTGGCACACGCTGCCGCTCCCTCCTCGCTGTCACCGCGGCGGCGACAGCCCGGTCCCCACCTGGGGCCACATCCAGCCCCCGGGAGGGTGTTACCCACGGGGATACGGGCGGCCCTGCCCGGGCCAGAGAGCTGCCGCAGGTTTTCCAAGCTCCTCGGCGTTCCAGTGTGTGAAGGGGCTCAGCAAAGAGACGCAGAGTGGCTTTGGACATGGGCAGGCAGCGATAGGACAAGAGGGAACTGTTCTAAACGAAAAGAGGAGAGAATCAGATTTGATGTTGGGAAGAAGTTAGAGGAGCCCAGAGAAGCTGTGGCTGCCCCATCCCGGGCTTGGAATAACGCGGGAGAGTGGAAAGGGAAGAGTTTCTTCCTCACAGTGAAAAGTTTCTTCCTATCGCCCACATCAGCTGCAAAGAATCTCCAGGGACCCCACCAGCGACAATAAATTGGGTCCATCTCTGCTCACACATCCCACGCTGCCGCTCACCCAAAGGAAGAATCAATCCGGTTTATTTCAGAGATGAAGAAAGGAAGGAGAGAGGAGAGAAAACCCAGTTTCCCTCCCAGTTCGGTGCCCGGCTGACGCCTGGAGATGGTGTCTAATTGGACAAGGCCGTTGGTCCTGCAGTGATGGTGTTTGACTAATGACAGGCTGAACTCTCCGCCGGGGCTGCCTGCACTGGAATCGCCCCGGGCGATCACCCAGCCGCGTGTTCCAAATGTGGCAAAGGGAATCGTCTAATAAAGCGATAAAGTGAGGGACCCGCTAAATGATTTGTCTTTTAACTATTGTAATGGATTTTTTCCCCCCTAACATTGTTTTATGTCGGAATGCAAGAAATTATTACAAGTAATTAGAGTCATTTCGATTCAAATCTCCGCTTGGGTTTGACATATTTTGCATACTTCCACCCCGTATAACAAGTCAGCTCATAAAAATGCAGGCAGCTCGGAGTGTGGCGGCTCAGGCGAGAGCCGGGGTTGTCTAAACTACCGTCAAATGCCTTTGCCTTAGTGAGAGAGGGGAGGGGAAGGGGGGGGGGGAACAGCACCACATAAATTTATTTTGTCTCATTAGGGAGCAAGGGAGAAGTGTGGTTCTGCATCGCCTCGGAGCCGCAGTGTCCCCTGGCACCAGCGCGGCTCCCTGGGCACTGCCAACCCCAGGAACCAGTCTGGAATGGGAATGTTGAGTGTTTCATCCCCATTCTTCAGCACCCTGAGTGTGCACAGGCACCGAGGGGCTCTGAGCAGGTGTTTGCCCACCCTGCCTAAAGCAGCTGTGCTTGAGCACAAACCCTTGGCATCTTTGGGGTGCTTGGCAGGAACCCCCTGCCCCGTTGTCTTCTCCAGGGAGATCAGGGGCTCATCAGCATTTTCATGATGCGGTAACTAATGGAGTCACACCCAGGCCGTGGCACAGCTCCTCATCAGCCTTGAACCCAGAGCACTGGCACAGCCCCTGCACCAAGGGCATCACTGCCCACGGCACCAGCCAGCCCGGAGTGCTCTGGCCAGGGAAGAGGGAGAGCTCGGGAATGAGAGTGACTTTATGACAGAGAGAAATCCTGTCAGGCAGCCCCCAGTCACTGCAAGAACACTTTAGCACAGGGCAGGAGCATCTCTGCAAGTACAAGGGGTCAGTCGGGCAGTAGGGCTCAGCACCAGGCTCAGCACCAGGCTCTGTGCCAGGCTGTCACACTGAGCCCTCAGGTGTCAGGAGAGCCACCAGGGACAGCTGGGTGGCTCTGTGGTGGCTGTGCCAGGGCTGGCGGGGCAGCTTGGACCCCCAGAACTGTGGCACAGACAAAATGATGCTGCTCAGCTGGGGCCAAATCCTGCTTGGATGCCCAGGGCTGCGGCAGAGGGGAGGTGCTGCTGCTTATCAGGGGCTGAATCGTGGCCGTGCCCCTGTGCAGGGGCTGTGCTGTGCTGACAGCGCTGGAGATCTGCTGCCCACAATCAGATGGGATCTTTCACCCGCCGCTTTATGTATCTCAGCCTGTACACACCATCTCAATACCAGATCTTATTCTTTCTATTTGTCTTGTTTGAAAGCCCCTGTGTAGGAGAGACAATTTTTTAACTGTAAGATGGATTGCCTGGAGCTGTGCGACAGCAGGGCCGGGGAGGCAGGGGATGATGGATAACGTACAAATGATTAGAGGACAGGCCGCACAAATTCAGAGGGAGAAAAAAACATCCCCAGCAATGTCATGGCTCCTTCCCCTCTGGTCAGCGCTGGCACAAGTGCTGCCTGTGCCCATGGCTCCTCTCTGACACAAACCCTGCAGCTCCCCAGAGCCACAGAACCGCGCCGGGTGTGATGCTGGTGCTGCAGGATCCCTTCAGCCCCTCACTGACCCCCCTGGGCAGCTCTGCAGGGCTTTGTCCCTGTCCTCATCCTGCTCCCAAGGGAGCCTTGGGCTGGGAGATGCTGAGTTCAGCCCCCAGCAGGCACACACAAGGTGCCTCAGGTCTGGCCCGTGTCACCACTGCCAGCTCAGCCCCGTGCCACCCCACAGTTCCCAGTCCTGTGACTCATCTTCCCATCCCTCTGCTCACCCAATACAGATGCTGGCACCTCTGTTCAGCTATTTTTCAACTTAAAGGGCTAATAATGCCTTAATAAAACTGTTTAATTGCAGAAAATGTCCTTTATTAACCATAATCACCATATGGTTGCAAAGTACTTATGGCCACATTAATTCCCTGGGAAAGTGAAGCATCTCTGGTGACAGTGGCATTAACAGGGTGTGTTTAAATTATTCCACATGCACCCATGCTAAGTCCTTGGAGATTAAAGGACCTTGTCATGGGGCAGGAGTGGAAGCCTCTACCAGAGCTGCCCCCTGTGCACACGTGGCCTTGTCGCTGCCTCATGAGCCCGGCTGCCTGTTGTGGTGGCCCTCCACAGCCACAGCAGGACCCTGCAGCCCCTCTGCTGTGGCACTGAGACCTTGTTTGGTGGCAGATGCTGGTGCTGGGTGGCCCAGCCCGGGGGGCTCAGCGTGAGGTGCAGCCCCTTCTCCTACACCCCCTGTGCAAAACCCCGTCAGCAGCGGCCAATTAATCCATTACCCAGAGATGCATTTGCCATGAGCTGCTGAATCACTGACTCCAAAGCAATTAGCAAAAGTAATGAACTTCAGAGCCGGCGGCACTGAGGGGAGCTGTTAACCCCTTCTCCTCCGGAGGAGGTGGCTGGAGAAGCTGGTCCACGAGGATGTCCAGAGCCTTGGCTGCTCCCACCTGGGCGAGGTGTGAGTGACACACCCACGTGTCTCTCTTTCCTTCCCAGCCCAGGGCTCCTGGAGGGAGCTGGGGTCACCCCAGTGTCCCCAGGTGCATCCCCCCTCCAGGACAGACATCCCTCTCCTCTGCCGAGCCCCCAGAGCCAGCGCAGGGTGTCGGATCAGCATTGTCTGCACAAGGTGATGTTCTGCATCGTGGGCTCTCTAATCCTCCAGCACACAGGGATTGATCACTTGGCGCAGTAGCAGCTCACAACAGACACAAAGAAATGTCCCTTCCCAGGCTGGATCCCACTCCAGGCAGCTCCCCTGGCACTGGACACAGACCCAGGGGACAGGTCTGCTGGAGACAAAGGGGACTGTGATACCTCTGCCCCCCCCATCCTCAGCAAAGGCTTGGTGCAAAGCTGGAGGAGAAGGAATTGCACTCATTTTTCAGCTGCCGCAATTTTACGTGTAATTAAGTTTATTAATTGTGTATATTAGTGATGAAATGGAGACACATGACCGTGGGAGCCCACCCCAGCAGCCATCCATCTCCTGGCCCCTGTCCTCGGGGAATCACAGCTCTGCCACACCATCTGCAGAGGGGTCCCTGTGTCACCCCACTGCCCTGGGACAGGGGAGATGCTGCTGCTACTAAAGCCTGTGCAAATGGGCCCCAGAAATGCTGCTGGGAGCATCCCTTCCACCCCCTGCCATGGGCAGGGACACCTTCCACTGTCCCCGGGCTGCTCCAACCTGGCCTTGAACACTTCCAGGTAAGGGGCAGCCACAGCTGCTCTGGAGAAGGTTCCAGAGGAGGAGAGACACAGTGTGAATGCAGATGGGCGGAGAGACGGACAGACTGAAGCACCCTGAGGAAAAACAACTGTGATCATTATTCCTAAGAAACAAAGTCTGTGAATTGCAGCATTAACCCCGTGGCCCCTCTGCCCTGTTTGTGTCTCAGCTCATCCCAACATCCCCTCCTGCTCAGTGCCACTGTCCCTTTGGGGTGGGCAGGGGTCCCCAGAAGGGACAGGCCAGGGCTGGGCTCACAAGAGAAGCAGCTTCTGGCAGGTTTCTCCCTTTGGCTGCTCGAGGGGGTTCAGCCCTATTAGTGATTTGCTAATTCTCATGGCCCTGGGTGCAGCCAGAGGCTGAAAACTCCTCATTTCCCTGCTCCAGGACTCCGGAGGATGAGAAGCCGTCTCATTTAGATGGCACCTTTCCCTGACTGGATTTAGGTTTTGCCACTTAAAAAAACAACAACGAAGGGACAGAGTATCAGAGCACAGATGCTCTGGGTTTGCTGCCTGTCTGCAGCTGCAGGGGCAGGAAAATGGGTCCCTGGAGCAGCAGGTTGGGGATGACCATGAACACAACCCAGGTACGTGTCTGTAACCCAAGGGAGGCAGCTGGGGCACCATTGGTGCAGCCTGTTGTGCCCCGGGGCTCTGGGGACACAGGCACTGACCCCTGGCTGGGCACAGGGCAGGTGGCACCAGGCACACACACCTGCAGCAGGTGAGGTGGGAGCCATGTGCTGGTGCCTGTGCCAGGAACAGGGGCCGTGGCAGCAGCAAGAGGAGCACCAGGAGCAGCAGGGCAGTGACATGTAAGCACAGGGGACAGAGGTGACATGGTAAGAGCCAGTGTGGTGACCCAGCACTGGGAGAGGGACACTGGGAGCTACCTGACAGGAGCTGCCATCAGAGCACAGAGGAGAGAGGCAGCATCTGTGAGCAGCAAGAAGCTGCTCTTAACCCACGATGGCGATGGGTCCTGGGGTAGGGACTGGAGTAACGTGAATCCTGAGAGAGGCTGAGCTCAGAGTTCCTGAGAACCAGGGGGGATGAGGGAGGCCTTTCCTCAGGCCAGCCAGTGTGTGTTTGCAGTCACATCCTGCATCCCTCAGCTGTGGGTGCTGAGAGTCGGTGCCTTCCCAAGCACATCTGCCTTTGGTTTTGGCTCCAGCAGTCCCACGGTGCAGCCCCACATCTCCCCAGGGCTGGGGGTTAACCCCAGCCAGGGACCTCCTTCATTCTTTCCATGAGGTACTTCTTGTGAACATCTGGTTAACATTTTCCGAATGAAAAGAGTTCTTCTTTGCTGAAAAATGGCTCCTTTCCTCTTCTCAAAATTGCTGAGATATGTGAAAAATTGCCTTTTTTTTTTTCCTTCCCCAAGGTGTTCTGCCCTTAACCAGCTTTCCTGTAGGATCAGAACCTGCCATCAGTGTCCCTCCCAGGAAACACCTTCCCCGGCCAGTGCCAGTGGGATCAGCCACTGCACACACCCAGCAAAGTGGAGCAGGTCCTTGTCCTGGGGGTTCTCTCCTTGGGGTCACCCTCCTCTCCCCTGGGAGGGACATGGCTGTGGTTTGACACTCAATCCCAGGATGGGACACTGGTCACACAGGGTGTCCCCACTCTAGCAGAGACCTGCAGCTGCTTCCCGCCGTGAGGCCAGTGCTGGGGGTTCTGCAGGTCCCAGGGCTTGCAGGGACAGGGTGACATGTCCCTACAGGTCCCTACAGGTCCCACATCCTCCTCCCCTTGGGATCCCAGCCCAGCTGTGGCTGCTCAGGATAATGGGGCTCCAAAGCTTTCTATGTGGGGGGGAGAACTTGCATCTTCCCCCCCCACCACCTTCAAATTTCCATCCCTCGGATCTGATCGGGCCCTCTGGGGACCAGGATGCCGTTTGATCTCATTTTGTGTTCCATTTCTGATGTTACACCTTGTCACGGTGTATTAAGTGCCATCAAGCTCTGTAACTCAGTGACACGAGAACCTGATGCTACATGATCGACAAAAATACGCCGGTCCCCGGAGAGCTGCTGACACTGTCAGCTCCGCCAGCTCCCGCCGTGTGCCAGGCACAGACCCCCTCTCCTGGCGCCGCCGAGGGGGGAGCTGCATGCCATTAAACCTGATGTCCTGGAGCCTGACACATGCAGAAAATGAGGCCCTCAATTAACGGCAGGATCTGTATCCGGAGGTGTTGAAGCACCTTGGGGCTGCGGAGGAGCAGAGCTGGCAGGGACACACAGACACACCTGCCCGTGGGCATCACCTCCCCCCGTGCCGACGGGGCAGGGGCAGGAAGAGCCTCGAGGGGCTCCTGGGCAAAGGCTGAACCCGACGTGTGTCACACAGGGTCAGACTGACCCTCGGGGACGGGGCACATTTGGGATGCCCAGGGTGAGGGGAGGAGGGGAGGAGCAGCAGCGGGGGATGCTCGGCTGTGTTGGGTGGGAGGGCATCACCCCCTGAGCCCCCTGCCGCTGCCTGGGGGATCCTGGCTGGTTTAATCCACGGTTATTTCCCTTATTTGCCTCTCCCGGGTTCCCTGACAATCGTTAATGTGCGAGTTGACTGATTTTCATGGTAATATGCTAAACAAGTGCCTCTTTCTTTCCTCAGCGATCCAGCGGCTCCGCCAGAGCCCCGTGACAGACTCGGCGCACAATACCCCGATGCAGGGAATGTGCTGTGCCAAAGTAATTCCGAGTGAAATCCCAGGGGATTTATGTCAAGGACAAAATAGTGTATCCCATGGGTAAATATAGTTAGCACAGCTGCAAAACAGAATTTATTTCTTGTTTGCGATATCATTTGTAAAGTATGGCATAGGGGAAGCTTTAAAAATGAAATTATAGCAGGCAATAAAAAAAGCTCATAGCACTGTATTCAAATTATGCAACAGTAATATGCCGAGTTCATAAATAAACATCTCTTATTAACCCTTCTCACAGCAAAAGGGTGTTTTTTCCCGGAAATAAACAGTCCGAGTGAAAACCCACCGGCAAACAGCGGTGAGGCAGGTCTGCAGAGGGTGGCACCCGTGGTACTTGCAGCAGGACGGGCATCCCACAGCCCAGCTGCACCCCGGCTCCCGGGAAATTTGGGGTGTGGGCAGGGAATGGACCCCCCAGCCCTCAGCCCTGCTCCCCCCGGCCCCTCCCGGGTAATTAAGCCCAGCCCAGCGCCGTTAATCAGTGTTGTTTGCACATGCAGGGAGGGCGCTGCCATTTCATTAGCTCGAGTGAGGACTCAGCACACTTTGTGCAGCTTCAATAATTCTCTTTAAAGTTATTGAGAAATGGATGCTTAATTATATTTGCATATGAAAAATAGGGTCTAATTAGTTTGATTGATTATTATTTTAACCTTAATGACATTTTGAGTATCTGTCCCAACTAATAGCGAACGTATCGCTAATAAATCACAATTCTTTATAGCATGTTCCATCGAGCTTCCTTTTGAAAAGCATTTTATTAATCCACCAGAATGTATTGAAAGTGAAACAAGTCAAACAACTGCTCATTTGTTAAACTCTTTAAATGTCAGATTTATACAAGAGTAATAGTACAGGAAATAAGTCCCCACGAAAGACATCTGTGGGCCAGGGACACTCCAAATCTTTGTTATTTTAGGGAAATATATTAAGGAAATAAAAATTCAATTATGTCATTTATTGCACTAAATAAATTTATATCGACTGGCATAAATGTTTTGCATTAGCAGATGTTCTTCCCTGCAAACTCCCTGATTTGCCATGGCCGAGCTCCCCAGTGGAACAGCGATCCCGGAGAGGTGGCAGCAGCAGGATCCAGAGCCGGGCCCAGCTCTGGGATCAGCTCAGCCTTGGGAACACTGGGAAAAATCCCAGCTGGAGCCAGGGCTGTCCAGGGTGGGACTGTGGGCACC
Organism: Pitta sordida; assembly: GCA_013390025.1. Classification (NCBI taxonomy): domain Eukaryota; kingdom Metazoa; phylum Chordata; class Aves; order Passeriformes; family Pittidae; genus Pitta; species Pitta sordida. The sequence goes on from WEKX01014391.1 coordinate 50,303, forward strand.
CCGTGTGCCAGGCTGGAAGCACCACCCACCCCCCGAGAAATAACCCAGACCCACGATTGGAATTCTTGGGTGGTGGTGATGCCCCTGCCATCAATGCCTTAATTAGAAATTAGAATAGTCACATTGGCATAAATTAAATCAGACTAAAGATGATTAACAAAGTAATGCAAGAAATCATTAAATTAAACCACTGTGCCAAGTCCACTGCTGATCTATCACAAATTTGGGCTGCTAATGAGCTCTTAATTAGTGAGTTCGGTCAGAATAATTCACGTCACTCAATTTGAAGAAGACACTTTATTTATTTTTTTTCCATGCAAATGTATCAACTAATGGGTCCATAAATAAACAAACAAGTGTCAGCCCTGGCAGCAGTGGGGGGGAACTGGCAGCAGTGGGTTGGTTCCCCTGTGCCCCCCACACCCACCGGGGGCTCTGGCAGCTCAGCCCCCCCTTGCCCATGGCTGATCCTGCCCTGCCTGGCACAGCCCTGGCATGGGAGCAGCAGCAGTGAGAGGGTCTAGCCCCATCCCAGGGCACAGAACTGCCCTGCAGCCACCTCCTGCAGCCCTGGGGACACTGCCCCGGGTCCCCTGTCCCCAGCACAGCGTGTGGCAGCACCGGGTCACCCTCTGGAGGAGCAGTGTCTGCAGAGCAGTGCCAGGAGGGACAGCCCTGACTGGGGACACTGGCAGGAAACGGGGAATGCCAGAGGGGCAGGAGATGTGACCCTGGGCTCAGCAAAGTGGGCAGGAGATGTGACCCTGCCAGGATCCACAGGGTCACTCACGGAATCCTGGAACCACGGGATGGGTTGGGCTGGAAGGAACCTTAAAGCTCATCCCAAACCCTGCCACAGGCAGGGACACATCCCTGAGCAGCTGCTCGGTGTCCCACGAGGGGACGGGTGTGCTGAGGGCTGAGAGCTGCTGTTACAGCACCTGCAGGGAAAATAAAGCCTTTGAAAGTGAGTCCGGGCAGGGAATGAGGAGGGTGGAGCTGGACAGGGAACCCCCCGCACCTCCCCTCCCATCCAGTGAACCATCTGGCCTCCAGAAATGGTGACATTTTCCACCAGGAGTCTCTCCAGAATCGAGTCCTGCTGGGTCCCCCATCCTGGCACAACACATAAAAGGGACAGAAATGAATCCTGATCCTGTCAACCCCACAATCCAGAGCAGTGGCACCAAGGAATGACGAGAAAGAGCCAGGGAGGGTGACCTGGAAACCCTGTCTGCATGCACCAGGGCTGCAGTTGTGACTGCTGCGGGGGGGTGTTGGGGGTTGGGGAATTAAGCAAAGCACATCACTTTTTTTGCATAATTGAATTCTCTGCATATTTTTTTCTTTCTGTGCATAATCTTCCTTTCATGTTGTTCATGTACTTCCTAGATAATTCAGAGGTTACTTTCCTTGAAAAGAAAATACTGAAAGAACCTATGGCACTCTATCCTTAAGTATTCCACTTGTTGTAAACTCCCCGAGGAACCTTACAGACACTAAACATCAGTGGAAAAATATTCAATACATTTTCAGAACAGCTCTTTGTACTTGAAATACTCTGGTTGATATTAAAATATTCTCATCATCCTATAATTTATAAGAATTCATTGAAGTAAAAAAGACTCCATTTCTCCCCTAATTTTATTTAGTGGTGGCAGCAGCGGTGCCAAGCCCTGTGCCATCGCTGGTCACTGTGTGTGCCCAGCACGGGGTCACATCCTGCACCTCCCAGCCCGGGCTGGGGCCAGGGGCAGGCAGGGATCACGCTCTGCTTCCCAGCACACCAACAAAAGCAGATCTGGAGGAGGAGAGGAGCAGAAAATTGCCCACTGACATTTCAGCAGCAGCTCTGTCAGAGCTCAGCCCCGGCTGTGACAGGCTGGGGGGACACAGGGATGAGCCGGGGGCAGCAGTGGGACCCCCTGGCACTGTGTGAGTGGCACGGGTGGCACCTGCACGGCGTGGCTGGACAGGGTCAGCCCCTCCAGAGCCATGCCTGATGTATCCATGAGGATTTCCCCCATCTCCTGGGAAGGGCACAGGGAGGCTGCCAGGGCCAGGAGGAGGATCCGCAGAGCAGAGGGATCCCCAGAGCCAAGTAAGGCTCCCATCAGGGCCACAGAGCTCATGAGCCACTTCCATTTTGGTGTTAAAAAGGAATTT
>WEKX01014391.1:54968-184968 GCA_013390025.1 Pitta sordida
TCAAATCTACATGGTGGCCAGTCACACCAGTCTGGGCTCTCTGGGACACTGGGAGCCAGGTTTCCACATCCTCCAGTGCGACCTCTCCCCAGGGGTGCTGAAGTAGAGAGAGTTGAGCGAGAGCCATTCTGGGTCTGAGGGAACTGAGCCTGTTCCCGGTGCCAGCACTGAGCAGCACCCACTGTTATCCAGGGGGGTGGAATGAACTTTAAGGTTCTTCCCAACCAAAACCATCCTGGAATTTTATTCTCTTGTTCTGGATGTTTCCTTGCAGAGGTGATGACAGATGGGAGCAAGGTCAGAGCCTGGGATGTATCCCCAGGGTCGCTGGCTGGTGGTACCAGGCGAGGCCGTGCCCGGCGAGGCCGTGCCCATCCCAGCCCCACCAGGCCCCGCGGATCACCAGAGAGCAGAGCACGAGCTGCTGGAGGCAGAGCTGGAAAAGGCAAAGCAGTGACGAGGAGCATTACTATGGAAACTCCATCAGTTCCACTCCCCCGGCTCAATCCACTCCTGGAACCAGCCGGGCTGGGAGGAGAGGCAGGGGAAAAAAAGGTGGGAAGAGCGAGAGAGGAACTCACCTGAAGCGAGTGAGTGCACAGGGCTGATCAGATCCACCACTGCACACGGCAGCTCTAGTTAGGAAGCACTGCTTTAAAAATAAGCAGAATTTTAATTAAGAATTGACACACATTTATTCCTAATGACAAGGAACCTGACAGCCATGGCAGGTGCCGTTAATTACAGCCCCAGTGCCAAGCCCCCGCAGCACCCTGGAGGGGTGTCCGTGGGGGGAATGTCTCCGTGAGGGTGACCTGCTCCTGCAGCTGCACCCACAGCTCTGACTTCTGTGCTCTGGTCACCCAGTTACCCCAGTGCACGACCAGTAACTGGGCAGTTCAGCCTTTCAGCAGAGACAGTTCCATGCTGGTAGTAAAGAGCATTTCTTTATTTTGCTCTTCAGCAANAGCCCTGTGCCCCCCTAGGTGAGCAGGATGGCACCATTCCCAAATCTACATGGTGGCCAGTCACAGCAGTCTGGGCTCTCTGGGACACTGGGAGCCAGGTTTCCACATCCTCCAGTGCGACCTCTCCCCAGGGGTGCTGAAGTAGAGAGAGTTGAGCGAGAGCCATTCTGGGTCTGAGGGAACTGAGCCTGTTCCCGGTGCCAGCACTGAGCAGCACCCACTGTTATCCAGGGGGGTGGAATGAACTTTAAGGTTCTTCCCAACCAAAACCATCCTGGAATTTTATTCTCTTGTTCTGGATGTTTCCTTGCAGAGGTGATGACAGATGGGAGCAAGGTCAGAGCCTGGGATGTATCCCCAGGGTCGCTGGCTGGTGGTACCAGGCGAGGCCGTGCCCGGCGAGGCCGTGCCCATCCCAGCCCCACCAGGCCCCGCGGATCACCAGAGAGCAGAGCACGAGCTGCTGGAGGCAGAGCTGGAAAAGGCAAAGCAGTGACGAGGAGCATTACTATGGAAACTCCATCAGTTCCACTCCCCCGGCTCAATCCACTCCTGGAACCAGCCGGGCTGGGAGGAGAGGCAGGGGAAAAAAAGGTGGGAAGAGCGAGAGAGGAACTCACCTGAAGCGAGTGAGTGCACAGGGCTGATCAGATCCACCACTGCACACGGCAGCTCTAGTTAGGAAGCACTGCTTTAAAAATAAGCAGAATTTTAATTAAGAATTGACACACATTTATTCCTAATGACAAGGAACCTGACAGCCATGGCAGGTGCCGTTAATTACAGCCCCAGTGCCAAGCACCCGCAGCACCCTGGAGGGGTGTCCGTGGGGGGAATGTCTCCGTGAGGGTGACCTGCTCCTGCAGCTGCACCCACAGCTCTGACTTCTGTGCTCTGGTCACCCAGTTACCCCAGTGCACGACCAGTAACTGGGCAGTTCAGCCTTTCAGCAGAGACAGTTCCATGCTGGTAGTAAAGAGCATTTCTTTATTTTGCTCTTCAGCAAATATGAGGGATGAGGTCTTTGGGGTGGATGTTTGTAGAACTCTTGGCTTTACAGCTTTTCAATCTGGGCTGTGCAGAAGCCCCACTGGGGAATCCCTGCCAGGACCAGTTTGCTGCAGGGGAGGCAAACGTGGCAAGTGGGGCTGTCCCTGGGCCCCGCCAGGCTCACTGCCAGGTACAGCAGCTTGGCAAGAGGAACTTGTTGGTGCCACTGCCACTGGTTTTACAAAGGCCCTTTCCTGGCGAGGCAGAGGCTGACACGGCAGGCGAGCAGGCGGGGCAGGGGACTCGAGGTGGGTTTGCTTGTTCAGCTCCCGTTGGAGTGAACTGGTGCTTCTGAAACACCCCAGAAATGATGGTAAATGTGTTTTAAAATTTTGTGACAGTGCATGCACAAATCACCAATTAAAGACTCCCTAAGTGCCCATTAACATGATAAGTCGTAACAGCTCTAAAAGAGACATTATTGTTTATCACGTCAGCGACCCGTGGATTAAGGACTCCCCAAGTACACATTGACAGGGGGAGTGGAACATTCCGGAGCCGCTCCGAGCAGCGCCGCACTCGGCTGTGGAGAATGGCAGCACGGCAGCATCCTGACTGCCCAGCACCCTGAATGCCCAGCATCCTCACTGCTCAGCACCATGTCTGCCCAGAACCCTGACTGCTCAGTACCCTCACTGCCCAGCATCCTGACTGCTCAGCACCCTGACTGCCCAGAACCCTGACTGCTCAGCACCCAGCTCTCCCCAGCACCCTGACCTGCTCTGCCAACAGGTTCTGGTTCTGACACCTCCACAATTCAGCCACACAACTTTAAAACAGCCTTAAAAATTAAATTCTCATTAATCTCCTCATCCCACTCATCCCCATCCTGCCTTGTCAATCTGCAGCAATTTGAGCTGGAATATGATCTGTTTCGGAGCCACTGACAATCACTGCACCTACTGTTTTCTAACACAGTTATATTTACTCTTTTATTTGCAAATACAGTTTGCGCTTAAAAATCTTCACATTGAATCGAAAAGCAGAGTTTTCCCACAGTGCTACAGCCAGAAATGGAAGCGTTTTGTCAGGGCTGAGCCTTGTGGGAGCTGTAGTCTCGCAGCTCCCAGCACAGCCCTGCCAGTGTCACCTGGCACAGCCCGGGGACACCCCTGGGAGCTCCTGCTCCTCCCAAGGGCCTGGCCCTGCCCCTCAGCCCCGGCTCTGCCTTTTCCTGGGTGCCAGGGGCTGTGGCAGGAGCTGAGCCGGTGCTGTGCCAGGGCGGGACAGGCGGCAATTGTTGCTCAGTGGGATCATGGCTCTTAATTTCCAGCCACCCTCATTCCAAGCCAGGCCTGATAATTATCCACAATACACAATTTGTGCAGGAGCACCAGTTCCCAGGCCTATAAAGAGCCCATTTCCCATTCCAGCTGCACTGACAGGGGTGTACAGTTCAATTTCTGCCCAAGCCCTCATACACTGTCTGGTCCCATGAAGAGCCCTCGGCTTTAGTCTGCTCATCCCAATTATTGTCTCAGGACCACGAGTCAGGCAGGATTCAGACTGAATTCCCCAAATCTCTCCATTAAACAGATCTCTTCTTGTTAGAACCTGTTTATTCAAGATGCAAATGACAGGCTCCCTCCCCAATTGAAATAATTTTCATCCAAAGCCAAATAACACGCTTTAGTCTTCCTGGCATGAAGTGGCGAGCTATTAAAAATGGGAAGGAAATACAGTCAAGCAACTCCATTCCTCGCTTCAGGCCTTCTTCATCAATATTTCACTTTGGAAGCCACAGCTCCATTTTAATGGGAGCCCAGATGGCAGCTCTGTGAGCACACGGAGTGGCAGCCAGGAATGCTGTGGCACCTGTTGAAGATGGCACTGGCTCCATGGCAGGGCCCCTCTGCCTCAGTGTCCCCACCCCAGAGCATGAGAGCAGCCTTGGCATGACTGGTGTCCAGCAGCTCCTGGCTGCCCCGGTGCTGCCCAGGGAGGGGAAGCAGGAGCTCACTGAAGGATGCCCAGGGAGGCTGCTCGGGGGGAGGGTGCTCATGCTGAGGTGGGTGCTCTGCTCCAGGCTCTCAGTCACCTAGTCATGGCTTGACCTTGAAAAAAACCCCAAAGACCCGACTCTGAGCCCCTGGAGGTGGCACCCAGCCCTGAATTTTGCCTGGATCCCTCCCAAGGGTTACAGCAGTGCCCAGCACGATGGGTCCGTACCCACCTGTGGCTGGATCCCTGCACGAGAGGGGAGCTGAGCAGCGGAGCAGCGGGAGGAGGCAGGTCAGAGCAGGGACTCAGCCCAGGGAAGGCATCTCCCTGCTCCTCCCTCTGCTTTGCTGCTCCCTCAGCTCCTGCAGCCCCGTGGGGAGGCTCCGGGAGAGGGAAGGCTCTGGGAGATAGCAGGTTCAGTTACAATGGAAGAGGAGCCTGTTACTCGATCCAAGAGCTGCAGGAGCAGAGATGAATAATGAGTCTACAGCACATCCACTTGTTTTCCTCAATATTCAGACTTGGCTCCTTTCCCTTAGATCCAATACTAACAAAAGTGTATTTGAGATTCCCCCAAGTGTACAGTAACCATGCCAATGTGTTCGCAACTTCCTCCTGGCACGCTGCTGGTACCGTGCAATTACACCTGACACCGTGTATTTAGTGGGGCTCAGGCAAATTCAACACCCTGCCCGGCGCTGCTGAAGGCAGGGGCTGCCTGCAGCCTCCCAGCCCTGCCAGAAACGGCACGTGTGTGCACACGAACATGTGTGTACACACCCTGCTACACACACCCCCCATGTACACACACACGTGTCCACACACATGTTTACACACAAACATGGACACACACACATACACCCCCCCCCACCTGAGCAGGTGCCCAGAGCCCAGCCCGACCAGTCCTACCCCCGTGAAGCTGTGCCAGGACATCCCATCCCTGTGATGTGCCCCAGAGCCAGCCCAGGTAACCCACGGGCAGGTGCTGCCCAGGTAACCCACAGGCAGTTCAGAGAACGTGGATGTGGCATGCCAGGGCTGCAGGAGGGGCGGGATGGGCCACATCCTTGGGCACAGGGCTGGCAGCCAGTGTCCCCTCCAGCCCCCGGTGGCAGGACAGTGGGGGCAGGGGGGAATACAGAGCTGTGCCACTGGCTGCTGCCTCTGCCAAGCAGATGAGTAATCAAAACTCTCGTTCCTGGCTCTGGTGCCAAGATGGGAACAGGAACAGGAAGTACATAACGAGGCCATTCACATGCTAATGACTAAGGAGAGCAGGAGACTGTGCTGCACCACTCTGTCTGCTCCCACTGCAGCCTCGGGATCCTTCCCAAACCTCTCATGTCCCTCCGTACCCATTCTGGAGAGGCCTGCAGACATGCATCCTTCTCCTCCAGTTAAGCCACAAGAAGCCCCAAGGCTGGGCCCCAAAAACGTCCCCACAGCCTCATCCTGGGAGATGCTGCTCTCCAGAGACTGGTGTGGGCAAACAGGGGTCTGGGCACGGGGAGAAGGGTTTGCTGTGCTGGTTCCCTCTGCTCCCACCCACAGGGGATGGAAAGCAGTGCCACTGTGCCCTCAGAGCTGCCAAGAGCTGGGCCATAACTGGCAGCAGCCACTCTTAGGGGTGAGCGTGACAATTGCCATAGGCAATAATTTCCAAATTTTAATCATAGGAGGAGGTGATAAAACCCACTTTCTAATTAGCACAGCCATGGCTCCATGCAAACTTTGGGATGATTCTGTCTTCCTTCTGCTTTGGTGATTTCAGGAGAACATGAACCATCCAATTATCCAATCATTGATACACCGCTCGAGTAGCAGCTAAAAAAGGGGAAAGGTCAGCACATTCCAGAGTGCAGGACTAAAACGCCTTCATTTTTCTCTAATATCTGTCTGTTTAATTACTGGAACAATTGTTTGAACATTTTAATATATTAATTTAGCAGGAGAATAATTGTGTGATTACAAATTCACTTCTAATTGTGTGATTACAAATTCACTTGCGCTGTGATCAACTGAAAAGTTGGAGCTTGCACTGAAATCTGGAATTTGTATGGAAAAATAAAAGAAAAAAAGGAAGTGGGGGGGTGTGTTGGGTTCCCTGCTCCCTGTCTGGGATGGGAAATGCTGTTTGTGTCCTGCTGGGAGGGTACTGGTGTCACTGGGATGGGGCAGGAGCTCCCCGGGCCGGGTGGGTCTCCGTGCTCAGCTCACGTCGTGTTTCTGCAGCCACGAGCAAGAGAAAATCAGCCTTTGACAGACCTTCAGAGACATGTCACCAAGTGTAAACACGGGGTGACCTTTGCTGCTCCCCAGGGACCCTCCAGCAAATTCAATAATGCTGCCAGTGGGTCCTAAAGGGCCTCGCCAGGGGCTGCCCACACCCCTCATGGACCCGGGGAAATGAGATCCCCCCTCTCCCCTGCCAGCAGAGCTCCTTGTGCTGATGGGATTTTCAATTATCAGAGAAGTCCCCACATTGCTGCCTTTGTCCAGTATCTTCTGAAGTATCTCATTCCAGACAACAGTTCTATAATCCAACCGTGACAGGACAATCAGTCACACTCTAAATTAAGCATCTCAAATAAGGATTTATTAGAATTAATCAGACAATTAATGTATGGCCATTAAATAGGGTTTATTAAAATACATCTAAGTGTATTAACTATTTAATTGAAGAGACACTGGTTATGGAGTTGGCAAAAGCCTCTCCAGCCATCCTCTCTCTCCTGAGTTCTGGGGGCAGGATCCGGGCAAGGAGAAGATGAAGTAAAAGGAGGAGGAGGAGAGGACTGAAGAGCGCTCAGCCCCAGGGGCCCAGCCAGGCTGGAGGTCCGGGGGTCCCTCCTCCAGCTGGTTCTGCAGGAGATGGATCACAGGATGCCCGGGTAACTCCCAGCAGCATCATTAGTGCCCGCGGAGGTAATTAGCAGCCTTTTGAGTAAAGCAGAGCTAAGGGGGCAGAGCCGGGGGAGCCACCACGGCACCGCCGGGTCCCTGGCAGGGCTATGCCATGGGCTGGGGCTGGTACCAGCACCCCGGAGCTGCCCAGAGCTGAGCCGTGTTCCGGGCACAGCCCCGCATCCATCCGGCATCGCTGCCTTCCTCCTCCCCCCTCTCCTCTGAAGTGTCTCCATCACCTCGAGTGCCATCTCCAGCCACTCCGGATCATCCCATTTATCCTTTTCACTTGTGCAGAGCTTCACGGTTGCAAAGCAGCCCTTAACTAATTAATCAGATGTTAATGATTCCTCCAAGGTGCAGCAGAGCAGACAGCTATCAATCCCGACCTCTCCCTCCGCATCTCCCCCGCCTCCACAATTAGATTCCAGCCTATCTTCCTCCTCCTTCGCTCTGTTTTCCCCGTGGCCTCTGTTCCGGGGAAGGACGGCGCGGGGAGCATCCATCAGCGCTGTGCTCATTACTGCTGCACACCGAGCCGCCTCTGGCCGCCTCTCCTGCCGCTAATTCCGGCCAGGGAGCAGGGGAAGGCACGGCAGGGAGCAGGGGAGGCCGCAGACGTTTTGGGTTAGTCTGGGAAAGCTGTTTTTAGAAGAACGCTGCGCCCCAGAGCCATCCCAGCCCGCCTCGGTGGCCCAAGGGGGAGCAGGAGGCACCTCCCCGGTGTCCCTGAGCGCATCCCCGGTGCTGCCGGGTCCTGGGGAGGGAGCAGGGCTGCGGTGGGGCTGGTCGATCTCGCTGGCTGGCAGTGCCTGGGCAGCGGCAAACGCGCCATTCCCCAAAGCAGGGTCCGGCTCCCGCTGCCCCAAAGTGGCCGGACACAGAGGCGAGGGAGCGCCCGGAATTGAGCTGTCCCCTCACCTCGGGGACCACCAGCACCTCCAGGAACCCGGGCCAGGATTAGGCAGAGATGCTCAGTCCGTGCAGCGTGGGATAGACCCGGCCCACAGGGCTGTGCTCTTCCATTTCCTAACGAAACAACCGGGAGGGGAGGGAGGGGAAAAGGGCACAGGAAAAACACAGATCTTTATGATATGCAAAAATATTCCAGGACTATGCAAATGAAGCAATTTAGCCTTGCAGGCATTTCTCTGTGCACCTGTATGAGAAGTTCGCAGTCTGGAATTGCCATTGCTGGTCACAAATGGGATCCAGGGCAGGTGGAGCCGGGGCTGGGGCAGATGTGGGGAGCACAGGGCAGGATCAGCCCCCGCCATGCCATGGGCTCCTGAGGGCACACAGCAAGAACACCAACCCTCGGTGCTCAGGAGGAGGGAGGCCATGGAGAAACTGCTTGTTTCTGTCAGTTTTGTTTCCAAGGGAGACGTGTATCCTTGTTCATGCTCGGAATTTCTTCTTTCTAAAAGTCCTTCCTTTTTTTTCCTCCAAGGAATTACAAATTTCATCCTTTCCCAGCCATTCCCAAAGAGCCTGCTGCCTTCACATTGCCAACCCATTCCTCTGGTCATTAGATCCAGATCCAGAAGTTTCCTCTACGCTGGCACGTGTTTGTATCTTTACTTACAAACGGTTTGGTGCAGAGGAATTCAGTAGAGCTCTGTGAAATAACGTGGAATGGAGGAATGAAAGGAGAGACAGAGGAAACAGCTTTTGTTTGGCCAAAGAAAAGTCCGAGGGGAGAGGAGAGGATGGGCTTTGGAAATGCAAAAGGCAGCTGAAGAAGAAAGTCACGCACTGCTGGTTCCTGTGGGGAAGAAAGGCAATTTGGGTTTTGTATTAAGGATAAAGAGGCTTTTCAGGCCAGGAAGGACAAGCAGCTGTCGGGAAAGGTTCAATCCTTGCTCCTGCCTTGCCTGTTATCACCTTTGGCAGGGCAGGGTCGATGTCCAGCAGTGACTCTGAGCCCCTGGGTTTGTACCAGTGGGACTGGCCATGGCCACTGGCTGCTCTGGGCTCCAGTTCCCAGGAACCTGCTGACGACAGGAGTGCTGAAATCCCCTCTCCATGCCCTTCTCCATGCCCTGCCTGTGCCCCTGCCTGTGCCCCTGTCCCCTCCTGTTCTCAGCAGCTTCTGCCCCTCCCCAAAGGGCTATCGAGGAGTCATTTCCCCATTCCATAATGGACTAATGATGTCAGACTAATTAATACGCAATGAAAGTGTAAACAATGGTGTCAAAGGGAATTTAATTATTGGCAATATAATATGATTGTGATTAATACAATTAGATTCTCTAATTGCATTAGTAAAACCAAAAACTAGCTCCAGGTCACTAATTTGATTGAAATTTCCAGCTAAATGAGCTCCAGCCCTTCTCTGCACTCCAGGAGGGTGGGCTGTGGACATGACCTGTGGCGTGAGGATAAGAACCCTCAGCACTGACCCCGGCCTGGCACAGGCCAGTGCCACAGGTGATCCCCAGCCGGCTGCTCCCTGGCCCCTTGGCAGGGCTGGCAGCCTGGCTGGGACCATGCCCAAAGGGCAAAACTCCCGGGATCCCATTTAACCCTGAGCCTGGGACATTCCTGGTCACTCCAGCACGGTCCCACCTCCTGCTGCCAGCCTGGGAGAGCGGTGCCATGGCTGGGCACAGGGAGATGCTGCTGATGGCCTCGCATCCACCGGGGAGATCTCCCCAGACGTTTGGATTTTGCACGTGAGGGTCAGAGGGTGTTTAAATTCCTCCCAGTTGTTGGTGTGCAGCAGAGGTGGCCCCGGGGTCCAGCCTTGTGCTCAGGGTGGAGAGCAGCTCAGCTGGCTGGGCAGCGCTTCCAATTACCGGTGATCAAAACCTAATTATCGGCTTTAATGGGAGCGGAGTCTGGCCTGAAGAATGCAACAACAATTATTCCTGTTACATTCGATGTGGTAGAATTGCATGAGACAGGAGCGACAGGACAGCTCCTCTCCCTTGGTGTGCGGAGGTCAGAGCTGGGCACAGGCTGAATAAAAACTTGCTCTCGTGTATTTTGGTTTTTTCCCAGTGCAGGAAGCAGAGCAGTGGCAGAGCTCAGCCCAGGGCACTGGGAGCACATGGACAGGACAGGATGTGTGCCCACAGCCTGGCGGGAGCATCATCTCCATCCCATGGGATGCTTGGGACACCAGGGCTGGGGTCCTGCCCCTCTGCCAGCTCGGAGCAGGGGCTGCTGCCAGCGGCTCCCTGAGATTTATCACTTCTGGAAGTGGGTAAGAGTGGAGACAATTTTTTCAGCTGCACATTATCCACCCACTGGACTGTGACGGCTCTTTGTGAGCTGTGACGCTGTGTCCTATAAAAGCCCTATTTAGGAACCAGTTTAAAATTCATATTTTCTACCACATAGAACATAACAGCTCCTCGGGAGCCAATTCAACGGTTATCAGAGATGTGTCTGGAGTTATTTTGTGAGGAAGCGCATTTATTCAGAGGCTGGTCTGAGGAGGTGCCCCACGGCACAGCTGACCCAGGGCACAGCTCTGGGGCTGCCCTGGCATTGGGCAGGCGGTGGCTGGCCTGGAGATCCTGGGGGACACGTCCACAGAGGGAATTCTTCCCTGTGAGGCTGCCCGGGGTGGCGGTGGTGTCACCATCCCTGGAGGTGTTCAGAGAACGTGGATGTGGCACTTGAGGACATGGGGCAGTGGTGACCAGGGTGCTGGTGCAAAACCCCACATTTTTTGGGCAAAATTTTCCTTTGTTTCTAGCAAAAAGCCGATTTATGGGTTAATAAGCATCTACGGTTGGCCTCTGAAAAAATATACTCAGGTAGACAGGAATTATTCATTCAAATTAACTATAAATTAAGATCAGCCTAATTTACGTCCATTAAAATGGAAAAGCATATTATCTCCCATTCAAAGGAATTTGTATTTGATGCAAATAGGACAAATTCAGAAAGTTTGGAAATGTTCTCTGATTGTTCATTTGCATCGTTAACCGGCGGAGAATGGGCCTGTGATTTCAAAATGGGAGAACAGAAGGAACAATAATTAGTTATGTAAATAATGTGGCATTCTTGTTTATAATTAGTCCAAGAATAAAATAAAATTCACGCATGTCACAGGACTCATTTTCGTATGCAAATGAACAATCAGAATTATAAACGGTAATAATGCAGTTTGGGGGAATGTGGCATTTCTAATTTATTAGCCCAGGCAGGAACCAGAGCTGATTCCTGTTGACGCTGGGAGATTTCAAAGGTACCTCCAGGATGGGAAAAACATCCAAAAAAAGAGAGAAAAATGAGAGAGTGGGAGGGAACGCTCAGCTCTTGGAGTTGCTCCTGCAGGGAGGGGGGTGCAGAATTCCCTCCGGCTCCGGGAAGGATGGGATGCCTGAGTGCTCCAGGGCCAGCTGCCTTCTCGCTTGGTCCCATGCCAGGGATGCCCCTCCATAACCAAAAACCGGAGGGATGTGGGAAAGGCTTTCTAATCCTCTGAACTCACCACGCTCTGGAACCACTGACATGATCTATGGCAGAGAGGCAGGCTGGGGCTGGAACTCCCTGCTGCCATTCCCCTGACAGTCCCAGCATGGAGGGGGATCTCCACCCCAATTCCCACAGCGGGGCTGGGATCCCCCCCTGGATGACACAGGCCCAAGAAAATACCACTTCAAACCCCTAAAAACCCACATTTCCACCCATTCCTGTCAATCCCATTTCAGCTCCTGCCATGAATTTGGGCCCCTGTGGATCAGCCCCAGCTGCTTTTGCTGGTGACAGGAGCTTGGAGTGACTCTCCCATTCTGTCCTGCACAGCTGGGGCCAGGAACACGAGGATCACACCCGATTTTTCTACCTTGCTCCCATCCAAGGTCCTCAGATCCTCTGCCAAGGATGCAGCAGGAGCTTCTGTGGCCAGTGTCCTTCCTGCCCATCCTCGGGAATGGTCTGAGCTGGGGGACAAGCAGAGCTCTAGGAATGTCAGGGATTAAATACTGGTATTAATTATTAATTATGGCTTATCTTGCTGCAGAGTGTGGAACAGGAGTCAGAACCTGCACCAGGGAGGATGGGACATCTCGGGAACAGGATTGCTTTGGCTTCTCTTTTAAAATATGCTCCCACCTCCACTCGACACCGGAGCTGAGGGCTCTCAGTGGAGCAGCGGAGCTGAGCAGAGCGTGTTGGATAATAAAAGCAAGTGCAGGAACTTTAATTAAGGCTCCTCAGGCGGGTGCAAAGGAGGAGGAGGAGTAACTCAGGCTTTCCTGAGCAGGACTGCTGGGCAAAGAGCTGCCTGAGGGATACTGGGGGGTGAGCAGCACCCTGCACCCCCCGATGGGCAGGTGGATTCACCTTGGATGTGGCCACCAAGGTCCTGGTGACCCAGTGGGGCTGGGGGAGCAGCTTCCATGGAAGTGTCAGTGCTCCAGGGGAACCAGCGATTTTCCAAGCCTCAAGCCCCGGGTTCTGCAGTCACTTCTCAAAGGAAGCACATCCAGAGGTCAGGCTGGGATCCCCAGCATCCCTCTCTGCAGGGATCCCAAGGATCTGCTCTGCACGTGCCAGTGGCTCTGTGACACGGCGGGGGGACCCCAGGTCATGGGCTGGGGGGCTCAGGGACTCCCTGGGAACATCCAGGGCCCCAGCCCTCTCTGAAGAGCAGGGACACATCTCCCAGCAGACGCTGTGCTCAGTCCCAGCAGAACAAAGCTCAGATCCCATTCCCCAACCCCACCAAGCTGAACAAAGCCTGAGCGACTGTTTACTCACGTCATCAAGACCCTCGGATGCCAAACCACTGACTGAACCCTTCTGTCAATCCGACACTTTTAGGGTAATTTAACTTAATAACACCTTTGTCTGCACAAGCATTTGTATCTGAAGGGTTATTACCGTCGCAGTTATTTTAGGTGGGTTAATGGGATGGAGTAGATTCGAAGTTGTCAGCGCAGCCACACAGGCGGCTGCTCACAGTGTTTACCTCCCCAATCCTTCCCTCACTTTACAAAACTTCCCGCCCTCACCTAAAAGTGCCATCATAAATCATAAGCAATTTTCCCCCAGGTTCTCATGCATCATTAATTCTTTGTTTAGAAAGAAAAAACCAAACTGTCCAGGTCTTAATTGTTACAGCTTGGAGCGGAGCCGGGGCTGGGTGTTGGGGCCTCTGGGGTCTGTCAGAACTTTTGGATCCATTTTAGTTGATATTTAACTTAAAGCATCAGAGGCTCACAGGAAAAAGGGAGGGGAAAAGGAGACTCCTTGAAAGAAGAGAGAAAAATCATTGTGGAGAACAATTGAGAACTGGCCAAGGCAGCAGTGGAGCCCAGACTCCCTCCTGCTCCTCCACAGAGGGATTTTAGGCAGAGCTGTGATTGCAGGGGTGAGGGGAGAAGGAACGTGCAGCCCCATGCTCGGGGTGGTGGGCAGGGCTGCAGCCACTGGCTCCCTGCAAAGGAGGGAAACCCAGAATCTGTGGGAGCATCCCTCATCCCTGTGAGCCACTCGGAGCAGAGCCAAGGCTGGGGACACGGTGGCTGTCACCCCTGCACAGCAGCTGGCCACCCTGCGTGGTATCTGCCCCCCCCCGCTTAACATCTGGCACATCTGCACAGAGGCTGGCACCTGTGCGTGGCATCTGGCACCTCTGCACAGCATCTGGCACCTCTGCAGGACACCTGGCAGGGTCTGGCAGCAGCAGCATGGGAGGGAGGGAGGGAGGGAAGGGCTGTGCCCTCCCTCCTGTGAAGCCCCTCTCTGCTCCCCCAGAGCCCCCCAGCCAGGCACTGCCCCGCTCTGAGCCGGGCACACATCCCACACCTCCCGCCCTGCCCCTGCCCCGTCGTATTTGGAGGTGAGGATCACGTTAAAGGCAGCGAGGCAGGAGCAGAGGGCTGTGCCATGCCAGGGCTGCCCCTTCCTGGTGCTGCCACTGCCCCATCACCTCGCTGGGTCCCCTCGCTGCCTCCCAGCCGCCCCTCGGCCCAGGTGACCTTGAGGTGGCTTTGCTCTTTGGCTCAGCTGCAGTTGGAAGATTAAATTCTGCTCCTGTCCTGGGAATCTGATGATAAAAAGTCCTTTCTAGACAGAATCCGGATAATGAACAGCTCCCTGGCTTCGCGCTGGAAGAGGGAGTGTGGAGTTATTACTGCATTAAAAAATCTCCAAAGTCAACTAAATTCACCACAGACACCGAGGAGCAGAATTCCTCTTCACTCCAGCAGGGTGGAGCCTCCAGCATCATCAATAACGCTGTGCTAATTGCAGTGGGCACAGAGCACAGGGGACTTTGGGGGGGGTGCTGACCCAGCACAGGATCTGGCCCCCGGCCTCACCCCCCTCCCTGTGTCCATCACTCCTCTGCTGAGGCCAGAGAGGGGTTTGTTCTGCAGGAAAACGCTTCCAGTGCCCATCAAAAATCCACTTGGAAGCCCGAGGGGTGCATGGCACTGCACCTCTCCCAGGTGTGGGACATGTCCCTGTGTCCCTGGGATGTCACCGACCCCCTGCCCAGCAGTCAGGGACAACCGTGGCTGTTTCAATCCCCCAGGATAAAGAAAGGCCAGGCCAGGAGACAGAAGAGCTGCCATAAACAAAGCTGTGCCGTGTCTCAGGCATTAGTCATACACGGAAGGGATGGGGGACATATATCTGGGCAGGATTCGGGATATCTGCTAATTAAAAAAGCTTCTGACTGCTGGAGAGTGTTAATTCACAGGCAGCACGGTCCCCTAGGCAGTGTTCAGGGCAAGAAAGGATTTATTTACACCTCAAAGAAATTGTTCTTTTTTTTGCAAAGGTTGTGCCTAATTGGAATTTTTCAGAAGAATTTGTTGAACAAAGAAGGAATTGAGTCTCTGATTGAAAGTCTTTGGCTTTTCTTGTCCTGTCTCCTCAGGCACAGCCCACACTGATTTCCACGTCCCTCCCGGGTGTGGCACAGCCCCGGCCCCCTGTCACCAAAACCTCATCGTGGGCCTTCCTGAGCTCCAAGTCACAGTGCTTGGACCGGGTCGGGAGATCTTCACGGAATCCCCAACGGTCTGTGCTGGAAGGGACCTCCAGGACCATCTCCCGCTGGTGCAGGGGGTGGTGTGAAGCAGGAGCTCTCCGCACATCCTGCTCCCCTGAGGGATCATTTTCGGGGAGAAGGGAGCAGGAAGGTTCCTGCCGCCCCCATCGCCTCCCCTCCCTCTCTTTAGGGCCGGCGTGAGGATGTTCCTTCACCTTCCCCAACATCAGCGCGGAGCTGCCGGAGAGCAGCGGCCGCTGGAGGCTCAGCCGTCAGCGCAGGACGGCTCTGACAGCGCGGAATAAAAGCAGAAACAGCAATTTCTCACTGAAGAGCTCGGCTGACACCTCGGTGACCTGTGAGCAGCGGGGACTCTGGGCACACCGGCACAGCCCGGTTGTTTGCCGGGGCTGGGGCTGACACCGCTGATGAGAGCGGACAGGCGGGAGGGGGGGAGATGCTCCGGCCGGCACCGGGGTCCCTCCTCCTGACCCCCAACCTGAGAGCTCCTGCCCCGCGTCTGCAGCTAAATAAACCAAGTAAATCATCCTGGCAGATAGATAATTAAATAATTATCAGCCACTTAATAACAAGGAGTGGGTGTTCAGAATTAGCATATTAGACAGTGTCTTTAAGGGCTAATTGTTGCATTACATCAGAGTTACTCATTCATTATTCTTGTCATTTCGGGTGATAATTTGCACTTTAGGAGACAGAGACAATTTTAGCAGGCAATTAGAGACATGTCAGGCTTGGCCTAGTGAGTTACTGTCACAATTATTGCATTTTTTCCGGTGTCCTCATTTGCGGGAGTGTATTTAAGGGCAGTCTGGTAATTTCATGGTGAGGGAAAACAGGCACCAACACCCGGAGAGGCGGCAGGGATGGAACAAAACCCTCCTGGCCCGCTGTGGGCTCGCACAGGGAGAGAAACTAAAGAAAAAGGGGGGTTCTACATTGCTCATGGAAACACTTTACAACCCCCCAGAGCTCTGGTTCCTTTGCGGCCAGTGCCACATGGGCCCCCTGCCATGGTTTGTGGTCAGGAGCTGTTGTCCCTCTTCACCCCACCCCGATGGACCCGTCACCTGCACCCAGCACCCGTCAGGCACTGGTGGGTGTGTGGATTTTATCCCAGGTTCTCACACCTTTGGTTGTGTGGAGTGATGTCCACCTGGGGAACGGGGTGGGCTCCACTCGGGTGGGGGGCGGGTGCCAGGAGTGGTGGCACCTGCTGGGTTTGGGCCCCAGGATGTCCCCAGCAGTGAGACCATGGCACTGAACTCAGCTGGCAGCCAGTTTTTACTTTCCAGTGAGAGCCAGAGCTGCTGCAAACGGGCTGTGGGAGGGATGGAGACGCCCCAGTTCATTATCCCATAGCAGGAGAGCAGAGCTGCATGGAGACTCTCTGGGCTGATCCCCTGAGAGGGAATATCAGTTTATCTGGGTGTCTGGAGAGCAATTCCAGGGTCTTCATGGGAAAACCCCTCACCTGCAGCCCCCCAGAGAGCGGCTGGAGGGGCAGGGGACGGGCACCTGCAGCAAACTCCAGGGAGAAACCCATTTCCAGGGGGAATGGTGCATCTGCACATCAGCCTGCTGCAATCATTTCACTGCTTTATCAGGGAGGAGAAATGCAAGGATGTGCCTGGTGCTGCTGCAGCCCTGAGAGCCACAACAAGGCTTAAATATTCCTTAAACTACAATTGAGGGGAAGAACTGGGTCTGCAGCAGCTGCACCTTGGGATACATGCATTATAAGGGTATATGCAGTCAAATAGAGTTAATTAAGCTAAAACCACAGTAAATCTGCCAGACCCATATTAACACTATAGTCAAAATAGTGGGAAATATAGTATTTTCCCTAATAAATCCTGTTCCGGTACAGATTTATGTTGGCATCTGCATAGTTACCAGAGTTTTACAATAATCATTGATCAATCAAAGTTTTATGACAAAACTATAATTTTCCTGTGTTTCTTTCTTACTTAGTTTCCTAGTTTGCTTAATTCCCAGAATGCAATCCAGTAAATCTTGGGGGCTGAGATATTAAGTAGATAATAAGAATGCCATGTAAGATTTGCTTATATTTTAAACTGTCCTTGCAAATGATTTATAATTAGGGCCAAATCTAAGACAAAACATTATTAAAGTCAAAACCCTCCATAAATTACTGGAGTTTGCTTATGCCTGTAGTAATTTATTAGGGTTTTGCTACAGTATTTTCTCTGGTGATATCCAAAGCTTTATATGTCATAAATGGGAAATATGGGTTGGTAAAACACACAGAAAACAGGAATGATCCCCAGTGACCCCCGGAGACAAACTCAGGCTCTGCTACAACGTCAAAAGTGTTTTGCAGAGGAAGTATAATGGCACCAATAATCCAACTGTGCCAGATCCAAGATGCATCTTTCCTCTCTGAAATTAATTCTTTGTTTACAGGATGTTTTTAAGTTCTCCAGTTCACAGGTGGAACATAACCTGTAGCTGGGTGGGTGAAGGGAGACGCTGGGTTTGTGTTTCTCTGCTGTGGGAAACCTGCCAGGCTCAGCCATGCCAGGGGGGCACCAGGGCTGGCAGGGCCCAGAGAGGGCAGAGGGGCTCTGGTACGTGGTGCCAGCCTGAATTGTCCCACTGGGACAGACTGGGGCAGACTGGTGGGTGAGAAGCCCAGCCCCACTCCCCTGGGAAGCAGCAGAGCCGGGCAGATTTCCCACAGAGCAGAGGTGGAATTGGGCTCAGGGTTTGGGAGCTGATGGGAATGTGAGGGGATGTTTCATTTTCCATGAGGGAATGCCACGGATCCCTGGGATGGGCAGGGCCAGGGGCTGTGGTGTGGGGGAATGGCAGTGAGGGGCAGTGAGGGGCTCAGCTCAGGGCTTGTCTGCTGGAGAAACCAACTGGAAAGAGCAGAGCCAGGAGAGGAGTCCCTGCTCGTGTCATTAAAAACTCCTTCCTTGTCTCTCACAGCCAACAGCGAGTAACAGCAGTGAGGTCTGTGGCCAATGTAATTGTCTGTTAAAATAGACAAAAATAGAACGGAATAAAATGAAATTAAAACAAAGTAAAGTAAAATAAAATAATTACAGCTAAGCAGACAAAGCCAAGTGTTGCAGAAGCTGCTGCAGGGCATGTTCTGGGCACCCCCCCAGAGGCACCGATTGCACTGCAGGGCTGTTATCAGCCTCTCCCCATCCATCTCCCCTGGATAGTCCCTTCGCTCCTACACCAGGCCGTGNAGCCATGCTGACTAGGTCTGATCTCCTTACCCTCCTGGAGGTGGGACATAATTTTCCTTAAGATGACTTGCTCCATAATTTTGCCTGGCACCGAGGTCAGGCTAACAGGTCTATAATTTCCTGGGTCCTCCCTCCTACCCTTCTTATGGATAGGTATCACATTGGCCAACTTCCAATCTTTTGGGACCTCCCCAGTAAGCCAAGACCTCTGATAGATGATTGAGAGAGGCTTAGCAAGCTCATCTGCCAGCTCTCTCAACACTCTAGGATGTAACCCATCAGGTCCCATGGACTTATGAGGGTCTAGATGTACTAGTATGTCCCTTACATCTTCCTCCTGTATTAAAGAGGGGTTAAACCATTCCTCATCTGTATCGACTGTATCAAGAGACCCTTGAAGAGACCTTTCATTATGTAAGCATAATGAAAGGTCTCTTCAAGGTCTCTTCAAGCATAACCTGCCAGGCTCAGCCGTGCCAGGGGGGCACCAGGGCTGGCAGGGCCCAGAGAGGGCAGAGGGGCTCTGGTACGTGGTGCCAGCCTGAATTGTCCCACTGGGACAGACTGGGGCAGACTGGTGGGTGAGAAGCCCAGCCCCACTCCCCTGGGAAGCAGCAGAGCCGGGCAGATTTCCCACAGAGCAGAGGTGGAATTGGGCTCAGGGTTTGGGAGCTGATGGGAATGTGAGGGGATGTTTCATTTTCCATGAGGGAATGCCACGGATCCCTGGGATGGGCAGGGCCAGGGGCTGTGGTGTGGGGGAATGGCAGTGAGGGGCAGTGAGGGGCTCAGCTCAGGGCTTGTCTGCTGGAGAAACCAACTGGAAAGAGCAGAGCCAGGAGAGGAGTCCCTGCTCGTGTCATTAAAAACTCCTTCCTTGTCTCTCACAGCCAACAGCGAGTAACAGCAGTGAGGTCTGTGGCCAATGCAATTGTCTGTTAAAATAGACAAAAATAGAACGGAATAAAATGAAATTAAAACAAAGTAAAGTAAAATAAAATAATTACAGCTAAGCAGACAAAGCCAAGTGTTGCAGAAGCTGCTGCAGGGCATGTTCTGGGCACCCCCCCAGAGGCACCGATTGCACTGCAGGGCTGTTATCAGCCTCTCCCCATCCATCTCCCCTGGATAGTCCCTTCGCTCCTACACCAGGCCGTGCTGATCCCCACCCCATCCCTGGCACGGTGAGCCTGGGTGCTCTGAGAGCCAGGGTTTGTTCCAGGTAAATCTCTCTGGGATCCCAGCAGAGGCAGCGATTCTCCGGGAATGTCTCATCCCAGCCAGGACAGAGCCAAAGGGGCCGAGATTCGGTCTGAAAGGAATTTGTGGTCCTGAGAAAATCCATTTGTAGCTTGACGATGGGGTGATGTATCAGAGTGTATTTGATGGCACTGCCAGCCCCGCTGCCAAGGTCTGGGTGCTCAGAACAAGAATCCAAATTAAACTGCTGTGCAAATGCGATGAGGCTTAATTCATTCACATTAAACCCTGCTCACTTTAATGCTAAATAAAGTTTTCACTCAGGGAGGATGTTTAACAAGGTTTAGCTAATCCACTATAAATTCACACCTTAAATTAATTGTAATTAAATATCCCGAGCAACCCTGGAAAAGCAGGAGCAGCTCCTCTTGTCTGTATGAAATACCTGTTATTTTATGTTCTGGGGGGGGTCTCAGACCCACACCCAGGAAGGAGCTGGAGCCTGGGGGGAGGTGTGTGTTCCCTGGGTGGGATGTTGCAGCCAAGGTGGGCACACCTGACGTGGGATTCAGCTGGCACTGCCATAACCACAGGCAACACCTCATGCCCTGCGTGGCTGAGAAGTCCCATTTCCCTGCTCCATGGTGTGTCACATCCCCACCCCACCGTGACTGTGACCAGTCCTGTCCCTGGGGGACCCTGAGGGACTCCACGCTGTGTCCTCATCCCTTTTCACCGGGCTCTGGGCTGGCTGTGCTCAGGGCAGCAGCTCTCTCCTGGTCCTTACCCTTGTGTAGGGAGGAGCAGGGAGAGGATCCTCCACTGCCACATGGGCGGATGCAGATTATGCCATTAATTTTTTATCTGAATTCAAAAAATTCTGTGTTGACTTCGTGACGCAAATGGGTATGAAAATTCTGGCGAGCGCGCTCATTGTTACAGAAATCAAATGGCTCAACAGCCACTAATGAGGCAGACAAGAAGCCTCACTCACCCTCTGAGGATTTGAAGGCAAGAAGAGAAGAAGGAGCGCGTTACATTATTCATGTGCCTTGTTTGAGTTTCAAATCATAGGAAGTCGCAGCAAAGGGGGATTTGGAACGTGCTGGTGACCTGCTCTGCGTGGGGAGGGGGCAGGAAAAGTCCTGTCCTTTAATTGACAAGTCATTGCCATCTCAGCTCTCGTCCAGTGCGAGGGGACAGGGGGCTCCTCCTGCTCTGTGACATGCCCGGGGATGCCCCGGGGATGCCCTGGAACGGGGGAATGCACTGGCAGCACCCTCAGGCTCTGCTGCCTCTTATTGCCGGGCGCTGCCCACTCTGTAAACTGTTTAACACCCCCCATTTCTGCTGAAACAGGGGCAGGTTCCTTTTAGAGAAAAAGAAAAGAGGGAAAACAAGGGAGAACAATCGATCTGAGGAGGAGACATGCAGGCAAAGTGCTCCACAAAGCAGCGATGAGGTGCACGGTGTGGATGTTGATCGAGTGCTCACGATTAATAAACAGATTCCCGGAGTCCTTCTGCATTTTGTAATTATTACTTACCCATAAAACCCTTCTCCCTCCTGCCAACATTATCTTAGCCAACTTTATGAGTGCTCACAAGGTTAATGCAGAGCCGTAAATCTGCGCTGGGTCACAGGAGCCAGAGGAGAGAAAGGGTTCGTAAATCTGGTGGAATTGCTCCAGTTTGTTTATTTAAGGAAATCCTGGTCCATGAGGAGGCAGCAGGTTCCTGCTGGGGCCGTGTGCCCACCCACTGGCACTGGGGGGACACAGGGGGACACAGTGTGTCCATCTGTCCCTCTGATGGATCCGGCCCCGCTCCACTGGCTTTAGAGCATCCTTTGAATCCCGATCCAGTATTTCAGACTGTGCTCTCTGGCATTGCTGAGGTCACTGTCACCACCCAGGGCCGCCAACCAGTGGCACCCAGGTGCCTGTCCGTGCCACCCTCCTCCAGCACAATGCTGTGCCACAGACGGTGTGGGAGCAGTTGGAGCATCATTTACCAATGGCCAACATGGAGTTAAACTCTTGCCTTGCTGCTCTCCGGGTCAGGGTATATTTGCTTGGATTTTACATTGGAATTTGAAATCCACAGCTACAAGGAAACATTTATTTTCTTGCCCTTCAATGATCAAACAAGTGGCGCCAAGGCACAAGGAAGCGGAGTTTCCATTAGGAGAACTGTTTTCTTTTTGCTGTAAAATATCAAATATTTTGACATTTCCATCAGACTTTTCTTTGTATCAAAGCTGCAGTGGCAGAACAATCTCAAGGCGTTTAGACTTCAGAGGTTTGTGCATTTCTGAGCGCTCCCTCCTTTACAAGGGGACACTTCTGAAGGGACGTGTGATTTCTCTCTCAAAGACCAAAGAAAAGGCACTAAAAACAAGAACTCTGTGAGGACTCTGGGAAGCAGCTGCTGTGCTGATCCCCCTCCCAGGAGTGCTCCTGTCACCCTCCTCCCTTGGACAGCTGGGGAGATGAACATCAGGGCATCACCATCATCATCATCCCCCAGCCCGTGTTCCCAGGGTGGGAGAATGAGGGTATCACTGATAGACAAGATCCATCCCACCACTCCAAAGTGGCTGGAGGGGCAAACCAGCTGCCTCTCCCTCAGGACGGGGCCCAGGTCCTGTTCCAGCCTTTCCTCAGAGTGACAGAATCATTAAGGTTGGAAAAGACCTCCAAGATCTTTGGGAAGGATCTCCAACCAATCCCCCGGTGTGCACTAAGCTGTATCCTGAAGGGCCAAGTCTCCTCACAAGGATGGTGATCCTCCACTTCCCTGGGGAGCCCCTTTGTGGGGTGTCAGGGCAAAACCACCCCCAAATGCTGGTGGGGACACCCTGGGAGGGCCCCACGTCTCCCCACTGCCCCAAGGTGGGTTACCTCAGGGGCCAGTCCATTCCTCTCAGTTTGGATGAAGAAATGCCTGCAATCCTTGGAATTTCAGGAGTGTGTTGTGCCCTGACAGCCCTTGGGAGTGAAGAAGGAGACCCCCTGCTCACAGGAGCCACATGGGGAGCGCAGCAAACACAGCAAAGCCCAGCCCCTGCCCTGGCACTGCCACAGCTCCTGCAGCTTCCCCACCAAAACTGATCACATTTTCCCCTCTCTTTTCCCCCCACTTTTTATTTTTATTTTTAGTACTTCAGGGTATTAAAACCAGCCTTCCTATTAGGGGCTAGACATATTCAGAGCCTTAATGATAGATTAAATACCAAATACCTTAACATTTGAAAAATGACATTTATTATACAGAGTTGTAAATAGAGGAAAAACTGACAATAGAACACAGTGTAGATCTTACATAAACTGCACCGGCTCTGTGTAATGACTATGATAATGTCAGTACTAACAAGCAGATAATTGGCATCACTGAGATAATTTTTGGCACCTTATGCAGAGGGGAAACTGCTCTGCATAATTATTTTACCTAGGAATATTCTTCATTTAACAGGTCCATTTGCATAACACTTGGAACTTTTTAAGCTGTAAAGGGTGTTTAATATGTTGATTTGTTTTATCCACACAACAACTGTTTATTCATGAGAACTGGCACCTGAGGACTTTTGAAATGAGGCCACAGTGACCCAGTTGGAAGCAACAGCCTTTTATTGAATTTACGGGTCCAGGCGGAGGCAGGATTAGCCGACCTCTCACAAACACCTCACAGGCTTTTATAGACGCCGTAAAACTGAGTCATTCTCTGTAGTAAAACTTTATTTCTTCAGCTCTTACAAAGTTGATCCCTTCAGTGTTTCAGTGCTGGTGCAGGAGCTGCTCGGGGCTGTCCCCCTGTGTCCCCAGGACAGCGGTGCAGGTGACTTGAGGATTCAGAAACTTAGAGATTTTAGTGAGGTGGGTTTAAGCTTAGGGATTTAGGGATTTTAGCGAAACAGTGAAATTTTAGTGAATTTTAGAAGGATTTTAGAATTGGTAGATTTTAGAAGCATTCACGGGGCCTGAATTTTAACATCGAATATTAGAGGTGAAAAGTCTTGTTTTGCAGTCCTGAAGTATAAACAGAACACGGTCCCAGCCTCTGCTCAGTGACTTTAGGGAGTCAAAACCCGGAATACCCCACCTGTGCAGCCGGCAGGAGACCAGCTGCTGCCCTTAAATATCCTCTCCCACAGCCTTTCACCTGCTCCACTTCAGGGAAACCTCTTCAATTTGCTGGAAGTTGTTCTCTGAGCCTGCAGACAACAGTTCCCCTGGGAGAAAGCCAGCAGTGTAATTCATCATTTACTAAACTTGTCCAGATGTGTGACCCATGTGCACACTTGTCTCTGCCCCTCTGCAACTTCCATCTCAGCCAACTCTTTTAAGGTTAAACTCCATTTTTTCCCAAACAAGGCTGTTGGCTGCAGTGGAGAGAGGTCTGTGACGTGTTTGATGTCTGACTCCTGACTGTGTTTTGATGGTTTCCCCAACTTTCATTCTGGCGTTTCTGCTGGAAGGAATAGCCAATGCAGGGCTGAGGAATGTCGAGTCAATAAATCACACGCTCAGGCTTTCAAGGCCATCTCAGTGGCCTCTAGTGCTCTGCAAAATGGTTCATTCTCTGCTGGCTTATAAACTTGATGTGCAGCCTGCCAGCTTCCAGCTCCCACCAGGAGCTTCCAGAGCCTGGAGCCACCCTCACCCTCCCTGGCACAGCGGTCCCAGACACGTGTCACTGCAAACCATGGGCATGCCCCATGGGTTCAACTCATCTGCTGTGTTAAAAAAATCCTGCACACTTGTACTAAACCCCCATCCTCACCTGGGAGAGGTGTCCAGCCCTCCCAGCAGCCAACAGGTGACTGCTGAAAGCTGCTGCCCTCCCACCCCCGAGGGACTGGAATTACAGCCTCCCTCCGCCCACAAGTTCTGCATCACTTTCTTTATGGCTCCACCAGACCATCTGTCTCAGAGACCGAGACCACACTCGCTCCTGTTGGGTTTTTCTCCTTTCCAATTCCCAAGTCAGCTCTAGTTGAGCGGGTAGATTTATTTCTCCTCCTCCGTGCTCCCTGGCCCTGTGCCAGGGCAGGGGAAACAGCAGCTCAGGCAGTATTCTGACAGCAAGGAACAGTGATCCTGTGCTGGCAGGCACCAGAATCATTTCCCAGCTGTGCTTCCTGCTGGGGCTGGGCTCAGCCCCTCAGAGAGGGCACTGCAGCCACGGGCAGCGCTCCTCGCTGTGTGTTGGGAGCTTTGGTTTCACAGATGTTGATGGGAATCAATCTCTGCCCCTGTGAGTCTCTGAGGGGGTGTCACAGCTCTGCCAAAACACAGGGAAGAGGGCTTCAAATTCCCCTTCCTCCTCTGAGAATGACGTGGAAGTGTTTTGTGTGTGAGAGAAGCGGAATTGAAACTCATCCAGAGCCGTGGTGGAGGGGAGGCAGGTCCCTGGCCATGTGTGTCTGGCACTGAGCCCCTCAGGAGCTCCTGGAATTCCTCTGGAATGCCATCAGGGAAGCTGTGGGCATTCCTGGTCCCCATGCCCAGCTCCCGAGGGGCAGCTGGAAGGTCTCAGCACTGGTAAGGGATGGAGCTGATGGAGAGAACGCAGAAAACCTTCAGCTGGGTCAGGAGAGACGGGCAAGCTGTGCAAAACCCTGTGGGCAGGTGCACCTGCCAGGGCACGGGAATTCAGACTGGACGGGGCCCCAGCCCTTGCTGTGGAGGGGGAATCACGGGCTCTGCCTGTTTTCCTTGTCCAGCTGATGGAGCCCATCTCGATTCAAGATGCTGAGGACATTATTGATCTAAACAAGTTGTCAGTGAAGGAAAAGTTGTAATTGCTGCTGTAGTTGCATTGTAACACACCAGCCCCGAAGGGAAATTAAACTTTGGAGCTAATAGGGTTGTATGATCCTTCAACCTTTGATGTATTGAATCCTGGGCAGCCCCTGGAATACTGATTTGATGCACAAAGGATCATTTTTAACAGCGGCTGCACCTCCAGGTCCTCCAATTCAATTCTCCCTTCGATCCCACCACGAGGCAGGAGAATGGCTCACAGAGCGCCAGGCACCATCCTCCCCCTCTGCCCTGGAGTCTCTTCCTTCAGCTCCCGTGTTTCTCTGAGTCCCTGGCTCTGGCTGCAGGATTAAAACTCACAGAAATGATGGCTGGGATGAGGCAGGATTGCCTCTGTGTGTGTGGGGAAGGGTTTATGTTGGGATTCTTGGTATTCCTGCTCGTGCCTGCAGGAATCTGTGCTCTGCAGCAGGAGCTCCACTTCCCGACCTCTGTGCTCAGTGTGACCCTCAGGCTCAGTGTCCTGCCCAGCCAGGGTTTCCTTAAAGAAGGAGTTACAGATGTTTCTGAGCAGAACCGCAGCTCCCCATTAATCACCTGCAATTAGAAACCCGGGATCTGCCAAACAGCGGCTCCCCAAAGGTCCCTAATCAGGGAAGTTAATAGTTCTGGTTTGGGAAGTGTCTGGGGCTGCGAGCCCAGGCTGGGCTGGGCATTCCCAGAGTGTCCTGGAGCAGAGAACTGGGCTGTGCCCCCCCCAACTGCCCAGGACCCCCAGGCCGTGACACAGAGCTGTGACACAGAGCCCCTGCTGCCCCATCACGTCCCACTGCCAGCCTGGTGATGGGCTCACTGGGCCCTCACACAGACACTCTCCTGAAGACCCTCTCTCTGATTGCTCCCGTTAATTAGTGCGTCACAGCCGCCCCAGGTTCCACACAGGGAACAGCCCACAAGGATGTCACTGTCCCTGCCCGCCACCAACCCACTGCCTGCTCTGTGCCGTGGCACAGGGACCCCCAGCCACTGCCATGTCCCTGCCCTGGCAGAAGGAACCTTTGATCTGCTCTGCCACTGCCCCCCTGTCACAGCAGAGGGGATCCCTGCCATGGCAAAGGGGGTCCCCAGTCCTGTGGCAGAGGGGACCCTGCCCCACCACCACCCTGCAGGTCAGGGATGAGCCCCGGCTCCTAAATCCCTGCTGAGGCCAGCAGGCAATTTAGTCCTGAGTGCAGCAGCTAATTAAATCAATATGAGCTAATGAACAGCAATTAGAGGTCCAGCTAGGCACATCTTCTCTGGTAAATACTGCTTCTCTCCCAACGGGAAGCTCTTTTTTAATAATCTGTTTGTGTTTCATTTCCAGGAGCTGTAATTCCCCAAAGAAGCAATTTGGGAAAGTGATTTGTTTGTCTGTATAATTGCCAAAGCACTTCGTTAGGCTTGTTTGTTTTTCCTTGCTCCTGCTGCTCTATGAAAGAGACAGTGCGGGCAGAGTGATGGGATCTCGCTTCTCTCCCGTGATTTAAGGGGTGTGATTGGGATGAGGAGGGAGGGAGGAAAGGAAGGAAGGGAAGGAAGGGAAGGAAGGATAGAACAGCCCTGATTTTTCACTCACAGCAGTAATTCAGAGGCTCTTCCCCATCCCAACACCCCCTCGGCAGAGCTGCCCTGTGCTGCCTCAGACCAGTCAGGATCTCCTTATGGGGAGGTTTGTCCAGCACCTCATCCCTGCATGTCCCTGCTCCCAGTTGTCACAGAATCACAGAATATTCTGAGTTGGAAGGGACCCACAAGGATCATCGAGTCCAACTCTTAACACTGTCTCCCTGGTGGGAATTGAACCCAGGTCTCCCACACGCCAGGTGGGGACACTTACCACTGTACTAAAGTGGATTTGTGCTCTGCCTGTTCTCCCTGGGGTCAGGGCAGCACACCCCGTGCCGGGGCACTGGGATACTTCCAGTGCTATTTTCTCCTGCATTCCCTGCAGTCCCTGACATGCTGCTTCACCTTTGGCCTCCACCCACCACGCAGAAGTTTCTCATGAGCTGTCCTCCATCACAGCCAGGGCTCGTCCTGGCTGCCTGTGCCTTTTTCACTCCCATATTCCTTTCCTTTGGCATTGCAGTGACTCAGCCAGGAATGGCCTGGGCTGCCCACACGCAGCTCTGTACCTCATTGTGGAGTCTCTCCAAATAAGACAAAGTCATCATTCCCCCTCACAGTTTAACAAACCCCCCTGAACCACTCTGATTCTGTGCCATGTCTGTGCCCTGGGACCAGAAGCTTTGGGAAGGGCGTCCACTGCTTCAGGATGACAACAGCTCCTGCAATCCGCCCTGCAAAGCTCCCTGCCATTCAGTCATATGAAACTGCAATAACCTCTCAAATTAAACCCTGTGCCTTGTTTATGAGCAGTTAAATGCTTCCCTGAGCCTCTGAGCTACGGCGGGATGCAGGACACTGGGAACACGCTCCCATAATTGGATATCTATTGCTTGTTTAGTAGGCAGCAATTAGGCTGCAAACGGGTTATGGGCTGGCACAGATTAAATATGATTTTCCACACTTCCTGCAGGGATTAGTTGGTGTTTAATTCAGCTGTGCTCAAGATCCATCTCCGCCAGGCGATGGGGGCCCTGGCAGCCCCTGCTCTGTCCATTTGGGGCACCAGAGTTAGGGGAGAAGGAGGAGGAGGGGGATGGTGCTGAAGTCTCCCCGTGCACCAGGTATCCACAGGGCCAGGTGCCAGCAGGTCCTGGGGACAAAAGGGTGGGCAGCCATCACCTGGAAAACCCTTCTTGCCTGCCCAGCCCAGCGGCACAGAAACCACCAGGCCAGGGCTGGGAACAGAACAACCTCTCGGTGTCCCTGGGCTGTGTCCCTGCACCTGCAGGACAGAAAATGTCTGGTCCAAAAGCAGAGCGAGTCACTTCTCTCCCTGTCCCCCCACCCCAGAGCCGCCTCCTCCAGGGTGCACACCCTGTCTCTGTTTCTTGTCTCACACCCTGGAGCTCTCAGTGTTTTCCTCGTGGCTTTGAGCAGAGACAGACATATTTTGACAAAGGGAGATTATCTGAAATCGTCTCTCTCAGAGTGAGCGGTTGCTGTATAGAACTTAATTATAAATTAATTAATAGCGGCAAATTTACAACCCGAGCTGGAGGGAGGAAGGGGTAGGAGAGATGATTTGCAGGTGAAGGCAGAATGCCTGGGACAGGCAAAGGCAAAATAAGAGTCGGTGTCACAGCAGAGCTCCCTCGGTGCCAGGGCAGTGGGATCACTGACAGCAAACCACGAGTGGAGCCAGAGCCCTCAGCAGCCCCAGCCTTGATTGTTTCATCCCACCCAACTGGGACTCCCAGGACACCCTCAGCTGGCACTCCCAGCCCCCCCCAGCTCAGGGCTCACACCTTCCAAAGGACCAAACTGTGGTTTCATAAATATCAAGTGACGGCCTCTTTCCATCTCTCCAGTTCCAGTCCTGGAGGAAGGAGCTGGGTGACAGCGAGGGCTCAGGCAGAGACTCAAGGAGAAAATCATATTTATTAATTTCTTTATTATTTATTGCTATTCAGCCCAGAGAGGTGTGCGCTTTCCCTGGCCGTGGCTCTGGCCCTGGGGTTGGCTGCACATCCCATCCCACCGGTGACCTGGTGGGAGCAGCAGCAGCAGCAGCTCCAGCATCACCAGCCCCGAGCTCTCCCGGAGAGTGAGGGAAGCACAGTGCAAGATGCCTCCCGTTAATTGCAGCGGGGAGAGCTGCCGGCGAGCCTGCCCTGGGCAAACAGGGAATGATTCCCGATCGATGCATCCCACCCGTGTGTTTTAAAAGCAGTCGTTTTCTTGTCAAAACTCGCACAGCAGCTGTATGGCAAAGGCTCTTACTTTTGCTTACAAAACAGCACCGGGATTTCTCCAGGGAGGCAATGGATTCGGAATTTGTAAATCTGCTTTCTCCAGCACTCGAGTCTGAGAGAGGAGTCGAGATAAACATTTGCATTTTTATTTTGCTGCTGCAGTTCCCAAATGGAGCTTCACCAGCACAGGCTGTACCTGGTGGCTTTGCTGGGGAACTTCTCATCACTTGTAAATAAATGCAGGATTTCAAGCCATCACCAGAGGAGTTGTTGCCATCAGTGGGGCTGAGCTGATGGACTTTGGTGGGAATTTCTAATTGAAATCCCATTAAGACAAACAAATGAAGATTTACAGTTGGAGTCAGGGGTCTTTTCCAACCTAAAATATTCTGTCCCCCTGTGTTTCTGCTCAGCTGAACCATGTCAGGGGCAGCAGTTCCATCTGGCCCACTCTGGCCTGTGGTGGTGAGAGGAGCTGCAGCCTGGGAAAGTCCTGCTCTCTGTTCCTGCTCCAGTGGCCACTCTGGGCACTCCCTGCAAACACCACCTGGAATCACAAACTGGTTTTCCACCAGCACCATCAGAGGAGGGAGGGGGGCAACACTCACCACCCCTGGGCTGGCAGTGTCCTGCCTTGTCCCCAGGGCTGAGCCCTGTCCTGGGAGGAGGGATGGGACAGTGGCACCAGGTGTGTCCCTGTCCTAACGCTGCTCCATCCCCTGGGGGACAGTCAGGGACAGGGTCCAGCTCCTGCCCCAGGGCTGCTGGCTCTGGCCCTGATGCCCAACAGTCCCGGTTAGGTTACTGAGAGAAAGCAGCAAATCCCTCCAACACCAGATGTTTCCTGCAAAAAAGCTCTTTTACATCCACATCAAAACGCCCCGCGGGACTGCCTCGGCTTGATGAGTTTTTCAATGAAATAATCCAAGATCAAAACTGATCCGTTTTGACTTTTTTTACTCTCTTAAACATTTCAAAGATAGTCGTGAATTACGGGATATTTCTTTATTTGCTCTGGTTTATTATAATGCTTTAACAGCTGTCAGATCGTGTCATTCTAACAAGGTTGTTGCAGTGTTTATGAATTGGAACGTTTCTTCAGAATTTCCTTTCTGGGAAGGACGGATTTCCGTCTCTGTGAGCTCACTCCAGGGGAGAGATTAAAGATTTCAGTACTGAACCCCATCCTGGGAAGGTACCTTGTTTTCCAAACAGGTCAGAATCAATATGAAACTGAAGCGCTCCCAGTTTCACCTGGAAAGTCACCCCTCCATTTACAGAATGTTCGTTTTGTGTCGCAGGTCTCACAGCTGAGGGTAAAATCCTTGAAGGTAAAACCCCTCCCCAAATTAAGTCCTCTGTGAACACATCTCTCAACTTGTGGTATCTATTCCTAAATGCAAAGGGAAGAGAAATCTCTTCTCCAGAAAGTTTTTCTCTTTTGAACTCCTCACCTTTGCTGGAGACAACGCCTGAGTTTTGACTACTCTTAAAAATTCTTGTTTTAATTTTTTTTTCCCGGTTATAGAACATCATAAATTAGCTGTCACTGTTTTTTAAAGGTTACTGAATGTGTAAAATAATGTTTGCCCCATCCTAGAGTGCAGTAGTTTATGCAATTATGAAATAGCACATCAAACCCAGCCAGCCCTTCCCTCACGCCTGCATAATTCATCGCTCACGGGTGAGACCTCTCCTTTCTGCAGACAACACAAAATTAAGTTTACATTCCATTCTTTAATTAAAAATTTAAAAGCTTAAAGGAAGGGAGTTTGTAACTGTGCAGCCATTAAAAAACTGGAGACAGGGCGTTAATAAATGCAAACTAGCGACAGAAATAAAACAAAGTAGAAGAGTGAAGGGATGGGATGGGATGGGATGGGATGGGATGGGATGTTCTGGGGGTATATGGGCATTTCTACAGGTACTTCCATATGTGCTCATGTGTGTTTATATATAAACATATATATAATATAAAACATTTATATATAAAAATATATATATTATCTGTTTATATAGGTAGTGAAGGAGCTGCAGTTTTGGGTGCCTCAAATTGGCACCAGCACAGTTGGTCATGTCACATCACTTGTCACGTGGCTCGAAATCAGCCATAGTTTCTCAATCCCCCAACAAATTCTGGAGCAATAAAACAGATACCATGGATGAACCACTGTGCCAAGGATCAGCCCCCCCTGCAGTGGGGACTGAGGCTACCAGTCCCACCTGGGCATCCCAGGGAAGGGATGGCAGTGCCAGGGAGATGGAGCACAGGGCAGGGACAAGGGGAGATGCCCAAGGGTCTCCTGGTTGCTGATGAGGAGAAACGGCTGAGACAAACCCACACAGCAAATGCAGGTGGTAACCACTGCTCATCCTCTGCTTTATGTGCAAACACACCTGTAAATCAGGCTGAAATATGGGAATGGAGCTGGCTGGAACCCTCTGGCTGCCCACACTGTGCTCCCCCAGCTCTTCCACCCTGAGGGTCCCCCCTCAGCACCCGGGATGGCTCCCAAAGACACCAGGCAGCAAAGGTGGCACTGAAGGAACGAGGGAGGCTGTGGCAGAGGAGGCCAAGTTGGAAACACGGGCCCCGCTGCCTAATGGGACTTATCAATTATTATCTCAGCCCATATTTCTTTGAGGGGTGATTGTTTCACAGAGCCTGACATCTCATATAGCTTTAAATTACTCACAAGCAGGACGCCTTACAAGATAGCAGTAAAATCAGGAGAGGATTGGGCAATGTAATTATAGTATGGAAATGATGTTGATCGCTCAAGCAGGAACAGACCTTGAATAGATGTTGATGCCGCCCTGCACCGGCAGAGCCCGGCGAGCTGGGCAGCCTCAGCCCCTCGTTAGGCAGCTGGAAATGAGACCACGGGGATAGGAGGGCACGGCAGAGGGATGGCACAGCACAGCCAGGACAGGGCAGGGGCTCCAACTCTGTGGGTGCAGCTCCCGTGAGGATTAGAGAGGCACAGTGGGCTGTTCCTGCTTGGGCAGGACATGCAGAGATGCTGCTCAGAGCTTTTGTCAAGGGGCAGTTTCCTCTGGATACCAGTAATGGAATTTCATGTTGTGTGGATTTGGTTTGTTTATTTGTTTGGGGTTGGGGTGTTATTTTTTGTTGTTGATTTGGGGTTTTTATTTTTTTTAAAAAAGAAGAATTTCTAGGGGAAAAATCAACAGTGGACATATTCCGAGTCTGGGAAGAATTAAAAAAAATTAGTTAAAAGGTGTTTTCCTGGATATTTTCGGCAGGTACAGCCCCCTCCTCATGCAGCGCTGACCTCCCCACGCCCCAGTCCCAGCATTGGAGGCACCGTGGAAATGGGTAGGAACAGAATGAACTGGGCAGAGAGCAGCCCTGGGGTGCTGCTGTTCTGGGTCAGCTGAACACACGGGCAGGTGCTGAGATCACCAAGTCTAGGATGGAGCAAGAGAATTAAAGCAGCCAAAGATTGCAGATGTTTGTGCCTTTTGTCCTTCCCTCTCCAGCATTATTGCTCCCTGCCTTCCCTCCTGCTCCAGACTGATGGTTTATGGCTGCTGATGAAAGTGCCTTCACTGAGACAACACTCCCCACTGCCACTCATCTGCTTTGGAGGCAGAACAAGCTCCACATTAAGGAAACTCCAGCTACCTGTCAGGAAATCACAGGTAGAGGATGAAAAACTCCCTTGGGACCCTGCACACATTGCTGCGGTCTCCCTGTGACCCCCGGGAGTGCTCCCGGTGCCGCAGGGAGCGAAGCACCGGCCCCAGTTCCTGGTACCAGGATCAGGATATTCCGGGATGCTGCTGGGAACGGGGGTGACAGGAGGCTGGCTGGATATTTGCTGGTGACAACCAGTGAATCTGTAGGAGAGAAAATGAATGTCCCTGGGGACTTTCACACCGTAGTGCCTTCGCCTTCAAAGGCAGAGCCCGGTGGGAGGGCTGGGCAGGGAGCAGTAGCCCATGGGCACAGCTGACAGAACTATCAATTTGATGTTTTTAAATGCCGGAGCAGGAATGCTGTTTCCAGAGGAGCTGAACAGGAAAGGCAGAAATCATGACTTGCCTCTTTTTTTTTAATTAAAAGCCCTGCTTCCCCTCACTCCTTAGAGGTGATGCTCTGTCAGCCTTAACAAGCCGCTGTCAATCCGGCCCCAGGCTGGTGCCGGCGGGAGCAGAGGCGGCGGGAGCCAACCCGGGCTGGCAGAGCGGGGCCGAGGGGGCACCGGCATCCCCGCACCATCCCTCCTCCTCCAGGGACAGAGGGGGGACCGGCACCATCCTTCCTCCTCCAGGGACAGAGCCCGGGGGGGGCTGGGGACGAGCCCCCAGCGCGGAGCATCCCCAACCCTGCCCCGCTCCGCAGAGAAATTTCGGGAGCGGGGGAGGGAGAGCCCTCTAACTGTGTGAGTGCTGAAATGATCGCCGATAATGAGGTTAATTAATATGTTCCTCCAAGCCCCGAGGCGCGGGGTGGGACCGGGATGAGCCTGTCCCCGCCGGCCGGGAGCGGGGAGTGTCCCAAGGCACCACGGCGCGGGTGAGCTCCGGGCCACACCACGGGAGTGCTAATCACGGTTTGTTAAAAGCCTTTTGAGGATGCCCGAGGAATGAAAAGGGGATGTGTGGCTCTCCCCCAGCCTCCCCCTCTGCCCATTCCAGCCCGGGGGGAGCCGAGCCGCCGGTGCTGACAAATTGCCCTTCCCAGCTCACAGTCCCAGAAGCTCCTTAAAAAGCAGAGGAATGCTGGCCACGGGGGCCAGGCTGGAGGGAAGCCAGCAGCCGAGGAGGCAGCGAAGAAGGATGGCCAAGAGAGCACGGAGACAGGCAATAAGGCTGATGGACCTCATGGAGAAGCCCCGCTCCTGAAACGCATCCAAAACAAGCATCGAATTTGGGCTGAAGTGATGTCATTGCCGACCATTAGTGCGGTAATTACAGTGAAAGCCTTTGGCAATTGTATCCTCCGAAGGGTCATTAATGCAACCCAATCGCACCAGCAAAGGTCTCATTAGTCTTATTTCAGACTTATGTATTTTTCAGAGCTGCAGAATCCTAAGAGCCTTCCCCCTCCAATAACATTAACACCGGCTCCCTACTCTGGCCATGCCGACAATGGGCCCCCTCCACTTCCCAGCATTCCACTTGGGAATTTCTAGCAGAGGAAGGGCACTGGGAGCTGGCATTGGAGTCTGAGGCTTGGTCCCGGTCTCTGGTCACAGCAAAAGCTGAGGAAGCAGCTCCCATACCTGGCTCGCAGAAAACCTGGCCAGGCTGGAAATCCAGGGAGGTGGAAAGGCAGCTGAACACGAGTTCAGGCACCTCAGGAGCTCCCAGAGTCCGGCATCCACAGCCAGTGGTGCAGGAGGTCCCTGTGCAGGTGATTGCAGGGGAAGGTGGGTCAGATGCTGCTCCATGTCCCACTGAGCTCATTTTGAGAGAAAGGGAGAACCAAGCTGTGTCTGCAGAGGAATTACAGAAGGATTAAGGAGTATTTTGGGTTTGGGTTACACTCAGGTCTTACCAGGTTTGAATGCCCAGAGTGGAGTGGAGCCAGAGTGGGGACGAAGCTCCTCCTCAGACCCCAAGCTGCTGCTCCAAACCAGCTTCCAGCACCCTGGTGAGGACAGCAAGGGGTAGGGGCCCAGGAAAGCACTGCCTGGACAGCAGCCTGAGGCTTCTGGCACAAGGAGGACACGAGTGGGAGTACCACAAAGAAAACCTAGAAAGGAGCTGCTCCCCGGGACGTGCCTCGGTCCCACACCCCCTCCTGGCACATCATGTGTAGCTGTTCCTCGTGCAGCCAACTCCTTTAATCAGAGAAGAAAAAACCCTCAGAACACAGGATTCAAATCCACCAGGAAAGGTGACAGATTCTCCTACTCTTCAAAGGGGCTCTTTAAATATTAAAAATAGCATTGTTGTTTTAGCAGCAGCGTTAATTTAAATGATGCACACATGACACATCCCATCGTCTCGGCGCCGCAGCCCAGCCAGGCAGGAGCTCCTCTGTTCTGGTGTGTCCCGTGACAGAAGAAAGGAACACAGCCTTGGCACAGAGGAGGGGGTTTATTCCCAGCCTGCACATGCCCAAAGTGTGACGAGATGTGACCAGCCACAGAACCCAAGGACAGCTCTTCCCTTGCTAAAGCTGGGCCTCCAGACCAGCTTGGCTAAAACACTTGTTCCCATGAGACAGAGTGGCCTGAAAACACCCCCTGCCATTTCCTGGGTTCTTCCTACAACAGCTCAGCCCTTTCTGAATTTGTGCCTTACCACCCCCTTCCCTCGCTCTGCTGCTCTCCCGGCTTTAGGACCTTGATGATCCGTTTTGGTACCTGTTTTCAGGTGAGAAATCTTGGAAGAAGTTTGTTGCAACCATCCTCTTCTTCCCCATCCTCCAGCTGCATTCCTGGCCCAAGAGAAGTGGTGTTATTTGGGCGCCCTGAGCTGAGGCTGAGCTCTGGGGGTTCCATGGGCCACCACTGCCCTTTAGGAGGAGCTGCCTGGGGAGGACTTTACAGGGAGACATGGAATTCTCGTCCATCGCAGGTGCTTGCAGACTTTTGTGAACTAAAGGATTTTTCCTTGCTCTCTACTTCAAGGGGTCTTTGCAGAACCAGGGAGTTCGGATTCTGTCTGTAGAGCTGCTACACTCCTTTGGGATTTATTTGTATCGATCTCTAAAAGGATGAAGAGCCAATCGTGACACCCTGTGCTCCACCACCGCTTGTTCCAGTGGGAGCACTGAGCAAACTCCCCAGGCAGATGGAAAACTCCCCCTGAGAGCTTCACCTTCTGCTGGAGACTCACCCAAGGGCAAGGGGGAGAAGTGTATGATTGTAAAATGACGGAATTCATCTGCAACGTGACCTTCACTGATGATGGATGGCCTGTTTGGGAGGATCATCAGTGGAGAGCCTTCACTCTGATGCATCACCTGCAGCTGCACTGGGGGGGCAAACCTGATGTCCTTGCCCAGGTCTCTGGGGCTGTGCAGAACCTGCAGGGACAGCCCAGCTTCTGGTGTCCCCACCAGGCTGCTGGAAGGTGTTTGGGGACACCCAGCTTGGGGGCTGTGGCACCAAAAGTGACACCACTCTCTGTGGTTTTGGTTTGCTGGGGAGGAGCTTCGTGCCCACCAAGACACTTCACCTGCACTACATTTGGAATCTGGGCTGTCCCCTGCAGTGGCTCACCGGGGTGAGGTTTAGGTTCCTGTGTTCACATGGCCCAGTCTGAAGTTGTGTCTCTTCATGACTTGTTTCAAACCAGACCGTGCCAGAGCGAGGAGTGGAGCTGCCAGTGATTGGACTCTCAGTGCTGGCTGTGTGCCTGGCTCTGAGTCACACACTCCTGAAAGAATTGTTGTAATCTGTAAATTATTTTCCTGTATTCATTCATTCTGGTGCAATAAAACCATTGCAAATTGCTATCAGCCTCAGACTGGCTACGCTGGGGGTGACTGTGTGGGCAGTGCTCTCTGCCTGGGTGACAGTGTGTGACAGCTGCTGGTGTTCAGGTGTGATGCATCTGCTCTCTGTGCCCAGCATCTCACCAGGCCACAGGGATTCCTTTTTTTCCCCCCAATTTATATTTTTTTTGACTGTGATCATTATTATTTGAACTTATTGCTCAGAGGAGAGGAAGAAGCCAAGGGTCTGGGGTAGCTGTTTCTGTGTTCTAACAGGCTCAGGTGCAGACAAAGCACCCACCAGACAAGAGCTGGGGCTCCTGATTATTCTCTTGATCGCTCTTATGTGGCCTTGAAGCAGCTCTAAGGTCTTCAGGGAGATGGAGCCGCCTTTCAGGAGGGATCACAGGCAGTGGAGCACCAGGAGAAGGTGTTTTTCAGACTCAGGGGGTGTGGAGCTCCCCGAGCCTTGGGCAGTGTGTGGATCCCCAGGACTCAGTGGGGCAGGGCAGGGGAGAAGGAAAATAAGAACATTAAGAAAACCCCTTTTAATTCCAGACAGCTTAAACTGGTAACTGGAGGAGAGAAGGTGAGCACTGCTTTGTCCCAGCTCGTGCCTTTTCCAGGGAGGCAGGTTTGGATTATGCATTCCGAGGCGTTACAAGGTCCAGTGGTTTGGAACAAGAAGTCTGCCAAAATGCAGGGCCTGGGGAGGGGGAGCTGGGCGGGGGGGAGAGCTGGAGTGGCTGTGATGCTGCTGCTCCAGGCACAGAGAATATTCACTCTGCTCTGTGGGAAACACCAGCATCCC
Source organism: Pitta sordida (assembly GCA_013390025.1). Taxonomy (NCBI): domain Eukaryota; kingdom Metazoa; phylum Chordata; class Aves; order Passeriformes; family Pittidae; genus Pitta; species Pitta sordida. Next base: position 92,089 of record WEKX01014391.1, read on the forward strand.
CAGCTGCCAGGAGGGAGGGTGCAAGTCCTGGTCTCGAGATATTCCCTGGGGTCTGACCTCCCTTTGCCAGGTGAACTTCCTAAGGCACACTGGGAAGTAAAATCTGGGCATGGCAATTTGGTCTTGAGCCACATAAGCCCAGCACTGTGAGCAAGGTTTCTGAGCTGGTTGCAGAAGTGCCCTGGGTGCCCAGGGAAGTGAACAGCTCACTGCCTGTCCCTGGTGTCACTGAGCACCCCCAGGAATGAGACATGCTGGTGAGGCAGGGGGGGGTCCAGGCAGAGCTCCTGTGCAAACCTCCCCTGCACATTTTTGTGCAAATCCCTCTGCAAAGTCCCCGTGCAAAGCCCCAGTGCTGCCAGCCCATGGCAGGGACAGGCAGGGACAGGCAGGGACATCCCTCCCGTGTGCCCTGGGTGCAGGATGTGCAATAGCTGCTCCTCTGGGTGTGCTTGGGATGGAGCAGATAGTGGTTCTCAGGAGACGGGGGTGGTTTTTCTTGCTCGTTTGTTCCTTAGTCCTTGAATTTCTCCTGTGATTTCAGAAGTTACTGGGCTTTGCTGGGTGTTCAAATGTGCAGGTAAAAGGACTGTAGCCTTTGTGTGTGTGGAGGTTGTGTGACCCCTCTGCTGATCTGTGCTGGAGGACTGTTCATGCAGAGCTGAGTAAGCAGATGGAAACATTTTCTGTGTATGTACAATTATTTCAACACAGCTTTCAGTGGGACTCTGGTTGCTGCCTTTCATGAGTCTCCTTGCAAACATGTTTGAGTGCTGGAGTGATGGAGAAAGCAGAGACTGTGCTCAGACATGTCCACAAAGCCTCAGAGCCTCCCCCTGGTTGCCAAATTGTGGATACAGGAGAGTCTGGGGTGGGTTTGTTGTGTGGGGCTGGCTGCAGGATGAGCACAGGACCAAGAGCAGTGACAGGCAGAGCCTGGTGGCAGGTTTGTGCCTGAGCCATCGGTGTGGGCAAGTCTGAGTAACACACTCAGAAATGTGAACACAACCCCCTATTAATCGGACATTTGCTGTTACAGTTCGTTCCCTCAGCTCTCCGTGCACTTACATGGAGAAACAACCCAGGAACAAATGTTGTGCTGACTCTGGTGAGGCTTTCCTACATGTGCAGCCTCCTGGTACCTGCTACAAGAGTTCTGGGAAAACCATTTGAGGCACATCAGGCTGTCTCTAGCACTGGGAGACAGTGATTTTTGCCTTCAGATCATCCTCTCAAGCTGCCAGAGCCTAAAATAGCTGTTGTTCATAGAGGAGCAAGGGATGCAATTGGCATTCATTACCCGTGTGTCAGTCACAGCCTGTGCCCCCATGGAAGCCTGTCCCTGTCCCTCACACCTACACTGCTCCCTCCCAGTCTGGCAGAGGATGGCAAAGCCCTTGAGGACAGGAACTGTGCTGGGAGCCGCTGGGACCAGCCTCGCTGCACTGAGATGTTGGAAGGGGAGGGTTTTTGAGGAGCTGTGACTTGGAACTGGGCTGAGACCGAGGCAGATCTGGGTCTGCCCAGTACAAACCAGCAGAGCCCTGAGGGCTGGACCACCGTGGAAAGAAAGCTGTAGCAGGGGCAGGGCAGGTGAGATGGGCAGTTCACAAAGAGCCCCAGTGCTCTCTGCTCTGCCCTCAGTGAAGAGCATTTGTTCACTGTTTTTGGGGAACCTGAGGGGAACTGTGGCAGCTCATGAACTTGAGAAGCTGCACGATCTGTTCCCATCTGGTCCCTGAGTGACACCTCCCAGTTCAGCTGCAGCCCCCTCGAGCACTGCTGACCCCAGAGCCCCCAGCCCCTCTCCCCAGCCCCAGCAGACTCCGGGTGTGAGCACAGGGTCCTTGGGAGCCCTTTCTAGTGACCACCCCACCTTACCACCATCCATCCGAGCTCCTTGAGCCATGGCCAGTGTCCAGGCTGGACACTGTGCCCGAGGCAGAGCCCACCCCTGTCCCGTGGCTCCTGCTCAACACCGTCCCTGCACAGCATTGACCTTTTCCTCCCCAGGCCACAGGTTCACCTTTGCAGAGGTGAACAAGCCCTGCAAACAGTGACCCCCAGCACTCAGGAACCCCCTGCCCCCTCCGTGGCCACGGCACACTCAGCCCCTCAGTGTCTCCATCGCTCCTCACAGGCTTCCACATAAGTGATGGAGAAAAGTGTCAGGCTGGGGGAAAGACAGATCACGAGTATTCCTGGCCCTGACATTTTCCTCCAGATATCTGGATTTCCATATATTTGAAAACCTAATATAAACAACAGAGAGAAAATTTGCATTTCGGGCAGTGAGGAATGAAAAATGGAGGCGTTGTAATGTATTGCTGCTCGGAGAAGAGGAATGACAGTGGTAGAGTCGAGCACACACGACAGCGCCCAATCGGCTCGTGGCAAACTCATTTCCTGGCAGAATATAGGGTTTCATCTGCTGGAACATTTAATAGGCATCAAAGAAAGATCACTTCCCTCCTCTCAGCGCAGATTGAGAGCCTTCGCTCCGGCTTTATTTTTGCCATTTTATTAAACCCTTTATATAGTTTTAATACAATATGTATGATCCTCCGGCAAACAAATAAATTCTTGGGCGCTTCCCAGATTCTGAGGATTTCTAATGGTTATGTATGTTTTATTTATATTTTCAGAGAGACATTAAATATGCGACGAGTAAAAATACGCCTTAAAAAAAAAAAAAATCAAGCCTAATTCATCGCTCTGTGCAGAGCAGTGTTACGTATGGAGTTAATTTGGGAAGCGCCAGCCTGGGGAAGGGGCTGAGCCCCCACACATCTGGGCTTAATACCACGGCTGGAACACCCCAAAGGGCCACCTCAGGGACCTTCTGTCTTTGCTCAGTTGGGCACAGGGGTGGGACCAGGGCCATTCCTGGCTGGGACACCAGGACAGAGCTGGGAGCAGTGCAACACACTCCAAGAGCTGCACACAAAGACACACACACATGGAACTGAGATGGAGCCAACAGAAGAAATGTCTGGAAATCCCATGTCGTGGGAGAAATGGCTGAGTCCCAGATGGGCCCAGGGGGGCTGCAGGACCCCCCAGCACACACAGATCCCTTTGGATCCAGAGCTCCCATTGGATTCATCAGACACAGACCCCTGTGGATCCAGAGATCCCATTGGATTCATCTCCAGTACAACTGACGGGCTGGGGATGGACACTCACATGTGTCAGGGCACTGACAAGGGGAAGTCTGGGGGAGAAGTGTTTTCAGCGCTGCCAGGTGCAAAGGTGGCTCGTGTGCAGGACAGGTGGGTGATGGAACACCCTGGGCTGACTCTAACCACGCTTCCCTAGGCACTTGGAGTTCCACTTCACAGGCTCCATGTCTCCCCCAGGCCTGAAAGGCTGTGTGAGGGCTGGGGGAGGAGGAGGAGCGCGGGCGGGATGATTTTTGATGACAGTGCTCAGCAGAGCTGGGAGCAGAGTGTGGTGAACCTTAGTTACGGCTTGAAGCAGCGCTTTGCTCTGAGGTTCCCTTATTTAGGAACCAGAGAAATGCATCAGGAGGGTTTCAGAGGCTCATCAATTCCGATCAGGTTCGGTCTGGACAGACCATCTCTCCAGCTCAGGCATATCCTTGGCAGGCAGCTCCTTCCCCCTAAATATTCCAGCCCAGAGACACAGCAGCGCTGGCTGTGCTCACGTGGAGGGGGCTCTGCTGGAGAGTTTGTGCCCATGCCCAGGCACCTGCCTGGTGTGGGGCTGCAGTGGGATGGAGGGTGCCCTGTGCTGCCTTCAATAGGATGATCTGGAACGTGTCCCTGCACTCTGCTCCCCACCCCTTCCCAACCTGGGGCCCAGACCAGCCTGGGAGGTGCCACCTCTGCCTCCTGCAGCCCCCCCAGCTGTGGGCTCAGCTGGGCAGCCTCGGGGGCAGTTTGGAGCATCTCCAGCATTTGAGTGATATAGTTAAGTGATATACGGGTGAGGAAGGCCAAGTATCCATGGGCTGCACCAGGAGGCACCAGGATGTTCCTGAGGCCACCAAAGAATGGGCTGAGCCTGCACATATATATTAAAAAAGCCGTAATTGTTCATTAATGACCTGTTACTGCTGCGCCATGAGCAGCCTCACGTCAGGGACACAAGGGAGACTTTCACTTTTTACCTTGGGCACTTCCCAGCTATTTTTAATCCCATCGGAGCAATAAGGCATCTGTAAATCCCCCCAGATGGCTCTCGAGGGGGGCAGGGAACTGATCCCCCCGTGGAGGGCCCAGACCTGCTCAGACACAGCCATTGCCATGCACAGTTTGTGCTGAATTCATTATTTGTGGTCCTGTGAGCACAGTGATGTGAGGTGACCCCTTGGTTAAGGGTAACCCACGTTAACAGAGCTGTAGGCATGTTGATTCAGAATCTCTTTCATGTGTGTCCTTTAGGAAAATGTATTTGCAGACAACAGGGTGAGGGCGGGAGCAGCGGGTGCGACACACACTTGTACCTCCTGCGAGTCATTAGTGCAGACACTGAGGGCCGGGGGGAGCGGGCGGCGCTGTGTCACCCCGGCTGGCGTGTGGCAGCACAGAGGTGACGGTGGCAGCCCTGTTCAGGGTCAGCCACTGCTCTGCCAGGCTCCTCCCTGCCCTGCCTGCACATTCAGGCTCTCCCCCAGTCTCTTTTCCTCTCACACATTCCACAGGGAAATCACAACAGCGTCCAAAGGATGGATGTTGTGTGCAAAGCCCAAAGCCAGGTGTTGCTTCGAGGCTGGAGGTTCGAGCTCAGCACTGGTGGAGCTCTTGTTGCCCAAAGCAAAGACAGTTTCCAGGCTGGTTATCTCAGAGTGATACAAACATGAAAAGGAAACAGCAATAATTCAGTTGTCACTAATGCCTAGACATGATGATGTTACAGGTCTTTTCCAGCAATTTTTGAAATCCCAAAAATGACACAGTATCTCTTCAAGAACCGTAAAAAAAACCTTCCAAATTTTTAAACATGTTTTCTAATTAGCTTTGGGTTGAAATAAATCACCAAGTCAATACCTCTGGCTGCCCTCAAGCCTGTTTGGAGAGGGAGCTAATTCCTGCTCCACTTCAACCCAGGCAACTGAGAGCTGCTGGCTGTGCCCTTTGCCCTGATCCATCCAGCCAAGGTGACCAGGTCAGCCCCCAAATCCAGCCTGGTGCTCCCAGCCAGGGCAGGAAGAGCCTCCCCAGCCCTCGAGGCACTGCAGCACCTTCCCCACAGACCCCCAGCCCACGGCGGGGCAGATGAAAGAGAAAAGAAAGAGGAGGGGAAAAATTGGATTTTTTCCCAATGTTTTCCTTAAATGGCTTAAATTCCAGAAGGAGAGATGGGGAGGTTGCCTTCACTTGTCCTCACTGGGGTGGCGCTGGGGAAGGCACCACTGCCCAGCCCTGCCTGGCACCGGTGTGGAACCAGGGCTGACATCTCTGCCATTCCTGCCTGACACCGGGATGGAGCCAGGCTCGATGGCACTGCCAATCCCTGTCTGGCCCCAGGCTGGACGTGGGCTCAGCCCTGCTGCTGGTCCCACACGCTGCATCCTGCTGGGGCTGAGCAGGGTGTTTGCTGTGGCCCACAGAGGCTGCAGAGCCCAGGAATAGTGTTTAGCTTTCCAGGTTTGTAGCTGGAATGATGATTCTCATCACCACTTGAATTTAATTTAAATGGTTTGCTTCTGCTTTCATTTTATTGGCACCCATTAGATCCCCCTTGTACCTCTGGCATTTCCTTAATAGTCTTTTGACTCATCTGCTCTCAGGAGGAGAAACATTTTTTACAAGAACAATATGAAGTAACAGTTATAAAATCCGTAGCCCGGTGATAAATGTTAAGGACTCATATTCTTTTATTGGAAATTGCTGTCTTTCAAATGTTTAACAGATTTGTAAAAATAATTTCTCCAAAAGGTTACGGTTCTATTGAACTCCATTAGAGGGAGGCCGGGCTCTAAATCACGGCCACGGCCCAGAGCCCGAGCGCGGGGACACACCAAAGTCATCCCTGTCCCCCTCACAGGCTCTGGCTCCTCCCCAGCATCGTTCCAGCGCCAGGACACTCGCCTTGACCCCTGGGTCCCCCTGCGGCAGCCGAGGGGCTCCGTGTTGGAATCCAGGCGTGAAATGATGAAAGGCTGGAGCTGCCGCGGCTCCGCCCGAGCCAGGACCTCAGATGGGAAATCGCCACCTCTTTTCCCCCCTTCTCCTCATCCCGGCCTGTCGCACGCCGGGTGGAAAAGATTGTATTTATCACCTGTCAGGGCTTGGCAGAGCTGAGTTACGTGGAGCAGGACAGCATAAAATTATCATACACAAGCATGAAATTACAAAATCGCTCGGAACTGAACAACAAAATTATTTCATTTCTGAGGGAGGCCATTCCATTTTTTAGTCGTGACACCTCAACTGCCAAACTTTGAATTGAAATTGAGTGTGAGGTGCATGGAATATAGACAGCAATAACAAGCAAAGGCATGTAAACTAGCCATGCAAATACACTACATTAATGGCCCTGGAAACCTCCCACAGGAGATATGTAACTAAATAAATGTCACATGTCCCAATAACTCAACTTTTCTTACACATTGTGGAATGAATTATGCTGCAATCGGCGCACAGGCTGCTCCCATTCCCCTGGCGTTCCCCTGGACCACATCGAGTCGTGTTTCCCCTCTCCCAGTGCCCGGTGCCAGAGGCAGGAGCTCACCCTGAGCCCCGTCTGTGGCTGCACGGGGACCCAGCAAGGCAGGACACAGCTCCTCCTGCCACACTGTGGGGATGGTGAGGGATGGTGAGAGCGTCCCTGCAGTGCTGGGATGTGCAGGCAGCGAGGAACCACAGAATCATGAAGGTGGGAAAAGACTTTTGAGATCATCAGGTCAACAACGTCATCACGTCTCACCCCGACTGGAGAATCCCCCGGATCCCAGAGCAGAGCTCACATTTCCACTTCCCCATCCCAGCCAGGGCTCAGGACTGCTCTGTGAGCGCTGGAAGGTCTGGCAGAGCCACGGGTTTATTGTGTGCCAGCCAGGCACCACCGGGCAGGGAAAGCAGCTCCCTTCCCATCGGCGTCCTCAGCGCAGAACTCTGCCAGGAACAGAGCCCAGCCCTCTGGTGAGGAGCATCAGAGCTGCTCTCTTTTATTGCAACCGGTAGCATCCTGACGACTGTCGGCAAGAGGGTCCCAGAGGAGCAATATTTTGTAAACACTATTTGTGTCAGAGCATATTGTGTGTTTGTGTGCCTTTCCCCGGGGACGAGAGCCCAGGGTGGAAATAACGCAGCCCCTTCCCAGGCTGGCACAGCCCTGGGGGCCCCTCGGGGCCGGGGGGTGCCCGGGTGGGCAGAAGCTGCTGGGGTGGGCGAGCAGCAAGGGGCTGGGCAGGGGAGGAGGCAGCGCGATCCATCACCGGGATGGGTTTGTCAGCTCCCCCCGTGGTGCGGATGGGCTGTGCAAGATCTGAGCGCAGCAAACCAAATGAGGTGGTAAATAAAATTCAGGATAGAGGGAAATCATAGTCCGGGCTGGGGAGAGACCCCCACCTGCCTTCTGCCAAGCCAGGTCACCCACCCCAAAGCATCACAGGCTCCTGCTGCTGCTTTTGCTTGCTGCTCCCTGCATCCCTGTCTGCATGTCTGCCTGCAGCCCTGCCCTGTGAGATGTCACTGCCAGTCCTGCCAGCAGCTCCCACTGTCCAGGCCCAGCTGTGCCAGGTGTGCCCAGCCCAGGTATTTAAACTGACCACAAAACCAGCCCAAAAAGCCACCGTGGGGATGGGAGCTGAGCGAGCTTTCTCCAGGCTGGACACCTCCGACCCTTCCACAGGAACTTTGGATCCCGGCAAACTGATATTTATTAGCCATCATCCTTCTGCTGCACTTGCTTTAAAAGAAGAGAGATTGTGTAAGGGTGAGAGCCTCCCCCTGGAGCCCAGCAGCATCCAGGGAACAGAGATTCCTGGTGATTTATGGGGAAGGAGCAAACCTGGCCTTTGCCAGGCAAGCCTTTGATGCCACCCCTTTAATCCTTGGCCACTTGGTACTAATTATAACTGTAAGATAGTCTTTATATTTAATTAAAAACAAGGAAAGGTTTCTCTATGTAATGAGAAGCCCCTGGCAGCAGGCCTTGTGCTCTCCCCGTCTCCAGGACCCCTCCCCTCCTGTCCCATGTGAATCCAGCAGTGTGGAGCCCCTGAGGATCCCAAGGATTCCCCAAGGCTGCACTGCTCCATCCCCCTCGGCCTCATCATCCACCACACAAGGATGGGCAGGACCAAAAGGGGCCTCTCCCAAGGCACCGAGGGAGGGAGGGGAGGACTGAGGGGTCCCTGGTCCAGGAGGGAGCATGTCCCTGCTCTGTGGGGAGGAGCTGATGCTGAGCAGCAGGAAGGGAAGGAGATGGAGGGGTGGTGCAGGAGATGTGGGGGCTGTGAACCTACTTTTCCATGACAAAAGAAGTCAAACCATGATCAGGCAGCTGGCACAACTAATGCCAGGGCATGGGAAAGAGGAGGGGGCGATCTCAGGGTGGCTCCTGGTGGTCCCAAGTGCTGGTGAGGGCACAGGAGGCACTGAACGCTGCTCTGCTCTGCCTGCTCTGCAAGGAGGAAGGAGAGGCTGGGAAATTATCATCAGTTTAAGTCAGTTCGACTTCAGTTCCCAGAAAAATATTGGAACAAATGATCAAACAAACTATTTATAAGCACCAAGAAGATAACAGGGTGAGTAGCAGCCAACATGGGTTTGTCAAGAACAAATCGTGGCAAACCGATCTAATTTTCATCTGCGACAGGGTAATAGGCCTTCTGGATAGAAAAGAAGCAGTAAATGTCATATCTTGACTTTAATAAGATTTTTGACACCGTCTTATATGACATTCTCACAAGCAAGCTGAGGAATCAGAGTCAAGATGAAAATACTATTTGGTGAGGGTAAAACCTGTTGAAAATCTGCAGTCAGAGACTAGTCAGTGATGGCTGGATGGAATGAGAGCTGTTGGATAGCTCTGTCCTATATCCAGGGCTCTCCACTATCTGACCTGAGTGATGGGAAAATATAATTACTAAATTTGCAATCTTTGAATGCATTAGAGAGCTGAATCTGACTGGCAAAGGTCTTGGAAAATGCTAGAATTTGTTGAGAGCAATAGGAATTTATCAGCTGGATCCAGGTGCAGAGTGCAGCCCCTGGAGTTCAGCGTAATTGAGGAATTGCTGGTGTGACAGGAGGAAAGAATCTCGGAGTTATTCCAGATCAGAAGTTGAAATTGGGCCAACAATACCGTGATGCTGAAGGAAAAACAAATGGTTCGTAGGAAAAAACATCATTTGTGATGGGCAGATAAAATTTTTGTCACCAGATCACCAACGCTGAGGAGCAGCTGAGGCTGTTCCAGGTTTGGGAACAGGGGCACCAGGGCACCTCAGGGGAGTGAGGAGAAGGACCAGAGACTCACCACGCTCTGAGTGAGGGGGGTGGATCCATCTGCATCCCTGGGGTGCTTCCTCCAAGAGGTGCAGAGCCCTGATGCAAGGTAGGGAAACGCTGGGCATGGCTCCAGGAGCCCCGTGTGTGAGCAGCCCTGGCACCGCCCAGGGCACACCTCCCTCTGTGTGGGATGGAACTGCTCGGCTCTCAGGACAGCCCCCACTCCGGAGCACCCCTCGAGTCCCCACCCTGCGGGGACATCCACAGCAGATCTCCCAGCCCTGCCACGTGGAGCTCTGTGCGCCCCAGCACGTCTCCCAGCACCAGGAGAATCAGGGGCACCCCAAGGAAAGGACGTGTGGCTGTGCCATGGCGGAGTCAGAGCCCAGGGCCAGCGTCACCAAACTGTCACTGCTCCTGGCTCGGGCGAGGTTCGAAACATTGTGCTTGTGCAGAGCTAGTGGAAGGGGAAATCCCCCCGAGCAGAGGCGGGCAGAGCCCCTGGGGATGTCCTGAGCCGCTGATCCTGAGCAAAGAGCCCCTTCCCTGCCCCAGGCGCGGGCGCTGGGTGCAGATGTGCCAGCAGAGCCCGGCCACAAAGAGTTAAAGCTGCTTCGCCAGACTGTGAATTCTCAGCGAGTCTCCCACATGCAGCCAAACAACAGCTTGACATTTTCCATCCTTCACGAGAAAGACAAAGGCGTGAAGATATTCCCATGATTCCTTTCTGCATGCCTAACTACGAGCTCAGGTGCAGCAGCATTTGCCCTGGACCGGCCTCATCAACATGAAGGGCGAACTCATCGTTTCTGCATCTTTCCTCGCCACTGCTTGATTAATTGGCTCACGACGACGCTGCCTGAATACCTAATGCCTCCCCTGTCCCTGTTCTTTCTTCACAGCCCTTTGCTGCATTTACATATACTTTATATTCCATAATTTTCACACACACACACACACAAAAAAAATGGGAGCACATCTCGGTAATTTGATGTAATGACGGCATGTCACCAAAAAGAGGAATTAGAAAAATCTGTAGGTATTTAATTTATTCTTGTTTTTTTTTTTTTTCAAGTAGATCTCTCAGAGAAAGGCATTAATATTCATGTGCATAAAAAAAAAAGTGCCCTCAAAAGGAAATTTCCAGCATTTTAGTTTAAATTAAATACATTTTTAAAGAAACAATATTTAACTGGTAATGCTTAAAGGCAAAATTAACAAAAGTAGTAATTTTTACCTACCAAAGCCAGGTTTTGTCTCAGGGGTTTCCAGGAAAACTGCCCTGACGTGGAATAACACTTTGCTTTTCCAAGGAGGGATTCGGTGGCTCCAAGGGGGAGGGAAAAGCCTTTTGCAGTGCCCTGTGTGGGGTCTGTGCTGGCCAATATTCCACAGCACATCCAGGGAACAGGTTCAGCACCGATCGGGGCTGCCCAGGCTCCGGCAGCTCCCCCTCACTGGGACTCAGTGCAAACTCTGGCCCTGCTGGGGCTCGGGTTCTTCTCTCTCCCCAATTAAATGCGAGAAAGGGAAAAACAGAAACCAGAGAGATGATTTGGTGGGAAAGAGGCGCAAAGTATTGAGCAAACAGAGCACAGTGACAGGTACAGATGGCAATTCCCCCAATTAACTCCAGCTCGGCTCATCAGGGAGGGAAACGGCAAAAGCAAATCCCAACTTTTCTGGGAATTGACAGCAAGAGGCAGCGCTGACCAGCTGAGTTTGGGCAGGGCTTGGAGGCACTGAGGGGGTTCAGGAGCAGCCAGGAGGGTCTCAGGGGTGGGGGACACTGGGCCGGGTGTCACAGGGGAGGTGCCAGCGCCAGGGCTGGAGGGGCACGGGGGGGAAGGAGGGTCTGGAGCCAAGGGGGATGGTGTTTCCAGGGCTTGGGACACCCTCGGGGGGCAGAGCTCCAGCCCCAGGGAGCAGCACCAGGCGCTGCCCTGCCAGAGGCTGAAATGATCCACGGCAGGAGAGGCTTCAAGGATGCGTGTCCTTGAAAAGGAAAAAATAAATCTTCAGTGCCGGGAGTGCCTGTAAATTCCTCCTTGTTAGCAGGTCTGGGAGTGGTGGGGAGGCAGGAGGGGTCCCACTCCCCCCGGGTGCTCCCAGAGAACGCCCCTGCTGGAAGATGCTGCTGCTGGGCTCCGTGAACAATTCGCCTCTCCTGCCGGCACAAAACTGCCTTAATCTGGTCTTCTGGAAATAAAACTTCCCATCTTTGTCCTGGCACATTACAAAAAAGATTATCCCCTGGATTAAATAAAATTATGGGGTTTATTTCTCAAGTGTGAAAGGCTGAGCCTGCCGGAGGGGCTGGATAAGCCCTGGGAAGGGTCCTCGCTGGTGTGAGGAGCCAGCTGAGCTCAGGCTGGGCTGCAGGGGAAGGCAGCGGCTCCAGAGAGGTTCTAAATTGGTCTCCTGATATTTTATGAAATAACTTTTTTTTTCCTAAAGTACTTCTTGATATTTTTATGTTTATATATTTTAACTTCAGATCGGACTCATAAAAAATACATGAGGAGTAAGTGGTTTCTGCAAATGTTTTATACATGATTTGGGAACAGATAGTACTCCAAGAAAGGAAAATATTCCTTTCTACGCCAGCGAGGGAGTGGCAGGTTTGAGCTGGAGGGGGCGAGGGGGGTCCCACGGGCCCAGAGCTGCTGTGGCCACTCGGTGGGCAATGCCACCGTCCCCAAAACACCCGGTCCAAGGTGCCCATGGGATCCCTACCAGCAGGAGGGGTAACACCCCACTAGACACAGCCCTGTGGGGCCACACTTCACCCCCTCCAGGCTTTTCCAGCAGAAACAGAAAGCAGGGAATGGATGGGTGGATGGATGGGCAGGACACATGGTCCTGCGAGGGAAAACTGGGAGCAAAGGGCTCCACAGGAGAGGCAGGAGCTCATCCCAGCCAAGGATGGGCCGGGCCCAGCCCATGCCAGGGACACCAGGGGCTGAGGAGGAGGAAGATGCTGAGCTGGGGAGGGAGGCTGAGCCCAGCTCTTGTTCCAGCAAGGGCAACTAAAGAGTTAACCCAATATTTCATTGACTTCCTCCCTCGTCGAATACATTATCTTTTTGACTATGTAATATGATGCAAAGTTTTTTAAATGATACAATTGTATTCTATTATATTCCCCTCTTCAGGGATATTTTAGGCTCATTTTTTGCATGAATGATACCGGCTCGATGCATTTCAATGCTGACACAGAGAGCTCTGTAGGCACACACCACAGAGAGGGTTATAGCAAGTGCACAGATAAATGCAAAAACATATGGCAACATGAGGAAACTCTACATTTTTTATTATATAAAAGCAGAACTCGTGTTCCCAGATACAGCGCGCGGGATCTGAAGGATGGAGTCACCATCTCCTTTAGATGGATTTTTATAGGATTTGCTTAAAATAAAATCTAAGCAGGGATTCTGTGCAAATTTTCCCCTTTGGAGAATTGGACTGTGAATCAAATTTTGCCTGATCCACAGATGAAAATCAGTTTGGGGGTTTCTCCTCCGGATCTCCAGTGAACATTTGTCCAGCTTAACTGAATTTAGCATAATCCCTGTTCCAATGGAGCCCCAGGGGCAGGGCAGGGAGCATGGACGGAGACTCCCCCAGCCCAGGCCAGGGCAGCCAGGCTGCCCCGCACAGAGAGCACAGGGGGGACCCCAAAATCTCCCCCTCCTCATCCCAGGGATGCATGCAGCCCCAAGAGCCCCACGGGTTGTCCCTCAGGCTCCTAGCAGCAGCAAGGCCAAGGAGCCCCAAGGGACAGAAGGGTCCTGTGGTGGCACGTCCCTGAGCTGGGGCCAAAGCCAAGACAGGGAGGTTTTCCCAGGAGAATAGGCATTGATGGGCTGCTGCTGGAATCCCAGGGAGAGGTGGAAGAGAAAAGCCCTGTCTCCCCTTTGAGGCATTTCTTCATCTTCTCCCTCTTTTCCTTCTTGTTTCCAGCCCTACCCAGGGGAGTTTGGCCACACTGAGTCCTATCCACCTTCCCCTGGCTGGAGGAGGCCATGGAAAGGTCCTGGAAGGTCCTCCCCAGGAGGGTGGACAGGTCACAGCCCCCGGCCTGCCCCGAGCCTCTCCCTGCCCTCAGTGTCCCAGCACTGCTGTCCTGGCCGAGGGTCCCCTCCCGTGCCATCCTCACCCCCAGTGCCCCCAGGGAAGGACGCTCTGAAGGCTGCCCGGCTGCTACCGAAGGTCTTCAAAGAAATTATAGCCTGCATAAAAATATTCACTCCAGCCAAGGGCCTTAAACCATTCCCCTGAGCATTGAACAGTGACTGAAAGTGTATTACTGTGCACTTAAGGCTCCTGCAGCAGCCCAAGGTCAGGCAGCAGCTCGGTATATCCAGGCGACTCGGGATGGATTTGCTTCAGGGCTGCACTGGGAAGGCACAGACTTCACCAGGCTCTGGAATTTAACTCAATATTCAATTTACCCTGGAATCAATTTTGATGGAGTACAATTCCCATTTATAATCTCGGGTTATTGCCAGCACTGCCATTTGATTAGACACCAGCAGACCCAGGCCAACTGTGTCCCTTGCTCCCCTGCTCCCCAGGGGCTGCTGGAGCCCACCCGGGCTGTGCCCACCCTGGCACTCAGCCTGGAGAAGCCTCCTGCCTCTCATACAGAGGTGAGACAGCGGCAGACACCAGCCTTCTTCCCTTTCCCCCATAATTATAGGGCTGGGAAAGCCATTTTTGCCTCTCAGTATTCACAGCTATTTGTATTTAACATATTTCAGCTTCCTGGGTCAGAAACGGAAATTATTCCCCGCCCAGCTCAACCTCAAAGTTCCAGTTGTGCTAAGGAGCCAGATGTTGAACACAAAAGGGGAAGGTTGCAAACTGCGCAGTTAATTTAACACAACAAAAAAAGTCCAGCACAGGGAAAAGCTCCCCGTTTTTCCCGTGGAACCAGGAAGCAGATTATCCATTTACAGAGTTCACCATTCCCCAGCCACAAGCTGTCCCTTTAACCACTGCTAAATTGTTTTCTGACAGCCCTTGCTGCAATTTTATCCCCTGACATTTGATTTACATATGATCTTTAAGCACCAGCACTGCTGTAATAGCTATTTGCTTAATATTCAAATCACTCCATGATGTCACATACCTTGATAGGTCATTTCACTGCAGCTCGGCAAAATGCATGTAAAAATAAATGTATAACTAATGAAATAAACTGATTAAGGGGAGAAATCAATGGCTTTACTGCTGTAGTGAAGATCCAGCAGTTAATTTAGCATGGATCTGCAAGGGTGTGCGTTAATGGAACAGCCTCTCATCTAATTGGTGCCACAGTAAATGAAATACAGGAATATTCCAGGATGCACTGGAAGAGTTCACTTCATTTTCTCCGCTCTTGCCCAAGAACTGTTTACAGCACAATGGATTTCATGCATTTATTTATTTATTTCCCTGGCACGGGGTGGGGGCAGGACCTGGCTGATCCCCATTAACCTGCCCCAATTAGCCAGTCCAGCCACCTCCCCACCAGAACTCCTTTGCTCAAAGCCCACATGGGCACAGGAGCAGCTCCTTTTCTTTGTTCTGAGCTTTTCCAACTTCTCTCCTCGCTGCTGGGAGGTGCTGCCCTGCAGGCAGAGGGGCCAGGCTGGCACAGGAGCCTGGCACCCCCCTTTGCCATCGAGGCTTTCCAGCCCAGCCCAAGACACAAGGAAGGATCCCAAAGAAATGAAGGGGAATTTATGTGGGGAAGGATCTGGAGGAGCAGCTGAGGGAGCTGGGAGGGCTCAGCCTGGAGAAGAGGAGGCTCAGGGGGGACCTGGGGATGAGACAGTCAGCTGCAGGGTGACTTGGAGCAGTTGTACTCAAAGAGGCTTCAGAAGGCTCCAGGAATTTCCCAGCCAGTTAATCAATACAGCTCTGCCCTGTTCATTACAGCTGTCAAAAATATGCAGAAAGTCCCATCTGGTCCCACGAGGTCTGAGACTGAACTCTGATCCAGAAGAAACACTTGACTGACTAATTACCACACCCTCTTCCTCCTAATTTAGGGTCAACACATTAAGGATGAGTTACCACCTCAAGTATAACAGAAAACTATAAATATTTGAGAAATGCCACCTTGGAGCAGCCTGAACTCGCCAGTCTGTGCTGAGCAGGAGGAAAACAGCAGCAATTTGCTATTCCAAGTTCAAGGGGTCTCTGGCAGTGCCCACCCTGCCACTGGAGACCTCTGCCCCCCTGAAAATTATTTAGCTGTATTAAAAACAAAACGGGAAAAATGATCTATACAAAAGCTTTGCATAAAAAAGTGATCAATGCAAATTCCTCAGAGAAAATTGCACCAACAGATGGAATCAACCCATTCCCAGTAAATGCCTCTGGCTGTGCAGATGGTAATTATAGGATGTATGTAAATATGGGAGCGCCAGGAAGCACAGCAACATGCACTGCTGAGCCCGGGCCTGCAGGGAACCCTGGCCTGGCCCTTCCCAGGGCCTTGGCAAAGGTGGAAACTGGAGAGATTTTCAGCTGCATCTGCCCACCCGCCTGGCAGCACCCCACAGCCACCACTGCTGCCCTCCAGCCTCTGCTGAGCAAACACCAGCCCCAAATCTGGCACTGAGCCTCACCACCAGGATCTGCCACCGGCCTCAGGGCCACCTCAGGATGGATCCCGGCTGTTCCCAAGGCAGGAGGGACCCTGAGCCCTGAGCTCAGCCTCACTGGAGCAGCACAGACACAGACAAGAGCCCAGGGAGCACCTGTGAGACATGGGAACCCAGAGCCACAGCCCTGGGCAGCAGGGGAGGGACCCCCCCCACTTCCACACCACAGCCTGGGATTGGGGGGTCTTGCACTCCGTACCCCTCCTCACAGCCACAAACATTCCTCCACAGAGAGGAAGGGCAGCAGTGGGGTCACCATCCCTGGGGGGGGTGTGACAGATGTGGCACCTGGGGACATGCCTTAGTGGTGGCCTTGGCTGTGCTGGGGGAGCATTTGGACTTGCTCTCTGGGGGCTTTTCCAGCCTAAAGCACAGAGCCAGGCAAGAGCTCAGATACCCACCCTGGGCTTCCTCATGCCCACAGTGACCTGCCACACGGCCAGGGCAGCACCTCCATGGAGCTGAGAGCACAGGACATTTTGGGAATGCTGACGGGATAAATACGGTTCTGCCCATGCCAGGTTCCCCACTGGCACTGAGCCCATTACAGGCACTGAGCACACCCATCCCCTCCTGTGCCCCCTCACCAGGGACCTGGAACACCCAGGGTTCCCCCCCCCCATTTTTCCAGTGTGATGTCAAGGACTATTTCCAAGGCTACTGTATTTTATGTTGCTGCTGACACTTCCTTCTTTACTTTTTTTTCTTCTGAGAAAAGTGCTTGCAGAGAGTCTGTGGTAAAATGTTAATTGGAGCCAAGTAATTAGACAAAGATAGTTAGTGATCTCTTCCAAGCAATCAGCTTTTGGTGCTTTGTTTTAGTGCTATAATAATTACTACCACCATTCCACCAAGTGCTTCAGCATTTGACAGAAGAGATGCTCCTGCAGCCAAAGCTTCCCCCAGGACTGATGGCACTGGGGACACAGTGCCCTGTCATGGGCATCCCCCCTGGCCCCTGAGCCCCGTGCTGTGCCCAGGGTTCAGCTCCAGGCACGTTTTCCTCCAGCCTTGGGGACTTTGCCCTGCTCTCTGTGGATCAGCTCCCTGGGACCAGCCCCTCTTCACACTGGCAGAACGACATCTAGAGTTACTGCTGCTGTTTGCTTAAAACAAAAAACAAACAAGGAAATGGAACACAAAACCTTCCCAAGCAAAACAAAACAAAAATACCAACCAAAACAGAGTCCCAAACAGCCAAGGGCTCTTGCTGTTTCCTCCACCCCTGAAGATGAAGGGTTTCAGAAGTGAGACAGAGCCATCAGGTCACCTTGCAGGGCACATCCTTCATGGGCTGTGCCCACCCTGCCAGTGCTCACCCCCAGGACCCACCAGAGCCCCCAGCCCAGCTCCAGGGGGCAGGACAAGCATTCCCCAGGGACAGGGGCTCCTGCCACCCTCAGGGCTGGGAGTGGGTCACCATGGCACCTCCAAACCCTCTGCCCATCATCTTTATTTAACCCCAGCTCGTTAAACTCCATCCTACAGCCACCACCAAAGGGACACAGGGGACAGCCCTGGGCTGGGAACCCAGGAATGTCACCACACACGAGTCTTGTGCATGAGGAGCTTGTACATCCCTCCCCTGTGTTTCACACATCAGCTTTCTATCTTTTCATCAGCAACTCCAGACAGATCTTCTCAGCATGAGAACTGCCATGGAAAATGAAAGATTGTACAGCAAACATTTTTTTCCGTGATGCCCTGTCTAATTGCACCGCCTTTGATTTTATTAATCTGTTTTATTAATATCCTGAAGGCAATGGGGGGAGGTGGAAATAAAGCTTTTACTTTCTGAGCTGGCTGGTGCTGCTGGTGTCCAGGACAGAGCATCCACCTTTCAGGAAGGAAAGGAAAGGAATGAACCTGGGTGTCCTCTCAGGCTCAGAGAATTAGGATCCTTCTGACTGGAGAAGAGCAGGCTTTGGAGTGACCCAGTTGTGGCCTTCCAGTACCTCACAGGAGCCCACACAAGACTATTTACAAGGGTCTGGAGCACCAGAACAAGGGAGAATGGCTTCACACTGACAGAGATTAAATTTAAATTACATATTAGCAAGAAATTCTTCCCAAGGAGGGTGATGAGCCCCTGGCACAGGTTGCCCAGAGGAGCTTCACTGCCCCTCCTTGGAGGTGTTCAAGGCCAGGTTGGACAAGGAAGGCTCTGAGCATCCTGGTCGAGCAGAAGCTGGAATGAGAGGAGCTTGAAGGTCCTTTCCAACACAGGCCAGTCTGTGATTCTCCCCTCACTTGGACGTGGGGCTGGGCACAGCCTCTGACTCCCTGTGGTTTCCCAAGGCCACTGCAGAGCAAGAGGAGCAGATGCTGAGCAATGTGCCATGAGCTCAGCTCACTGTGGCTGATCCCCCCAGGCACTGGGCTCAGTGTGAGGGGAGAAACACCGGCAGGGCTCACAGCTGCTCAGCTGGGTCTCGACTGGCGAGATGTGCAGAACCAGCACTTGGGGGGTTATTGATGTTCTCTCTGTAGGAGCCTGTAAAACGCACTGACACAGTATATTGCCTGGTCAATAGGTCTTCAGGGGTTTTCCAGAGGTATTAAATATCATTTTAAATGATGTGCCCATGTACCTGATGAGCTGCTTCTGCAGCAGAGCACGAGGAGGTGCCTGGGAAGTGCTGGAGCCGGGCACAGGGCAGGGGAGGGGAGACAGCCAGGGCCTGTCAGAGCTGCGTGTGCAGGGGGGTCACACGCACAGGGTGGAAGTGCACACGAGTCGTGCCAGTGCCACACCAGGCTGCAGGGACAGCCTGCATGTCCCCTCTCCTCCAGCCCCAGAACTCTCAGGAGATGTGTCACCGCCAGGGTGAGAAATCACAAAACACTGGGGCAGCCAGTTCCCACCGACCTCCTACAGCTTCCTCTGCAACTCCCCTCCTGCTGCCCAGTCCCTCCCATGAGGCAAACCCACCCTGGAGCTGCTTCCCAGCCCAGCAGGACCCCCAAACACCCAGCACAGATCCCAGAACACCCAGCACAGACACCTCCACTGCAGGTCAGGCAGCAGCACCAGGCTGGAGGCAGCAAGGGCAGCACAAGGGGAGGGAGGCTCTGCTGCCCAAGAGCACCCTGCAATAGGCAGGCAGGAACTGAAACAAGTCATATCCCCTTGTCACCCTACCAGGACACTCCTTCAGCACTTTCTTACAAAGTTTGGGAGGCCAGGAGGAGTGCTGGAGTATCTGATTTGAAATACAGCCCTCCTAAGAGCCCTCCCTATCGAAGAAACCATAAAAAGCAGATCTTTCCTAATGTCACTCTTTCCTCCCTGCTCCTTGGAGCCGCTGAGCGCTGCCATTCATCACCCGCACGACACTTTCATAATGTAGTCCCAGATAATGGCACACCTTCCAACTTTCCACAATTGGCTGTCAGGGAAATCGAAGGAGACAAGTGTGAGATAGGGGAGCAGGACTCCTTGGTGGATACCAGCCACGGGTCCCTTCCAACTCAAACCCTTCATTGTTCCTATGATTTTAACAACCCAGAAAAGCGGCAGCCCCATGGTCACGCTTGTCCCTTCCTTCCCTCGCCCCCAGGGAGTGACACCCTGATCAGACCCATGCACACACCTCACATGGGGAGCCCTACAGATCACATTTTTCTCTCCAAAGGCCAAAGCTGCAATTTCAAGCATTTGTTTTTCTTCCCCTCTACTGCCAAAGCTCACAGGTACATTCATGGCAGAGCCAACACCAGTGACAACATGCCTTCAGTGACACTGCTCACAGACACAGACTCCAAAAGCCAAGAGTTCTAGGCAGTAACCTTTTGTCTTACCAGATTTAAAAAGAAAAGGCTTAAAACCAATTAAATACTCCAAATATTAGTTGGAAAGAGCCCTGTGGCTCCCCACTTACCTGTAAGCACAGGTGCCTTCTCCTAAAAATCACATCTTCACTGTAAGCACCTTGAAGCCCCAGCAGCAGCCCCCAGACATCACCTCCAGAGAGCCAGAGGTACCCTCCCTTCCTGAGCTATATGTGCCCCCTTGGGCCTGATGCCTAATTGCCCCCAGCTGCTGCTCCTCAGGCTGAGGGAAATGCCTTCAGCTGGTGCTGGAGGTCGGCAGGGGGATGAGCAGAAGTGCCATGAGTGAGATGGTGCCACAGGTGGGGGCTGTGTCCTGTGTGGTGGTGCCAGGCTCGCACATTTCAGGGCTGTTTGCACCTCCCAGGGCGCAGCACGCTCAGATGGGAAGAGAAAGTGAGTGCTGCCAGCTGGGTGCCTTATCTTTGTCTTTAAATTAATATGATTTTGTCAGGTTTATGAAAAATAATATAGCATGTTATTTTTCATAGCCCTGACTGATATCTCCATTTCCCATGGTTCATCTCAGGCCATAAACATGACCCAGCTTGAGTGATTTCACCTTCCCCATTGAGCACGGAGCCTCGGCAGCACTCAGACCAAGGTCCTGACTGATTATCGACAAATTAAAAATATAAGCTATTGACCAGACACTGAGATAGAGTCCCTGAGCCGGTGCATGGAATCTCAATGAGGTTATTGAAGTGGTGCCGATCGATGGCGCAGTCACAGCCTGGGAGCCGGTGGCCGAATGCATAATGCGGGGGGGAAGGGGTGGGGGGGTCTTGAGTAAATAGTGGTTCAAATTAACAAGGGCACGGGGAGATGAAACCGAATGGCTTCCTGAAGTCACGAAAGCGATGAAGCCAGCGGGCGCTCGGCAGCACCTTCACCTTCTGAGGGAGGGGATGCAGGAGGGGCAGGGCCGGGGGATGCGGGTGAAGGGCAGAGGATGCAGGAGGGGCAGGGCCGGGGGATGCGGGTGAAGGGCACAGGATGCAGGAAGGGCAGGGCAGAGGATGCAGGTGAGAGCGAGGTGTGAGTCGCCTTCTGAGGAAACTCTCCAGCAAGAGAGTCGGAGCCCCGACACGGCTCAAAGCACAACCTGATTCCTTCCCCTGCTTCCCAACCCCACAGCACGAAACCCTCCCGGGTAGTGCCAGGGGCAGGAGCTCCGTCGGCCACTGCCGGTCCCAGCCGGGAGCTCGGCGCGGCTTCTCCCTGCCCGGTGCCCACATCCTTTGTTTGCTACGGGAGTGATTTCTTGCTCTCCTACTAAAACTTGGCGACATTTATATTGCTTTAATCAATATTAATTATCTTTTGTGCCAAGTCAACAAAGCCCATTTTTTGATTCCGCACCCACTGGTTTGTGGCCAGACGGGATCCAACTCAGAATAACCTGTGATTTGTGCCTCCTTCTGTCCCCGGTGGTGGCACCACCAGGAAACCTCCCTCCGGCCTCGTCCCCTCCAGCCGCGTCTCCTCCATCCCCCAAGTTCCCTCGCAGTGCCGGGGTGCAGCACCGAGCTGTGCTGCAAGAGTTAAACCCGCCTCAGCCTCAGCAGCAGCAGCAGCAGCAGCATTTCCTGGCAGCGGCAGCTCCGCGCAGCGCGGCCCCGAGCGCGGCCTCTGGGGAAGCGCCGATCACAGCGCTGCCGGCGTGTTTGAAAACACCGGTGTCAGCGAGGCGGCTGCCGGCAGCTCGCTGCCTTTCCTGGCGCTGCTGATGGACGGGGTCAGATCCCAGCAGCTGTTGGGAGGGAAGAGGCAAACTCAGCAGCTGCGTGTGGCGATAGAAACCAGCCGC
This sequence comes from Pitta sordida, assembly GCA_013390025.1. NCBI lineage: Eukaryota > Metazoa > Chordata > Aves > Passeriformes > Pittidae > Pitta > Pitta sordida. Next base: position 113,811 of record WEKX01014391.1, read on the forward strand.
GATGGTGCCAGCTGGGTACCGCACAGCTCCGGCCCCGTCCTGCTTTTGGGAGGGATGCTCTGCCGGCTCAGCATCCCCAAACCCGATTTTGGGAAGGATGCTCTGCCGGCTCAGCATCCCCTAACCCGATTTTGGGAGGGATGCTGAGCCGGCCCAGCCGGTGAGGGGGAGGCAGTGCCAGGTGCCGAGGCTGGGAAGCAGCAAAGGGCCGCGGGGCAGCACCACTGCGGTGTAGCTCTGAGCAGACCCACCGGGGGGTTTCCTGGCTGTTTTGGGCTGGATTTGGCCCTGGGCAGCACCTACTCCAGCGTCGCCTCTTGTGACGTCTCTTGCTGGTTTGAAGCCGCCGGGAACGCAGCACATGCAGGAACTGTGGAACCTTCTAGAGCCTGAGTTTGGTCTGCACTCCCTCCCCAAGAAGAAAACGTGTATGTTTTGTTTTCCCAAAGCTCCGGGTCCTGGAGTCCCGTGAACCTCAGCCCGCACTGGTTTTTTGGGGAGCAGGTTTCTCACCCTTTTACTGCACAGAAATGTGGGGAAATGTTTGAGGAAAAAATACACCTCTATAAAAAACAAATGCTAACCTGCAGTTAAATTTTAATGTCATTGTCTCTGAGGCAGAGTTCTGACGGCTGAGCTGCCTCCCGGTGATTTAACACTTGGAGCTGTCGCTGGACTAACAGGGGAGACCACAGACAAAAACCAGGAGGCCACAGACACCTGCACGTCATGTTTGTGCAGGATTCCCATCTGAGGCACTGATTCCTCTCCCAGCTCGGAGTGGCTCGCTTCACTGATGGCTTCCTCTGAGCGCAGCAGTAATGATGTGGAATTATGCAGCAGGCAGCTAATCACTGCAGCGCTGCTCGGGGCCAGGGGGATGGCTTGAGCAGCCCCTCCGCTTTATGGAGCGTGTGCTGCAGTTCCAGCACTGGGGGAAGCTTTAAGCAGGAGCAGTGACTAACAGATTCATTTAACTTGCTCCAGAGCAACTATAAAAAATCAATTTAGTTCACCAGGCGGCTTGAACTGGTGCCAGTGGCAGGGAGCACCTCCCAGTGAGAGCTCTCCCGCTCTGAAGGGCCGCGGGGATCTCTCCGGAGCTGATTCAGCAGCAGGTGACGATACAAAGCTGGCTCCGTGCAGGGTGGCAGCGCCGGGCTCTGGGTCCCTGGCAGGGCAGAGGCTGCCGACTGCTACAGACACAGAATCACAGAATCACCGGATCATTTATGTTGGAAAAGACCTCAAGATCATTGAGTCCAACCTGTGATTGATCACCGCCCTGTCAACTAGACCAGCACCACATCCAGTCATTGCTTGAACACCTGCAGGGATGGGGACTCCTGGGGACATGGGCAAACATCCCCAGAGAGGGGTTTGTGCTCATTGGGCTGATGGCAGTGCCCACCACTGTCCCTGCCAGCCCCGCAGACAGGAGCCAGGGGCAGCAGAATGCTCACAGTGACCTTTCTGTGGAGGTGGCTGGTGCTCTATTGGAAAGGCAGTCCAACCTTTCCTGCTCACCCTTCATAATGAAGATTCTCTCTTTATTCACATATTTTCAGAGCTCTGAGGAAATCCAAGGGGGGATATTAGCAGCCTGGAAATTTAACTGCTGGCAGAGCAATCGCTGTCCTCCCATGTTGTGCCACGCAGCCAATGTCCATGACCTCTGGGCCACATGCCCGGTTCAGTGGGAGCAACTCCCAACCCCCCCAGCTGCCCTTTCCTTCCAGCAGAGCCTGCCCAGGCCTGTGTGCTGTGACATTCCTGTGTGCAGGATCAAACATCAGGAGCACTGAGCCCTCTGCTCTGGCCTTGCACCATGAAATATTCATCGTACCCTGTCCTGCTCCCTCACTGCTCCGGCTGCATCTGCCACTGGCTCCCATCAGGTCTCCTCCGTCACAGGGAGGGCTCTGGGGCAGGGCAGGGGCTGCAGGAGGGTAGGCAAATCCCTCCAGGCATTTCACCATGGGATGGTGATGGGGTAATGGAGATTCTTCTCTCTGCCAAAGCTGTCCAAGCCCCTGGGGCACCACACCGATGCATGGCGAGATGATCCCACCTCCTCATGCCATAGCTCAGAAGTAAAAATAACCAGGGATGAGGAAAGGAGGTTTTTCAGGAATGCATTAAGCTGAGCTGGGTGAGAAAAAGGAGTGGGCGAGGGGCTCCTGTGAAACTCAAACGCCGCCTTTCGTGCACTTTCTAAATGTAGCTGCTCCTTCCCAATGCGAGTGACGCTCCTGCCTCTGACGTGGCAGCACCAGGGAGGTTCTGCAGGAGGGGAGACAGAGCCAACCCTAAGCCCCATCCCCGTCCCCATCCCCATCCCTGCCCCTTCACAGGAACGAGGACAGTGTTTGCCCACCCCTCGCCTGGCAGTGCATGTCACAGCAGCAGGTGGCACAGGGCAGGCACCTGGTGTTTGCCCCAGGTGGGAGCCACACCAGGCCCCACTGCAGAGACGCTGCTGGGATGGGGCTCAGCAGGCAGCACAGCTGCCCTTGAACGCTGTAACCTTGTGTCCAAACAGCCTCAGTGCGACCGTGACACCCAAAGTGCCACCTCCAGCCAGGGCACGGGTGTCTCTGCCACTGTCCTCCTTGCATGTGCTGTGCAGCTGAGAGCGCAGAGAAACCTCTGTCTGCAACTCCTGAACCTGCAGGGTGAGCCCTTGGGAGCTGTGCCACTCCCCATCCCTGCCTGGGGACTCACGGGAGCCCTGGCACTCACTGTCCCTCCCTGGGAACACCCACGGGAGCCGTGGTGGCAGCCAGCAGGTCACTCCTGGCAGGGAACAGCCAGGAGAAGGAATCAGAACGAAACTTGAGCAGCATTTGTATTCCCAGCAGCCCTGTTCTATTCAACTCTACTTTTAAATGTGTTCCTTAAGTTTCTTTTCTCCTCCGGAAAATTTTCCTACAGTGAAAAATAATGCAAAGCACAGGCTGGAATGAGCAGGCGCCTTCCATCTCAATGACACATTTAATGTGCCTGTGAATGGAAAGGCTCTTGCTCATTCCACTCCCGTCCGTTGCATTTGGCTTTTCTGGATGGAGCAGAGCAATCATTAAAGCTGACTGATCTGGAGAGGCTGGGCATGGACTGGTGTGTTTGGTGAGCCAGCTCCCGTGGGCTGGGGTCCCCCAGGAGTCAGAGCCAGTTCTCCCAGGGAGAGCCAGCCCCACAGTCCCCCCGGTGCCTGGGAACAGCCCCAGTGCAGGACAACCCTCCTGGCCCACCCTCAGCACCTCCTGTGTCTGTCTGTCTGTCTGTCTGTCTGTAGGTTGGGGTCAGCAGGGGGGGGGGGTGCTCTGGTGTGAGAGGTTTGGGATGTCTCATCCCTGGAAACTTTCAGGATCAGGCTGGACGGGGCTTGGAGCAACTTGGTCTAGTGGGAGGTGTCCCTGTCCATGGCAGGGGTGGAACGAGATGAGCTTTCAGGTCCTTTCCAGGCCACTCTGGGATTCTGGGATTCCACGAGTTCACCTTGCCAGGCTCCCAGTGCTGGCAGAGCTGCAACAGCTCCTCGAGGGGAGTCCAAAACATCAGAGCCAACTTCAGCATCTGCTCGTAGCATCCTCAGAACAAAGACCCCAGCATGAGGTACAGGTGAGGAGAGCTGGTGTCCCCCCCCTCACTATTCTGAGCCTCAGCAGAGTTATTTTATAAATAACTTGAGGACACAAGTGTCACTGTGGGTTACTGTGACACAGCTGATGTGCTGGTCCAGGCTGCCACTGGCAGGGCCACTCTGCTGCTAATTAGTTTAGTTCTCAGCTGTTGTGCCTTTTTTTCTGTTTACATAATTAATTCTGTGAATTTTGTATTCTCACTTAAACCTACTCTTTTTTTAATAGAGCAATCACTACTAAAAGATGAATTTTTTATAAGTTTTCCTTTGTTACTTTAAATTTTTTATAAACTTCTTACCCTTAAGGAATAATTCTTATAGCTGGCAATAAAGTATGTTAATTCCATTTGAAAAGGGAAATGTAGGTTTGTATTTTATTAAACACACACATATACAGAGTGCCCAGCTATCAGCACACATGGGGTGTGCGGGGTATTTGAAGGCTGGGGGCAGGATGGGGGGCTCTGGTTAACCCTGCAGATATTCCAGATTGAACATGATACAAACTGGCTTTAGGGGGGCACTGATGGTGCATCCCCTTTGCCACACAAATCCCTATCCTGGAAATGAACATCCTTTTTAATTTTGAAAATATTGCAGATTTTTATTCCCTGGGATGGTCAGTTCAGTCTGGAATATCTGCAGGGTCACTGCCACACACATCACGTGTGTCTCGTGCCACCCAAGGGGACTGCGGCTCTGGCAGTGGAGGGTGTTGCTGCATCACAAATCACGAGCTACTGGAGGGGATAAAGGATGTTTTCCCCTTTGGACAAGTAACCAGCAGTGCTCTGACATGTCCTCAGGTGAAGGCTGCTTGTCTGAAGCCATCGGATGCAGGAGCAAGCGGAGGGCCATGAGCAGGGATGGGGACACAGATGTTCTCCCTCAGAAACACCAGAGTAAAGGGATGTAACCAGGCCCCAGGACGGGGATGCCTTGGCTGCTCATCACATCCATGGGGCAAGGCCATGGTGGCTCCAGCCCCAGCACAGGGGACGTGTGATCTGCAGTGGCTTCCACACCCCAGTGTCCTGGGGAACAGGGCAGCCAGTGATGTGAGCTCAGCACGGGGCTCAGTGAGGGTCCAGCCCCACGTGCTGTGCCCGCAATGGGCTACTGGGGCTCCAGACTAATAAATAATAACAATGATAAAATAAAATATAACTAATAGTAATCCAATTCACCTATATGACCTCTCCAAAACTGAAGCAGGAACAGGGAAGAGGAGACTCCACAGCCCCGACCTGTGTCTGGTCACTGCCGCCTTTGGAATCCCCGGGGAGCAGCACTTCAAACACCACAGCAACAGGGAACCAGGAACCAGCTCATTTTAATCCTCCCCACTTTGATGGCTTCAGATCTGTATTAGCACGAGGTGTTTTTAATCTCTCATCTGTGGTGTTTTGTTTTCCCTTTAATCACACAAGGTGGGATAACCAGGAGGACCCCGCACAGCTCCCTCCCGCTGCGCCTCTGCAGCTTGATCCTCACACTGATGTGCTTATACCGTGTCTAATATTTCCTGCAGCAAACGGGGTTTTATTATCAGTTAATCTATTGATAAAAGAGCGTGTTAGTCAATTGAATATGTAATAAATATAGACATATATTGAACTATCGATTCCTGCAGTGGCTTACCTGCAGTATTGATATCCCAGATTTGCCCTCAGCCTGTTGAGTCATGATATGCCCATCACCATTTTTGATAATAAAGGGTGACTGGTTTTGAACACTTCACAGCAAAAAAAATCCATTTGCTAAATGGGTTTCTGCGTATTGCTGGGACTGCTCATGTGGAGACTGTGGGAGAGGAAGAAGGGGAAAGGTGCCAACTCTTCTCTTGCCTGAGGAAATGCACACTCCATCGGGAAACCCACAATATCCGCTGGATCACAGCTACAGCAAAGCATTCATGAAAGGCTGTCAGGCACCAAAGTGGCAAAATCCACGTCTGCAGAGTCTGGATCCACGGGGATGAGGGTTGTCCAAACAGACTGGCAGCCCTTGGCTGGGGATCTCAGTGGCTCCCAGAGGTGCCAAAGGGTGGGGTGGCCACAAGTAAGAATTTCACCTGAAATTTTCTCAGTGATCTTGAAATCGAGGTGAGGAAAACAAGTGGGGTCTCACACCTGTCTGCAGGGAGGGCAGCCCCGTCCCAGCTCCGGTTGATGCCTGCAGGGACTGCCCACAGCTCTGGCTGCTCCTCCTCCTTTGCAGTTGGCAGGGGATCACCACAAGTTAACTTGCAGGTTTGTCACAGGGTGTCCTTCTGGCTGCCAAACAGCCAGGAACACTTGCAGTGACACCGAGGTTGTTTATTTGTGGGGAGTTCAGCCACTCTTGGAGCAGACTGGGGCGCATGTGGGTCCACCAAGCTCATCCCACCCTGAGCCACCCCCAGCCACAGGCAAGATGGGGAGAGGCCACGTCTGGGACAGCCTTGTGTAAGTAAGGGGGTTGGAATGAGAGGGTCTTTAAGGTCCCTTCCTATTCCAACTGATGTAGGATTCTGTGATTCTAAGTCACTCCACCCCTACCAGCGAAACGTGGCCATCCTCTTTTGTCTGTGGAAGGGGAGGTTAAAGGGTCTGAGGAGCCTCTGTGGTGGATGTGGGAATTTGCCATGACACCCCAACCCGCAGCCAGCGCCAGTGGCAGCTCATTTCCCAGTCTCAGGGTCTTCCTCTGCAGTGCCCTGGACACACCAAGAGAGCTCAGAGTGGGAGCCCCAGCCCAGTGCCCCCATTTCGCAGTGCTGGGGTGTCAGCTGGTGGCAGCCACCGTCTGTGTGCGCTGCCTTCGTTTGCAGCAAATGTAAATTCCTATTTAAATCACTTCCTTGACATTTCAGATCGGTAGCAGCACTTTGCAATTACCAGGGGATAAGAGTGCACACACGACAGGGAGCTTAGGTGACCTGCAGCAACCTGTTAAGTGCATTTACTTATTTGCAGAAAAGAGAGAGGCAGAGTAATGAACTGAAAAGCTCTGACGAGGAAAACTCATTGTCTCGCCGTGACTTCGAGATTAAACGCAGCCCCAGCTGCGCTGGGCACGGCTCCCCGTGACCCTCCCCTGTGCCAGAGGACTCTGCTCATCACACCCCTCCCAACCCATTAATCCTGGCGTGTGTGTCACAGAGTCCCCCATCCCCGGGGGCGGTGGGAAGGGATGCACAGCCCTCCCTTGCCCGCGGTATCTCCCAGCCCTGCAGGTCCCGTGCCAGGCAGGGCTGCCCTTGTCCCGTGTCCCCATCTGCAGGACAGCACGGCCACCGCAGAGGTGACTCCGGGGCTGGTTCCTTGGGTTACATCCCATGTAAGGGAGCTCTGGGTGGAAAGGGGACCCCGGCTCTTGAAATCCTATATCCCCCCACGTTCAGCGCACAGCTGCCCTTGTGTCTTTATTAACAGCCCCTCTCTGTGCTCCCATTCTAATGTTTCTTTTGCCTCCCCACTTTAACCCCGAACTCTCCCCCCTTGGATTCCATGTTCAATTAATGTCTAATCTCCATGACTCTCGGCCAGGAGGCAGATCAGTTACTGCCACCAATAATGACTCCATTTATGGGCCCCTTTCAGCGGGTGCAATGTGATCCCAAGCCCATGACATTCCCAGTCCATTCACAAACTCCTTCAGACACCCCCTCGTTAAAGGGCCCCTCCTGTCTCCTTCAGACCCACCTTACTGAGCACCGGAGAGATGTTTGTTCTGTATGGAATTTCTCCCACACAAAAGCCATCGAGCAGCTTCAGACACCACATGCCTCCTCTGCCAGCTGGGAGGTTCTGTTCAGGACATGGCAAACCCCAAAATTCAGGGAACTGTTGGCTCAGCTGAGGCTGCTGCTCTGAACCCCAAATGTGCATAAAGAGCAGCTGGGAAAAGCGGTGCTAGTTCAAAAATGGAAGGACATGAGAGATCCCCAGATCCAGTCCCAGTGGGGGAAGCTGCCATGGGAACATGTGTGTCCAAAGGTACAATAGGGGACAGCCAAGGAGAGGGAGGGCAGGCAGGATTCCCATCGCTGCTGTCAGAGGGAGCTGGTGGCATCACAGGAGACACAGGCAGAGGGGAGGAGGGTGGCCCAGAACCCACCAGCTCCCTCCCAGCTCCAGAGATGGTGACAGAGGAGGGGGGATGGAGGAAGGGACAGTGAGGTCCCTGTGCCAGCGAGCCTGGCACGGCCACAGGAACCATGTCCCAGGAAGCTGTGCCCCAAACAGAGCCCTGGATTTCAGACAAGCCTGTGATGCAGTGGCCAAAACTTGTTGCAAAGGTGTCACCCAAGTGATTGATTTATGTTATAAACCATTGGTGATTTATTGGTGACAAAGCACCTGGGTGCAGGTGAGATCAAAGGATTGGTGCCAGCTGTGCTGTGCCAGCCTGAAGAAACAAGCTCAGCCCTTGCTCATGTGTCCTCACTGCTTCTGGTTCTAATTCAGCTTAAATGTTAATTGTCCAAGTCAATGAATTTACATATTTCTGCGGTTCTGGCCGTCTATATTTGGCAGCTTTTTTGCATGACTGAAAACTCTCCTGACCTTTACCATCAAATAGATTTTGGATCCTGGGAAATCAGAGAACAAATTATGTTCATCCAAAACATTTCCACCCCAGAGGAGCAACACAAGGCCCCCAGACCAGCCTCCCTCCCACAGGGAGGCTCTGGATTGGGAAAGGAACAGAATTAATTCCAGGTAAATATTGGCTCTGGGTAAATGCTAAAAACTGCAGTGGGTGCTTTTTCAGATCCAAAATACAACTTTGATTTGGTGGGATTGTTTAGCAAACCTCCTGTATTGATTTGGAGGCTTAGAGGCTATTATGAAAAATTCTCTGCCCAAGAATGTGAAACCAGTCGGAGTCTCTGGAGAAGCACATTAAGAGCAGAGTCACAGAATCACAGAAACACAGAAGGATAAAATGGTTTGGGTTGGAAGGGACCTTAAAGCTCATCTTGTTCCAGCCCCTGCCATGGCCAGGGACACCTTCCCCTATCCCAGGCTGCTCCAACCTGCCCTTGGACACTCCCAGGGATCCAGGGGCAGCCACAGCTTCTCTCACACTCTCCTCCCTGCTGCCCACCTTCCTGAGTCTGCAATGAAATTATCCTCACATTTGGGGGCAAAAAATAAATATTTAATTGTGGTAATGGCCATCATTTGCATTGAAATGTTTTTCCGAGGGAAAATTCCTTCCTAAGTGACACCAAAGGCTTTTGAGGATGATGAACTTATCCGAGAGCTTCGCCTTGTGCGCCACTGAACGTCACCACCAGAAAAATGGCTAAATTTAGCAAATAAAAAAAATCCAGAAAAGAAAAAATCTCTTTCCTCAGCTGTAATAAATACAGTGAAAAAAGGGAGCGTGGCTCTGAGGGGTATTGTGGTTTGATATGTGGGAGAAAAACCAGAAAGCCAATAAGACATTTTTATACATCAGAAATCCCATAATCCTGGCGCGTTGCACACTCTGCACTTGTTCCTGGGCCGTTCCTGGGCAGATATTTATTGTCACACACAGCTCTCTGTTCTCAGAGATGCACAGCAGAGCGTCCAGCCATAGCATCTCTGGGTGTCTCCTTTCCCTGGGAAGGATCCCAGTGTTACTTACCCTCTGTGGGTGTTCCATGTAACCATCGCTCTGTGTGTGCTGATGGAAGATGCTCCTCTAATCCCCTGAAATTTGGTCTCTTGTTTTTCCTTCCAAGGCACTGAGTTATCCTCCGGGGTGCTGCTCACAGCCACAGGAAGCCCCAGCCTTTTGCTTTGCCAGCTTTCTGAGTTGGGTTTTTTTATTTCTCTCCATTTTCTTTCAGCCCTGGATGCTGTCACTCTATGTCTGCCCAGTCTGCTCTTCTGTGGAGATAATCCCATGACTTGATTTTCAAGTACATTTAGTGTCTAGACAGGGCACTGGATCCTTTGTGTTCCCCTGCCTGTTTTCTTGTGGATTCAATGGCCTTTCAGGCGCTTTCTAACTTCAGAATTCACCAGCCCCTGGTGTCACCACGCCACATCCACCCCACCAGAGTCCCAGCACCTCCAGGCCATTCTTCTGCCAGAATTACGTCTCATTCTGCTCAAAAATAACCAGGAGAAAAAAAAAAATCTCCGGTAGGATATGGCAATGGTAGAACAGGAGGAGGAAGGAATGCTGAGAGGAGCCACCCCGGTGCCAGGGGAGTGCCAGCAGCCCCTCAGAGCCACCGCAGCATCCCCAGGAGGGGCAGAGCTCTGCCCGTGTGCCGGGGGTTCCCTGGGGCAGGGATCGCTGCCCGGAGCTCCAGCCGTACATCAGGACAACCCAATTAAGTCATTTACCGGGAGGACCTGGAGATGGCAGCAACATATAATCACAAACATAAGCAGTTTGTACATGGTAATTACATATTCTGTTTTTTTATCAGTGCAATACAGACAGAAGATTATTTTATGCTTGATATCATTCTAATTTTTGATCCATTTTCAACCCAACTTAAAAAGGATTAAGATTTGGCTTCTGGTAATAACTTTGGGAATGCCAACTCGGTAAGTACTGTGCAGCATTGTATTAAACTGATTATTAGGTACTTTTGCTTGTTGTTAACACCGTTCCTCTTCTCTGAGCCAACATCTGAGATGTAGGAAAGCAGATGGCTTGAATGGTCAAGCTGAAAGGCCAGAATATTTTTTAAAATCTGTTTTAAAATCAAACATGTTCTTGCTTGAAGCCCCATCTGATAAAGCAGAGTGGAGTAGATCAGCGAGGAGAGGAAACACTGCACCTGGCTTTGATCATTTTCAAAAGGAATTGTCACGTGTGGCTTTCCAGAAGATGAAGGCACCAGGTGAAATTATTTCACATCCCAAGACCTTTCCTCTGCTGAAGCAACATCTGCTTCTCATTTTTCCCTGGGTCTGCAGAGCAGCCTGACCCTCTGAGTCCCAGTGGTGCCACCCTGGGTGACAGTGGCCTGGCACTGGGTCCCATCCTCCCTGTGTCCATGACTCTGCCTGTCTGAGCCTTGGTCCCCTTCATCCCAGCCCTGCTCATTAGCACGAGCTGCCAGTGTGGCCCCAAACCCCAGGAGCTGTGACACAGCCACCACCCATGGCAATGTCCTGAGGCATCTGCCTGAAACCAGGCTATCATCAAAGCCAGCATTAATTGTAACTAGTTCCCTAATAGCTGAAAATAACCACCGTAATGCTTTCTGTTTGGTGCCGGTAGGGAACAAGCCTGGAGTAAATGAGCTCATGGTTGGGAATCAAAGATTAACAGACTATCGAGGAGTAATTTCTCCTCCACATGAATTAGCAAATTGTGGGTAATTATTGTGGACAGGGCTAGGCAGGTTCATTTGACTAGGTCAGTTAAGAATAGCCTGGGATAATTAAATTGTCTCTGGAGTCAGTAAAAATGCTGGAGTTGGTAAAAGCCATGTTTTCCTTGCTGTTCCATTTCTGGGTAAAACACACCTGCCCTTAGCACTGCCCTTGGAGGCAGACCTGCACTGGGAGGGGCACTTATTCAGGTGTTTGTTTGGTGACAGACTAAACTCATTTTTAAGTGTCTGGACCCAGAGGCGCATCCAGGCTGGTCCTGAACGGGGTCCCAGTCACCCACCCCTCAGTTCTCTTGGGAGCTGATCCTTGGGGTGGAGCAGGGAGAGATCAGGAGGCTCCCAGCTCCTGGGTGTTGTTTTCTCTGGATATTACCTGGCCATGAGATGCATCAAGCATCTCTCCTGGTCCTTGATGCCGACTGGAAAAGGACGCAGCATCATTAAAAATAGAAGCATGAAGGATTATTTACATTTCAAGAATAGCTGAGGTCCTTAAAGAAACTTCCATCATCCTTTAAAGGCTCTTAGTCAAACGCTGTTCATTATTAATGCCTGTTGGCTTTATTTAGCCTATGACTACAATTATATATTTATGAGGTAATCAGCAATTGGAAATTTCCCTGTAATGGTAACTGGAGCTTGGCATCCAAATAAAATGAACACCATTAAGAAAGTATTGCGGTCATTGGGGTGGATCAAGTGTGCTAATAGCCCAACTAACAGCAATTAAGTCAATTAACCATTCAGACATATGCTGCTCAATTTCCCTGCTTAAACAGCCCGGTGCATCTGCGAAATTTGTGGAACTTATTTATGGCGTAAGCGGCTGCGAGTCATTATTAACCAGGGGAAACAGGGAAAATAAGGGAGGCTTGTAAAAAATTAACTACTGCAGCAAAAAGATCCACTAATTGCCCGTTCCCAGCCCCGCAGGGAAAGGTTTGTTTCCCAGAGTATTTATCTGTGTTTGGAGCAGCTCTGAGCAGGTGTGGGCAGGTGGATGGGCCAGAGGGGACAGAGGCTGGAGGCTCGGCAGGGGCAGTGCCACAGGACAGACCCTCCCTCACGGGCAGTGCTGGGTGCTCTCTGTCTGTCCCCTGGGGCTGCTGGGGGGGAGCTGCTCCATGGGGACCACGCTGGGGTCAGGGGAGAGTCAGAGACTCAGATATGGGGGGATGAGGCAACGGGGATAAGAAGAGAGACCCTGGGCAGCCCCTCAGTGCCACATGCTCATGGCTCCCCAGAGGACAGCCAGGGGCTGAGCACCCAGTGCCCAGTGAAGGCTCCATCCTCCCTCCCGGCTCTGACCCTCCCCAGGCCCTGTGCTGGCAGAGCCGCGGCCCTTTCTGCTGTGTCTGTGGGTCACAGAGAGCCCTGAGTGGTGGCACAGCTCTGAAGCCACCAGCGTTTCCATCAGCCACCCCTGGCTCCCAAGCACGGGGGACTCAGTGACACAAAGTGCTTCACCTCCCCCTTCCCCGTTTCCTGCCGTCTGTCCAAACGAGGATGTTCCAAAGTTTTGTTAAGTGCCTGTTTTAATGAAGCCCATTAAAGTTAACCTGGCCATATAACATACAGGAGAAACCCTCCATAAATACAGGTAAATAGAGATTGTAAAGATAAATAACCATGCGGGTGTGTGAGGAGTGATAATGTGCTCTATTTACTGCGGGCCCGTAACAGCCCAGTAAAAGATCCTGCGCCTTTAATGACTTACTTTCTCCTGGCAGCCAGCACTCACCGTTAGCAAGCTAAGGATGCAGTGACACAAAAAGCTTACAGATAATTAAATATTGATTTTTGTTTTCTAATCCTATATAAAAATTGTCCTGGGTCTCCCAATGGTAGTTTCATCTCACTAGGACACAGGGAGGGCTATTAACCCTGTTTGGTTTCAAGCTGTTGTAGAACAAATAAACAGGGAGGCTCGGAGAGGCTGGGCACAGCTCTGCAGGCAGGGGCAGCTGCCAGCCCCCTCCTGTCCCCCTGCCCTGCCAGCAGCCCCACACCTGGGCAGGTGGGCAGCACTGAGGCATTGCAGCCGCAGCTGGTTTGGGGAGGGTCCCAATGTTTGGTTTTCATGGTGTTGGGGTTCTTGTGGCTCAGGCATCCTGGCAGTGTCCCTGCAGACGGGAGAGCCCCGGGGTATGGGGGGCAGGGGGGCAGAGCAGGGGGCTCTGGGCCATCCTCTCTGCTTCTGGGCAGAAAGGTGAAGGGAACTCTCCTCCATGAAGGATCACAGGATATTCCAAGTTGGAAGGGACCCACGAGGATCATTGAGTCCAACTCCCAAGCGACTCCCACAGAGGGATTGAACCCACAACCCCAGAGCCATGGGCACCACGCTCTGTCCATCTGAGCCTCCCATTGCCCAGACCATGTCACTGAGTTCCTCACCCAGTCTTTCCTTAAACACCTCCAGGGATGGTGACTCCACCACCTCCCTGGGCAGGGAGTCAGATCAGCCTCCAGGTACATGGCCCACGCACCTGCTCTCCCTGGCCAACCTATGTGCTGTTGAGATGCCACTGTCCTCTGGTGCTCTTACATCCCCCCTGTGCCCAGCAGGTTTGGGTCATCCCTAAGGGAGACACTACTTTGAGTCTCGTGCAGGATGCACACGAAACTGCAACGCTCTTCCAGAACATTGGGTCTGCCTCATGGGAGGAGATGGCTGGAGGAGTGGAGGAGTGGGGATAGAAGGGCCGGACAGGCTCTGGGGCAGACACTGAGAATGCAGCTCCCAGGGCCAGGACAGGAGGTGACAGGGACCTCGAATGGCCTTGTCACTACAGTTGGGTGAGACAAGTGTTTAGCTCAGCCTGGTCCCATGGCAGTCACAGCGTGGGGAGTGAGGGGGGCACTTTGCCCCCACTGTGACAGCCCAGCCTGGTGGTGACTGGTGTGTGGGGGAGCAGGGGGTGACCCAGCAGCCCAGCCCCAGCACATGACCACCTCACTCTGCAGCAACAAGAAAGGTATTAAAATAATAACCTTTAAGCCCACCATGCATGATGTTTTCTCTCACTGTTGGGAAAGCAATTGCTCCCAGCAAAGATCTATTTCCTTGGCTGCTCTCGAGCGTGTGGTGAGTGCTGTGTGCACAGTGTGGAGCAGAATAAACCTCCACAGCCACAAACGAGTCGCTCATTCACAAAATGAACCAGGGGCCTCCCCTCCCAGTTATCTTTTCAGAATCTCCATGCAGCACAACTCGGACTGTTTACACCCTTTGGGCTGGGAGTAAATCCTGTTGCTTTACATAATTCCCGTCCTTTGGTAAATTGTGCCATTTCTGAAGGGAAGGAACATCTCCCCACACTCTTCCAGTGCTGCACCAGCAGGCTGGGGAGGCAAGGTGACCCCACATTGTCACTGCCCCTGCCCTCACACACAGCCCTGCCCCGGGACCTGCTCCCTCCCAGCCCAGTGACATGACCAGAGCGTGTCTCCCATCACCTGTAGTACTGAGAATCCTGCACCACTGACTCTGCCTTCCCTCTTCCCCTTACAGGAGCTGTGCACTTGCTGCAGCTCAGGCTTCCATCACATGAGGACACTGGGGACTCCTTGAGCCTGTTGCCCCCCATGGCTCCAGAGCCCCAACCCACACTGGGGTCTCCTCGGGAGGCAGCTGCCTCCAGCCCGTGGGGAATGAGGCCAGGAGCCTTGCAGCCACCCACATCCTCTGGAATGCCACCAGCACAAACCCTGCTGACATGCCAGGACAACTGCCCCCTCCATTTTCTCTGTGCAGCAAAACCATCCCAGCCCACTGCCAGGGCACCAGCCAGGGCAGCCCTCATCCCAGGAATGGCTCTGCCCTGGTTTGTGGGTAACCTGGCAGCTCAGATGCTGGGGGGACCATTCAGGCATAGCCACCCGGCTGCCACTGATTGAGACTCAAAAGAAATTCTTTGAGGGCAGCAAGATGTCAGGCCAACGCAGGAACAGCAGCAGGTTTGAGAGTACAGACGCGTTAGTCAGAGCTGATGAATGCTGGCTTGTCAAGCCTCCCCATTTCAGTCCTGGATTGCCTTTAAAGTTTGCCAAGTCACTTTTCAGCATTTGTGTGGGCAGAAGGAGACGTGCAATTAAGCTGCAATTGCTGCACCAAAGCCGAATACTTTCAAGTTTGTTATTTCCTCAAAAATGACAAAACGCTGGGATGGAGTCAAGGAACAGGACGGCAGCTCCTGTTGCAAAGCCGGCGGCGGCTCAGAGCTCTGCTTGTCCAAAGCTGGATCCCGCTCCCGCTGAAGGATGAAGACGTGCACATCAAAAGCTACATTAGCATTTGAGAGGCAGAGTGGGGCGTGGAGAGCCAGGATCCAAACTGCGCTGGGAGCGCAGGTGACACGCAGTCTGTGTGTCCGTCCGCAGCCTGCGGGGACACAAAGCTGGGGCAACACCCCGGGCCAGGGATGGCACAGGGCAGGGCGAAGGGCAGAGGAGGGTGGGACATGGGGGCCACAGTTGTGTACTGAGACCAGCTTTGGGGAGTGAATGACAACACAGGGACCCTCTGGAGCTGGCCCATGGCTCCCTCCATGCTGGGAAGGCACAGGACTGACCTCCCTGTGGGCACTGCACCTGGAGTGCCCATCCCAAGGCACCAGGAGGGTCCCATTGCTCTCCCACTGCACTGAGCAGTGGCACTGAAAAGCCCCTGGCAGCTGCTGTTCTGAGCAAGATGCCTCTGCCCCACCTGTGGCTTCTGCACCTCTGCCATGGCTCACCCCACAGGAGGAGGAAGGCGGGTGTACCCCCCCGTCACCTCCCTCTTGCCCCCCCTCTGAGCCCGTGGGTTCTGTCACCCACCCTCTTGCCAACCCCTGCCATGCCACACCCAGCCACGTCCTTTCCCTTTCCTGCCTTTCTTGGGTCTTGGCATGGCTGGGATCAGGGTTTTTCTGCAAGGCTTTGGCAGCCTTTTAAAACTCCAACTCACAAACATAAAGGGACATTTCTGTGGATCCCTTTCCCCCCGAGGCTTCCTGTCAGTGGCTGCAGATGCAGCGGCGCAGAGCCATGTGCTGCAGACCGTCCACCCTGCCCATAAACCATCCTGGCTGCAGGAGGAATCGATTGGAGCCTGTTGGCTGCTAAACTGAATTAATTTCACCCTAAAGGGCCTCCCTGAAATGCAGCAAAAACCCCACCAAGAGACCCAGGGTCTGGGAATGGTGAAGTGACTGTGCCGAGAACTCCTTGGGCGTATCGCGATAATCCCTGAGAGTCACCAACAGCAGGGACGGGAGTTACCCATTTGGTGCGAAGCTTTTTGGTAACATATTGCTTTTTAATCAACACTTAAACACGAAATGCTCTTTTCCGTCTAATCCCTGGGATGATTTCACAGCATCTCCTCCTGCCACCCAGTTTAATGCAGAGACCGACTCCTTCAACAGGGAACATTTACCCAAAATATGTGATTTCATTGAACAGTCATTTTCTGCCGCCTTTTTGCTGACTGCACAGAGCAGTTGGGTGCGAGCTGCTCTGGTGCCAGCTCTGCTTCCACTCCTGCTGCAGAGAGGCAGCAACAACTAGAAAATAATGTATTAACTTGCACGAGCAGCCCAATGGTGGATGAGGGGAAAGAAACCTCAGGTTCTGGTGTATTCTGAGCATGTTCCCACAATCCTGGTGCACACGTGGGGGACTGACCTGCAGAGCTGAGGGGTGAGCTCTGGAGTGCAAGGGAGAAATTCAGATTATTCCTCTGGGTGCTCGGATTGAGCGGAGACCTGGAGTTAAGTTTGGCCCTGGCACCCACACCTGCATTGCAGCCTTTGGAAACAAAGGTGTTGGAAGTGAAACAACAACAAATGCAGAAATGAGTCCACGGCAGCGTGGGAGCATCTTCTGGGCATTACTGATAACCGGTGCACAGGCTGCAGAACAGGGACATCACTTTAAACAAAGCCCAGTTTATCTTGTCCTGTGCCCTGGTTAACTCAGCCAGAACAATTACAGCCACAACGTGGGTTTAAGCCTGGCTTAAGACTGTTCTAATCAGAATGGAGGAGTTAAAATCCAAAGACTTACACTGGTTTTATTAAGTGATGTTGAGCAAAGCTGGCAAAGCTCAGTCCCTGTGACCACTGAATGGAACTTCAGCATCACTGGGAGCTGATGGGATTCCTGCTCCATCTTTCTGGAAAAGATGGGATTTTTTTTCCCAAAGCAACATGTTCTTCTGCACTCCTGCGCCTGCCAGGGCTGCCTGGGCTGTGACTGGCATGGCAAGACCTGCTCAACACCTGGACAGCTGGGTGCACATCTGGCTCCCACCCTCCCTTTGAGGCTGTGTCACTACCACTGATTTTGACAAAGTTTAATTTTAAATGAAATTGAAACGAAGTACCTCAATAAGACAACAATGTTCTTTTTAACATTTTCCAAATGTCACATTTTGATATTTTGCTTCCAAATGTCTTTTCTTCGGGAATTTATACTAGTTAAGAAAATTAAGACAAGATTAGATTTCGTCCCAAGTTGCCCGAGGGTGATGCTGGTGCTGTGACAGTGCTGTGGTGTGTGGGGTGAGGTGAGGGGTGGGACCCTGAACTGCCATCCCAGGGGGGCATCCATACCCTGGCCCAGCTCCTGCCCACCAAAGCCTTTGCAGGGATGCCCAGCCTGGGATTTTGGACAGATTGCTGGATCTGAAAATCCCTTTTGGCCTTGGAATAAATACACAGACGGATAGAAAAGCAAAAAAAAATTAAAGTTTGGTGCAAATCACTCAAAGAGACTTGAGGAAATTCAGAAATGCCATGATTGCCACTGGGTCAGACAAAACACATTTCACAATAACACAATTAACAAAACACTGTCTTGTCCTTGGAAATAAAAATGTGAGAGAAGGGAGGAGAAAGGGAAAAGCCTGATCTTGGGACACAGCCTGGCTGGGGAACTGAATCCTAAAACCAACCAGAACCCAGGGCTGCAGGGGCTGGGGCTGGGCTGGGACCTTTCCTGGAGCAGAGGCAGCACTGCCCAGTTCGCACTGCCTGGCTCCTGGCGTGGGAATGTTCAGTGCGAAGCCAAGGAAAAGAGGAGAGAGGGGAAGTGCTTCACGTGTCAGTCTCTGCTGAATGTGGAAAGGCATTTTGGAGGGTCTTGGAGTATTTTACCTGCAAGGCAGTGTGGAGAGTCAAAGGTGCCGTGGATTATCGGTGACTTCCAGCAGGAAGGAGCTGTGGACCCTCGTTCCCAGGGCGGAGGCCACAGCAACACTTTGCAGCCTCTTTTCAGTGACAGTCTCCAGCAGAGCTGCAGAAGGCAACGACAGGAGGAAAAACTGCTAAACCCAACCACGGGCAGTGATCCATTTCCCCAGGATGGACTGAGGAACAAAACGCTTCCGAAGCAAGTTCAGCCACAGCCCGTGTGCAGGAGCCATATGGGCGGTGGGTGTGTGTGGGCGCGCTGGCAGGGTGTGAGTGCCCACTCCTCCCCACGCCCGGGCTGCGAGAGATGGGCCGGGGGGCCCGGGAGGGGTGGCTGTGTGTCCATATGTGCATGTGTGTGTATGTGTGTGTGTGAGAGTGTGTGTGTGTGTGTGTGCGCATGTGTCAGTGTGTGTACATGTGCCTGTGTGTATCTGTGTATGTGTGCATGTCCATATGTGTGCATGCGTGTCTCTGGGTGTCCATAGGTGTGCTCTGTGTGCTCTGTGTGTATGTGCTGTGTACACACACAGGGCTGTGCAGGCGTGTTGGGGGGGCAGCGTTTCCCTGTTCAGGAAAACATTCCTTACACGTGGTGTCACTGTCCCAGGTGAGCAACATTCAGCTCTGTGGTGGCTCATGAGCTCCCAGTGCAGGTGGGAACCCTCACCCCAGGGTGTGCTTGTCCTCAGCTTTTACTCAGAGCTGTGGGACCCTGCCATGCAAGGCGCCTGTGGCACTGCTGGCACACACTGAACATGTGGGATGCCAGCACTGCGGGCACTGGGGACACCGCTGGCACACACCAAGGAGAGGTGCGGGATCCTGGCACTGCTGGCATGTGCTGAGCTGCTCTGGCACAGGAAGGCTCCGGTGGCACCTTCTCTGGGGGCCGGGCCTGACCCCAGACTCCTGGGCAGCTCAGCAGGACAATCCCTGGGCACTGGGAGGGAGCCAAATCTCTTCTCTTGTGAGCACTTCAGCTTCCCTGGCACCTGCACACAGACGGCCCATGAAAACCCTTTGACGGTCTATTCAATGGCTTCAGAGATGTTTTCCCGCAGGATTTGCCAAGGTCCTTCCAGCTCCAGCCCGCTCAGATCCTTGTGTCTCAGGCAGGGGGTGAAGCAGCCCCTCCAGGTCGTGCCCAGCGCTGGGGATGGCGCTGGGAGGGGCGGCCGCGGGACATCCCCTGGCGCTCCATGTGCTGCGGGCGATAAGAGCGGGGCCGGGTGACCCCGTGCGTGATGGGAATGGCGAGCGCTGGGCTATTCTGGGAGGATGTGAAAGGAGCCTCGGCCCGCGGGGACAGAGCAGCCTCCACACGGCAGCAGATAAGGGAAACCGGGAGCCGCGGGGTGGGGATTGTGGGCGCTCAAAGAGGAGGTTGTGCCCGGCTCTGATGGCAGGATAGCAGACCCTTGCTCCTTCTGATATTTTAAAAGGCTACAAGAAGGCTTAAAATGTAATTCCAAATTCAGATTCATGTTTCCTCCTCAGCTCCTTCAAAGCCCTAAAGGACCAGTTGAAATTTCAGAGGAAATTTTCCTCCCTCAGCAGCATCCTCAGCACTGCCTTTGCTTGGTAGCAAACACGGGAATGAGAAAATAAAATGACTGATATGTTCTGCTGGTTGAAATCCACTTCCATGCAAGAAGGAGATCCAAGGCTTTGTTTGGGGGGGAATAGAAGGGTTTGTGCAGCCAGTGCTTTATTTGTCCCTGTTTCAGAGCCTGGCTGCTGCAATGGGGTTCTCCACAGCTGAGAAGGCTGTAGGTGCCGGGTGGTTCCAGGTAGAAGGAAGATACTGAGAGCTTGGCTCTGCCAGGGGAGGACCAGCCCTTCCACCGAGGCAGGGATGGGCAGGGATGGTGCCCTCAATTCTCTCGTGTCTCACACTTGCCCTTGGCTAAGGACGAGCTGAACTCCCGTCCTGGCACACACACTCTGCGTGGGGATCTTCTGTGCTCCTGGACACCTGGTTTTGTGGAAACTGAGTTGCTGTTTTAAGCCTAATTTTGCCACTGAGATTTGAAGTTTCCTCCCCAACCCTCAGGATGGTGGGGGACACCCTGTCCTGCCACCTCATCCTGTGTCACACCCTGTCCTGCCACCTCCAGCACCATGGGCAGAGAGAGCAGGCGGGCTCTCCCCTCAGCTCCGGTGGTATAAATCCATACTCCGTGGGGTGACTTCAGATTTATGCCAGCAGAACTGAATTGAGCAGGTTAATAAATGGCTTCTCCATTAATAAACACAGAGCTGCTTAAGATCATGAACTTCACGACGATGACAAGGTCGTGCCCGCCACTTCTGCCCTCATAACTTCTCCAGCATTGCTGCCTCCCGCATTTCAGCTTCCCTGTTCATCCAAAGGCAAGGAGAAAGGTTGCCCAAATGCAGGAGGGGTGCCCTGAGGATGGATCCCTGCGGGAAGCAGAGCTGAGTGCCCGGTGCTCTGGGACCCCTCTGTGACACTGGGGGGGGGGCACAGGATGTGTCCCTGGGGTCGTCTTTCCCCCCCTGTGACTTTTTCTCCCCCTCTCTTCATGGCTCCAGCTCCTGCAATTATGTCACTCGCTTCTTTAACCATCTGGCTCCTGCAAACAAATGTGAGTCCTCCTACACAGATCCGCTGATGAGGGGCCAGATCCTTCCCTGACTGGCACCAGTGTCTCTCCAGTGCCTCGGGAGGAGCTGCTCCTCCCTGAGCTGCCATCCCCCGGGAGCAGCCACGCTCCTGGAGAGGCCACAGCAGCGGCAAAGGCAGCACACAGGAGGAGCAGGCAGGGCTGGTGCCACCCTGCACCCCCCAACCAGCCCCTGCACCCCCAGCATGGGCCCAGTCTGGGTGTGGCTGGCACTGGAAGGTGCTGGAAGGTTCCTCCTGGCAGTGTCTGGCAGGCAGCATCACTTTGCAGGTGCCCGTGCAGGTCTTGCCCTGGCACCTCTGTCAGAGCTCCAGCTGCAGCAACAGCTCCCAGAGCATTTGTTTGGACTGAGGTTGCAGTGCTTGGGCCCCTCAGGGACCTGCTGGTGTCACTGTCACCACTGGCACATCCTGCTGCTCTCAGCAGCACCAGGGAACTCCAAAAGGGAATCCCACATTTTTCTTGTGCTCTGGATCTGAACAATTCCTCTCAGCATCTCCCTGGGAAAAAAGAAGTGTGTTTGGGTCAGTGAAAGCAGATGCTTGCAGAATGGCCATAAAATATTTCATTCTGACTTTGATTTTTGAGAAACAATTAGGGAACAAGATGAGTTTGAAAATGAAACCCCAGCAGCCCCTTCCAATGAGGCCCCAGATGATGCCTTAACCTCATTAAAAGGTGGGGGGGAGGTGATCCAAAGCAAAAACTTACTAAGATAAAAATGTTCCCGTAAAAAATAGTTTCAGTTTGATGCATTTCTGACAGGTAAAAATTGAATTGCAGAAGTGTCAAGCAGCTGTGTTTAAGCCCAACACCTCAGCTGGCATTTGGAGGGATGCAGGTAATGGGGTTTGGTCACATTCAAATTGTGCCCCATATTCAGAGTTGAGTGAAGGAAATACTCTCCCTGGCCTTGGACAGTTCCAGAGACATGGCAGCCACAGCCACTCGGGACACCCCAGCCTGCTCTGACTGAGGGCTGGCAGGGGTGGCAGGAGGCTCCTGGGGCCACTGGTCCATCACCCACCCCCTGAGAACCTGCCCCACACCCTGTCCAGGCTCCCACTCCCCTCCCACGAGTGGAAAACTTCCTCCCAAGTCCTGGCTCATCCCAGGAACCGGCCGCCCAGTCCTTCCCATCGTCTATTGGTGTCTTTTGATTACAAGTCTGCTTTGAAGAGACACTAATTGCAGCCTGCACACAATGCTGGTAATTATGCCTATTACATTTTGATTCATTTCCATATGTCAACACTACTACAAGGGGGATTTTGGGGAGGGGGTGCAGAGCACCGTTTTATAATCGTTATTGTCTGCAAAAAAACCTGCCCAGAGTGTGAGTGAAGTGTTCTTTGTGGAAATTGAAAATAAGATTATAAATAAAAGTCTTCCCCTGACATCCAGAAAATGGACACTTTAGAATAAATTGCCACTGTTGATCAGGAAGATTGCCACCTCCCTTTTACATTAATGAGGCAAAGACTCTTCAAGGCCCTAATAGCAATATGTTGGAGGATGTCATTTCAATAGCTTCTTTCTTAATAAAGCTTGACCCTAATATTCCCTTTGCTGTCACAGGCTTTGTCCTGCCAGACATGGCTGTGATTGTGAGCTGTTAATCAAGAGGAAGAAGAAGGGGGAGCAAGAGCAAGAGGTGCAAAGAGCTGCAAAGCCCCAGCAAGGGGGTTCTCCCCTCCCCACCTGTGGTGGGACCCTGGACTGTGGCTGCTACAAGGTGTCTGAGCCAGCCAGAATCCACCAGGAGATGCTTTTTATGGTCAACCCCGAAATCCATAGGCAGGTCATATGAGGAAGAGCTGAGGGAGCTGGGGAGGCTCAGCCCAGAGAAAAGGAGGCTCAGGGGGGACCTTCTGGCAGGAGGAAGGAGCCAGGGGGGGAAAGGGGTCTGCTCCCAGGGAACAAGGGACAGGAGGAGAGGGAACGGCCCCAGGCTGTGCCAGGGGAGGCTCAGGTGGGGCATGGAGAGGAATTTCTTCCTGGAAAGGGTTTCCAGGCCCTGGCAGGGGCTGCCCAGGGAGGTTTGGAGTCCCATCCCTGGGGGTGTCCAGGGAAGGACTGGCCATGGCACTCAATGCTCTGGGCTGGGGACAAGGTGGGGATGGGGCACAGGGTGGACTTGATGGTCTGGGAGGTGTTTTCCAACCTCAGTGATTCTGAGATTGTATGAAAATACCACAATGGGCTCGAGCCTGCCAGTCCTTTCTCTGGATGCCCCTGGGCACAGCACTTCCCACTGACCCACTGCCCTCCTGCCCTGGTGCTTCTCCCCCTCCTCTGCCTCCTGGCAGGAGGAAGCAGCACTTGCCTGGGCTCTTCCTCCTCCAGGTCCCTCCACCAACTAATTCCAGGACTTGCGAAAAATGCAAACAGGCCTTGGTTTTTTTAGCAATCAATCAGTACAAGTTAAAAGGGCATCGTGTTTCTTTCTGTAACAAGGCTCTTTGGAAAATTGGGTCCTTCTGCATTTCCTGGTGGATCCCCCATCCGTCACACCCTGCATCAGTCACATCACGTTGTGTTTCGAAGCACAATGTGACGTGATGTGACTGATGCAGCAGGCAGGAGCTCACTACAGGAGTCACTCTGCCAGGCATCCAGCTCCTTCTTTTGTTAATCCAAGTCTGAGGATAAAAACAGTGGAGTTTTGTACCAAGCACTGTGGTGGGAGGGAGGTTTTGGAATCACAGGCAGTTTTCACAGAAGCAGAGAATCTTGGAATCCCAGAATGGTTTGGGCTCAAAGAGAACTTAAAGGCTGTCTCATCCCATCCCCTGCCACAGGCAGGAACATTTTCCACAATCCCAGATTGCTCCAAGCCCCATCTAACCTGGCCCTGAACACTTCCAGGGATGGAGCAGTGGGCAGATGTCATGACAGGCCCCAACTCCATCACTGCCCCCACAGACCCCACGCTCAGCCCCTGCCCCAGTCCAGCCCCAGCTCTGCAGACAGTCCTGCAGGTCTGTTCAGCAGTGAAGGAAGTGTGTGAGAGAGAAAAAGGTGAAGAATGCAAAAAATGCAGCAGACAGGGTGTGTTGGGCCCCCGAGACCTGCCTCAAAAATAATCCAGCTGGTTTAGAAGGCAGCCAGCAGACAGGTCACTCCTGCCCCAGCTCTGTGAGAGGGACTGTGCACCCACATCTGCTGCACTGAGCCAGTGTCCTGCCCCACACTCCATCATGGGATGTGGTGTGGCCATCAGGGGAGCTCTGAAAATGTGAAGAATTGGAGTGAAAAATAAAACTGATTGATAAGAATCCACAATGGACACTTTGGAACCTCCAGTGGAGATGCCCAAGGAGCAGGTGCAGCATCTGTGGCACATGCAACGTGGCAGGGCCATGAGGCACCCACCTGGACAACAGGACACCCACCTGGACCACAGGACACCCACTGTCACTGTCCCACAAGCCCTCGTGGCTGCTTTGTGGAGCAGGACCCCCCTCCCTGTGGGAAGGGACATTTCCAAAGAAACACTTCAGAGGATTTCATAGACTGAACTGCTGCCGTGGTTTTGGTGCTTGGAGGAGTTCATCATCTTTCAGGGTTTCAAGACTGTTTTAGGAAAGTGAAATTTTAAAATTCAAAAATGGCAGAAAAGCCTTTTTTTTCTCCCCCCAAAAATAATGGCAGCAGAAAGTTTTCCTGGATTTCTACCAAGCTGAGTTATATAAGAATGAGATAACTTGAAAACACAGGGGGATGTGAAGTGTTTGATTTTTCAGGTTCCTGATCTGAGCCTCTGCACACCCCCACCCCCCTGGGTTGGGATGGCAGCTCAGGAGGTCGCTGCTGGCAGGAAAATGGAAGGAAATATCCAAAATATAATTAGCCCAGAGTTTGTTCTCAAAGCACGACCACGCACACCCCTCAACAACAACAACCCTGTGCTGCCCAGACCCTTCTGGTGCCTGTTCCCAACCCAGACCCTGAAGCAGCTGCTGCAGGAGGGACCCAGCAAAGGGTTTTGGGAGAGGAGTGGAGGGATGATGTATTCCCTTTCTAATTGGGGCTCAGAGAGCACGGAGGCAGTTGCCCACACAGGGATATAACCTGGATGTAACATGCAGGCTGGTAAAAAGTTTTTGAGAAGGAAACATTACGACTTTTTGCTGCAGCTCACACTAAACACGCCCTCGGTGAGGAGCCCGTGATTGGAAGATTCCTTATTTATTCTGTTAAGTTATCATCAGTGTCACCGAGCCCAACATTTAGGCAGAACAGCTCCCTGCCCACACACTGTGTTTGCTGCTCAAAAATATTGCAAATAGCTCCGTGGCTTTAAATAAATAAATAGCTAATGAGTCACACCAATCGGAGCTGAATGTCAAGCTGGAGGAAGCGCCTGCCTGGTGCCTACCCAGAAAGTTTATTAATGTTTGTTAACCACCTCAGTGCTGCTCTGCTCCCAGGGGATGCTGGGGACCAGAGTGCAGCATCCCTGCCCACGGGCTGGCATGTGGGGAAGGGGTTGGGTAGGGCTTGCTGGAGAGCTCCTGGAAGGACAGATGTTTGTCTGCTCCCTGAGCAGGGCTGCAGCCCGAGGACACGGTGCCAGGGAGCTGTTCTGAGATGGAAGGCACCAGGCATTTCCTGGAACCAGGAACAGAGCCCTCTTTTTGCTCCTCCTGGAAAAGGTTCCTGTGCAGGGACACAGTGCCCAGGGAGAGGCACTGATGGCACTGCTGGTGGTTATTTTTGCAGCTGTTCTTGCACCCCCTGAACTGTCTGTGCCGGGCAGTGGAACAGGGACAAGCTGCAGGGACAGGGCCACCCCAAAGGCAGCCTGTGATACCCTCAGTCAGTGGTATCAGGGGGATTCTGTGAGTGCTGGTGAGACACAGCCTGTCCCTGGGTGCCCTGGCACAGGCCGGGCACAGGGCTGTGCTCAGCAGAACCACAGTGCCAGTGCACGGGGCCCCAGCAGCTCCAGAGAAACCCTCTGAGCCCACCCACACACCCGGGAGTGATTCACCAGAAATCTGAAAGAAAATCAGCTCCTGTTGGTGTGTAGGGAGAAAGTGGGCGCTGGGAGGTGGCACCATCCTGCTCCTTCATTCATCTCTTTGCAGACAGAGGTACAGAGCTGCACTGGGGCAGCACCGAGACCCCTCCTGGTGCCCACCCAGCTTGTCTGGGTCTCTGCACAGCTCTGACATGCTGTGGGCTGGGGACAGCACCCCGACCTCAGCAAACACCAGCTCACAAGTGGAGCTGAGCTCAGCTGAGCACACTCACCCCACCAGCAGGTCGTGCCTCATGCTGGCAGGACATGATCCCCTGCCAGGACCCCAAGGATTTCCCCAGGGGAATCCAGTCCAGAGAAGAACAAAAGCCTTTACGCCAGTGGTCAGTTGGAAACCTGGGCTCAGGACTCACTGTAATCATTTCTCAGCCTCAGCAAACCAGTGAGGCTTCCTGAGGATGATCCATCCAAAGTCCAACCAGGAGCTGGAGTGTTTCAAAGGGAAGTCAATCTGCTGTTAGAAAAATTCCTTTAGTGAAAGAACAGTCAAGCATTGGAGCAGGCTCCCCAGGGTCACCGTCTCTGGAAGTGTTTAAAAAATGAGTAGATGGCAGGTTGGGATATGGTTTAGTGGGTCTGGGGTACTCAGTCTAAGGTTGGGCTTGATACTCTTGGAGTTCTCTTTCAGCCTTAATGGTCCCATGATTCCATGAACCAAGTTGCAAAAAAACACCCCTTTCAGTCAAAATAGTTCTAAAGGAAGATGTTCAGTGAGTTCCACTTCCTGGCAGGTGGCTGGTGCTCCTGGAGGAGCCAGGGCAGGAGCGAGGGGGGCTGAGGTCTGGTAGCCAAAGCCCATGGCACGGAGCCGGCCCTGGCACTGCCCGCTGCTGGCAAACCCGCCACCAGCCCTGGGCTTTCAGTGGGGGAGGCGAGGAAAGAATGGAAAAATCATCACACACATTGCACAGATGGAAAGAGTTTACAGCCCTCCTCACTTCCTCATCCTCGTGGTGTAAATTATACAGACAGATGTACAATCTGGGAAGTTGTCCAGATTTTTTTTTAATTTTTTTTTTAAGGAAGAGGGATGCTAAAACAACACGAGCTGTGCCATGTCTAGTCCTTGGCTCTCAGTGTTGGCTATGGGAGAGGAGAAAGCAACATTCCTGGCAAGTGGTGAATGATCCAGATAAGTGTGGAGCTCGCCCATGGCACCTCCTGCAGTCCAGCCCCTCTCCAGCACACCAGGAAATGCACTGCCACCCTGCCCTTGGGGGGAGGCAGGAGATGGGACCCACTGACTCCAGCAGGACCAAGGGCTGGAGGAGTTCCCCGACGTGGTGCTGGGCTGGGTGGTTGCTTTCCTGCACTTGGATCGAAGCAGCTCCTTGGATATTTACTCAATTGCCAGGAATGAGAGGGAGGAGGCGGATGACAACATGTTTCCAGCGCTTTGCTTTGTGCAGAGATCCTCAAGGCAGCATGTGTGTGTCTGCAGAGGCCTCAGCGTTCCTCTCAGCGCTGCTTCCAAACAAGGATCAAGTAAATTTTCCAAAGCATATTCTCCCCCGTCAAACATTGCTCTCTCTTTGGAGACTGTCCATGGCTTTGACACTCCTCTGGGTTTTCTACCCACATGGCTGTGCCAAAGATACCTTGGCATGAGCAGCAGTTGCGCTTGGCTTTTGCCAGAGAGAAGCGAAGCCGATCACACCACACCTCGGGGCCGGGCTGGTCCCCACGGCCGAGCTGGCAGCTGTCCTTGGCTCGGCAGCCAGCGGGGGACAGGCTGGGACTGCAGAGCAGCCCCATCCCCAGGAGTTCCACTCCCTGCCTCCAGTGGCTCTGGGTGCTGGTCAGAGCCGGCCTGGGGGAAATGTGAGGGGTGTAAAAGTCAGAGCCTCTGACTTGGGTCACTCTCCTTGGGCTCAGTCGCCTTCCTGGGTGATGCCTGAGCTTAGCAGGTGACACATCCACAACCAAGGCCTGGAGACCGAGCTGCCACCTCCAGGGGCTGCACTCACAGCACAAACCTCCCTCCAACACAGGCGAGTGTTTGCAGACACAGATACTCCAGAGCATGTTTCAACTACCACACGGATGAGCTGGAAATGCTGGGGTTTCTGCCAGGATCCATCACGATTTTACTACCTCTGTCCTTGATCCCTTGGGTGCATTCATCCCCCCCTCCAGCAGCACCCAGCTGGGAGAGGGTTTGGAGGGATGGTCACACATCTGGGGGGCAAAGGGAAGAGCCAGACATCAGTCTGGACTGTACAGCTTGAGCCCCCGGCTCTGTGGCCTCTCTCCCCGGTGTGTTGGGGCTCATTAACGTCCCTCGTTATGGCACAGCTACAGCCCCACCGTCTGTTTGGGATACGGGCTCTTGCTGCCCAAATGCTTTCATGGTGTCTGTCCCTCTGGAAGCCCAGTCTCCTTCCAGACACTCTGTAAGATGAATAAATATCTAATACTGAAGAATAACCCCCAGTAACTGTGGTGAGAAATCCCCCCTGAGGCACGCAGTGGTCTGACATCCACATTGCAGCCACGGTGGGGAGGGAGATGTCTGTGTGAGCAGCTCCTCACTGCCCAGCTATAACACACAGTGCCACCGGCACATTCCTTATGCCCTCGCCCTGTGGCACCCTCCAAGTTCTGGCTGGGCTCTGTTCCTGGCCGTGCAGAGCCCCAGGACCCCTCTGCTTCACCCACACTGAGCTGCACCCAGCAGAGCTCTGTGCTCTGGGAGACTCCCATGGCAGAGCTCTGGATGTGGGCGAGGAGGGAGAAAACACAGGCTGGGATTTTGGCAGGATGAGAGGAAAGTGACACCCCAGGGAGTCCCACATCTGGCAGCTCTGCAAGGAACCACCCAGGCCCCTGCTTTGGGAATGAGTCACTGTGCAGAATCCCGCAGGTAATTAAAGGGCTGGGTGAGGAGAATAAAGGCTTCATTTACGCCTGGCTGCGCAGGGATCCAGGGATCCACGGCTGTTTGCAGGATTTCCCAAACCTGCCCTGCTCTGCTTTGTTCTTCACAGGAATGGATTTTCATTCTAAACCCCCAGAGAAGCAGCCAGAGGTGAGGCCTCACGTTGGTCTCCTGTGACCCAGTGCAGTGCCACAGAAAACACTTCCACACCCTGGCCAGCGCTCCCCCCTCAGCTCCCTGCCCCCAGGACCTTTCCCAAAACCCACGTTCCGAGCTGCACTAGCTGCCAACATCAGAGAAAACAAGTTGCTCCAAAACAAGAAATAAAATCTGAGGCATCTGTGTGCTTTACACTCTAAACAGGCACTGCCCTGCCACCTCAAACTCCATACCAAATCACAAGCAACAGAGCAGAAAACCAAATTATTCTCAGCTGTTACACTGCTTAATTTAATATTTCCAATGAGCTCCTTTTCCTTCTCTTCAAGAATGAAATGCATATTTGTGCTGTGTCACAAAACATTAGATTTTGTCAAGGCAATTCATTTTTCAATGGTAATTTGTAAGTGCACACCACACCACACACGGGCTGGGGAATTTTATGGCAAGGAAAATAAGAAGCACTCAAAGTAGTGATGAGAGCATGGAAAACAAAAGTGAGAAGAGGTGACAGGAACAGACAGAGCATTCATCTCTCTCAGCCACACCAGCCTGGAGAAGCACAGAATACCCAGGGAGCAAACCCGGCCTCGGGTGCTCCAAGGCACAGCCCGGAGCGTGTTTGCAAAGCTCCAGCTCTCCACAGAATTTCAAACACAGAATTTAATGGGGCATAAAACGGGCTGAATAACCTCATCAGCTTAATAATAAAGCAAATAAAAACCAGCCTGGTTTTTGGCTCGTTACAGCATAAGGGACCCATGGAAGATAAGGGCATTACGTAGCTGCTTGGGAAGCCCAGATGCAGAGGCTCAGCCTGCCTGGGGTGCCAGAGGGTGCCAAGTTCTGCCTGGATGCCCCTGGCTCAGCTGGATGGGGAGGATCCACCGGCTCTGTTGGATAGCCAGGTCTGGCCAGACCCCCCTGGTGAGGTCCTGCAGGCCAGACAGCTGCTGCCTTCAAGACAGAGCTTGTCCAGGTCCTGGAAGGAAGGGCAGGATGAGGGAGAGTGATCCTGTAATTAAAGCTCTGATTTGAGGGGGAATTCTATCACAACGTGGGCAAAAGGAAACCTGACCAACTGTGTTTATTGCACTGCACCCTGAGGCAGCCAGGTAATTAAACTGGCTTCAGGACTTCCATGGGGCTGATACAGGAGCAAGAAGGATTCCCTCCCTGATGCACATCTCGGCCTCCAGCCTTGTCCAGCTTTTTCACCCTTCCCTGGAATGTCAAGTCCAGCCACAGCTCAAGCAGGGACACTGGCTGCCTGTGCTGCTGCCTCTGGTGATGCTGACAGCTCCACTGCTGGGATGCTCTGCCACAATTAAACTGATACTTTGGTGTCAGGAGGAATTTTTCCCAAATCCAGCTCTCTGGCACCGTTTTGGAGGCCATGGTCCCATATCCAGGCTGAGCATGACAAAGACCAGGGCTACTCCAGAAACCCAGGTACCAGCACAGGCATCTGCTCTGCTCCTGGCACTGCCTCCATTCACCACCTCTATTTTGTATTTGCAACTAGTCTGCAAGTTAATAGCAGGTATCCAGGCTGTCAGAGCCTGACATGTTGTGACATACCGTAATGTGACAAGTCCTGAGTGATGCCACTAAATGGGATCTCACTGCGGCGGTGCCAGACAGGCAGCAGGATCACACAGGTTGGTACCAGGGCCCCCACCTCAGACAAGGAAATAAATAACCATTCAGTGCCACCTGGCTTTGGGGGCTTCACTCGCTATTCTTGCCACCACCAAAGATCATCCAGAGGGATTACCAGAAGTTTTGGAAGACTTTGGTGGTGCAGGGTACCAGCACCCATGGACCCACCTCCCTCCTCCTCCTCTGAGAGCACAGGACCCTGAGAGGAGGGAAGCTCTGTCAGTGTTTTTTAGGAGCATGTGGCCCACGTTAGTTGTCTCATTGCAGTGCAGCACCTCAGCCCCAAAGCACAGGAGCCTGTTTGTGGTCCTGATGCTCCATGAGAAAGTAAGGCACCTGGAAAACCATGTTCATTGCTGCAAAATGAAATTTTGGTAGAAGTGTGGGAAACTAAGTAGCGTTAAAACCGGGTTCAAGGCTTACTCCTGTAGAGATTTTCGAATTGTCTGTTGTGAGAGTTTAAAAGCCTTCAATGAAAGGATTTGCTTCACCCCAAATAGCGTTTCTGACAAATTACCCACCAGCACGGTTTTCTTGCCTCCCTGAGAATTTTCCTGAAAAGCCCTTCAGCTTCAGTTCCAGTTAAAGGGAAGCTGGGCACCCAAATCTCCATATCCCTTTGTAAATTGACTCTCTGTCCTCCCCCGGGGCGGCGCTGACAATTCCTGTCTCCTTACAGTTCAAACGCTTGTGGACACAGCGAATGTGCCGCGTGTAATTAATTACCTTAATGAGTTTAGTGACCTACCTGTGGATAACCACAGCCAAACGCTTCCTCTAATCGCTTCTCCTCCTCCGGTGAGCCGGGGATGGAGGGACCAAGGAGACCAGGCTGCTGCCACATCTGCAGCTCCCCGGGGATGTGGTGGCACTCTAAGGACAGATCCTGGCCCAGGATTTGTTTGGGTGCTGGTCTGGGCCACCGAGGCGACACTGGGGCCACTTGGGCAGCAGCCTCGCTGCCAGAGCAGGGCCATGGCAAGGGGGAGCAGCACCAGGGAAACCAGGCTCTGGAGAAACTCAGTCAGGGTTTTAAACCATGATTTCTAACGCAAAATTATCCCAAGAAATGAAACCCAGAATGGTTCCTGAGCTGGCAGAGGATCTTCTGGGGAGCGGCCAGCAAGGGAACTCCACTAATCACTGCCAGTGTTTATTTGCCTTACTTAAAAATATAAAGATTTTCTCTCCAGTTCTGGGCAGGGGAAAGGTTAATGAATTCCTTCAGAGTAAAGAGATCCTCAGCCCTCTCCGTGGAACAAGGTCAGAAATCAATGCTGGAGGTGGAGTAGGGAGGCCAGGTTGGAAAATAATGAAAAGGGGAAAAAAAGACATAAATAAAGAGGCAGGAAAAAATGATAAGCCAAACAAATGGCAGGGTGACACTTGCTCATCTCCCCACAAAGGGTATTGAATTATTGTCTATAATTTGGGTTATCGAACCTAAATTAGAGCCTCCAGACTCCAAACCGGTGCATTGTGTGAGGGTACATGAAGGGTCAAATGCTCCTTTGGTTCGCTCGTTACTCGCTCTGATCCTGGGCTGTCATTAGCGGCAACGGCGCCGCACAAAGCGCCGTTACAAAGGCAGCACACATCAATGGTGCTAATTAATTGGATTAATGGAAGGGCAGCACAAATTAGGTCTGGCTTGGATAATTTCAATGAAAACTGAATACCAATCCCCAAAGTCATTGGAATATGGATGAGGCAAATTGAGTTAAAATAGAGGAGACTGCTGCATTCATTAGCCCGCCCACCCTCTGAAGTAGTTGTTTAATATGCAAACTATTAATATGCAAATCAGCACAAATGAAAAAGTGTGATTTTTTTTTTTTTTAAACTCTGCCTAACACGGGCAGCTGCCTGACGTGAGGGAGCTGAGCCGCTCAGCGCTGGCAGGGGACGGAGGGACCAAGAGCAAAGAGGGGCTTTCATGGCAGAAATTCCCTTCTCAGTCCTCGCTCACCCATGCGTGACCCAGGAATGGAACCAGCTGGAAAAATAACTCCTGAAGAAAATGATGTTACCCAAAATCGTGCCTGTGAGCACAGGGGCTGCCTTGTGCCTCCTGCTCTTGGCTTTAGAGCACTTTTAACTATAGAATCTCAGAGTGGTTTGGGCTGCAGGGACCTCAAAGACAAGCCAGTCCCACCCCCTGCCATGGGCAGGGACACCTCCCACTGTCCCCGGCTGCTCCAACCTGGCCTTGGACACTCCCAGGGATCCAGGGGCAGCCTCAGCTTCTCTGGGCACCCTGTGCCAGGGCCTCACCACACTCACAAACTGTTGTGTTCCTAATATCCCATCTATCCCACCCTCTCCCAGGGGGAAGCCATTCCCCCTTGTCCTGGCACTCCCGGCCCCTTTCCCAAGTCCCTCTCCAGCTCTCACAGAGCCTCTTTCATGAAGGAAAGGTGATATAACCGCTGCCACAGGAGCCTGGAGGAGCCGAGGGCTCTTCACCCAGGCTGAAGGGAAAAAACATTTGCTCCAGGTCACCCAGAACCAGCGGGTGTGAGGCAGGACATGCTCGAGCAGCGTGAAATCACCACTCACGGTTCCTCCCGAACCTGTAACCCAAACTGCCGTGGCCAGCACGTGAACCACTGAATCTGTAAAGATTAGTAACGATTCCCGAGCCGTGTCTGGCTTGGCGGTTCCAGCCCTGTAAATTACAGCTCTATTGTGGTGCTTTCCCAGCGCTGCTGCGGCACCACGGTGCCAATCACTAACCCCCGACAATTACAGAGCCAGCACAAAACTTATTACACTTGTAATTACCCCTAAGAACTGTTTCCCTCTCTGGCATCCCTTGCTTAGAGGGTGACCCTGCAATGTTGTGACAAACGTCTTGTTTAGAGTTATTTTTCCATTTCTAGCTGTTCACCAGACGTGCCACTGGCTCAGCTTCTGACTTTTTCTTCTTGGTTAAATCAGATTACAAGTATTATTTCGCAGCCCCAGGTCCCCAGCTCAGGCCATGCACATGCCATCCCGTGTGCTTGCTGTGGGCTGGGGTGTTCCCCTGGTGGAAGCACTGGCACATGGGCCCCTTCCCCTGGTGCTGCCCCAAGTCCCTGCATTAGCCCATGGCCTGACAGCACTTGGTTTTGATGCCAGGGGGAGTTGGATAGCTGTTTTCAGGAGTACAGATGAGCTTCCCAAATTCCACAGAGCCCTGTACCCAGCTCCACTGGGGTAGCTCACCACCAGCTGCAGTTTTACAGCCATGCAGCAGAGCAGAGCTAAAGGCAAAGCTGGAAAGGCCAGAGGAAGGTGAAGAGCTTCCACCCAGCAGCCGCGGAATCCTTTTAGTGCTGGTGATGGCAGCAGGTGTTTCCAGTGTGTCTCACCCCATTCCCATCCCACCTGTGTCCTGCACACGGGACAGGCTCCTCCTTGCTCATGGCTCTGACTAACTGGGCCCCCAATGACCTTCACCTGGGTAAGGTAATTCCTATTGGTTAATTATGAGTCACACCTTTAATAAACCCCACCTGGTCAGTGCTGCTCCTCCTTGCTCATGACCCATATGATGTTCACCTGTGTAAGGTAATTCCTATTGGTTAATTGTCAGTGACACCTGATTTAATAAGCCCCTCCTGGTCAGTGCTGCTCCCCTCCCACACCTGAATCTGATGTGTCATGGCGCTGCTTTATGTCCAGGAAGGTGAATCAGAGTTGTCTCCCACCTGTGGCCTGTTTGTGGATGTCTGGAGAGGTAAGGGATGCTGCTCCTTCTCCACACACTCAGGGGCTTTACTTGCCATTATGGAATTTGTGGTTTCACACCACTGCTCCTCCTTGTCAGGAGATTCAGGCTGGAGGATGAGCTCTGAGCTGGTGGCATATGGTCCTGTGCCAAGGTGCTGGGGATCACGTGGGGCTTTTGTCTCAGCATGTGCTCCTGTCTCATGGGGAGCTTGGCTGGTGCTGGACCTGGACTCCTGATGCTAAAATGGGAGTGAATTGGAAGCAAAACACCAGGAAACTTTATTGACACTGGTTAAGACCACAGCCAGCCTTCTTTAATTAAAGTCCAATGGGCTCCTTGGGCAGAATGAGCCCATCACATGGGCACGATTTTCTCAGCAAGCTCATTTGGTTTGTTTTTCTGTGCATAAGGGGATGTTGCTGCCATCCCTCCAGGAGCTGGCAGAGCCTCCGTGCTCTTGTCACCCTCTAACAGCTTCCTGGATTAATGATTCTGCAAAGGGCTAATTCTTAAGAGGGCAATGTCTTTTGCAGGCTGGTATTGATCTTTGTCAGCTTCCCCTTGAAAGAAAGAAAATATTGGCTTATTTACAAAAGGCAGCTTTTTGCTGCTGGCAAGTCAGCCCCGAGATTCACGGCTGCTCACGTCCCTCGGAAATTGGAAAGGCCAAGGGTAGTTCCTCAAGCATCAAAATCGAAGTCCTCAAAATTCACCAGCCCCACAGAGCATCTGAGCTGGGAGGGGATGGGTCTGACCCTGAGAGGGCGGATGGGGGGCTCTGTGCTATGGGAGAGGGGCTTTAGGGGAGGCACATCCATCCGTGTATGCACAGAGATAACAGGGGTATCAGCTAAGGAAGGAAGCATGAGTTGAACATTAAAGAGACACAGGGAAGCACAGGGCTGCAGCTGCTGGGGTGACAGCAGTGCCTGTGCCTGCTGGTCCTGCTGCACCCAGGGATGGCAGGAACCGCTCACGCCCCTGGCACGCCCACTCACTCCCAGGCTGGGCTGTTTGTAATGCTGCTCAGGGATCCCATCTCCAAAATCCTCTCCTGTCTCCTGCCTTGAGGGAAGGATTTCTTCCTAATATTTAAATTAAACCTACTCTCTGTTGATTTGATGTCCCAGACCATCATGTGACCATCATGACCATGTTTAGGGCCATGTCACTGAGCATTAAACTGGCCCAAACATTGATCCTGTCACATCCAACACAAAGTGACAGAGATGTCCTGAGCACAGGTACAGGGAGTGCCAGTGGGCACTGGTCAGTCTGTCTGTGGGGACCTCACCCCACATCTGCCATTCAGCACTGTGCTAAACAAACAATATTACACACTAAAACAAACAACAAAACCCAAAAAGTAAAAAGCTCTTCCACCCACTAACTCCTGCTGTGCAGAAGGTGCCAAATCAGATTACAGCGCACAGTTGCCACATTATCCTGTCTCGACTTCACTAACGCTCATTAAGCTTCTAAAATCCTTTTTATGGTGTTTATAACACCTCCAGAGGAGTTTACTGTGTAAATATTATTCTACCATTAAATCCTGCAACAAGGCAACCGTCAACAAGTGGAATTTGTAATGGGCCTGCCGAGAGGGCTCGGCTCGCAGGCTGCGGCGCCTGTGAAGTGAGGCCAACGAAAGCAGCCAAGAACACAGTACGGAGTGATAAAGCACTTCATTTTGATGCTTTAAATCTCCTACCACTTGGGCCTGCTTAATGTAACAGGCCCACTGAGACATTAGAGTTGGGCCTGGAGTCAAATAAGCTACAGGGAGCCACTTACTGAAAGCAGCCTTCCACGCAGCGGCAGCATTAGCAGTTTAACCCGGCTAATCCGGCCCAGAGCCGCCGTGGGCTAAGGCACGCCTGGCCAGCCATGGGACACAGCCAAGTGCCCCTTGTCCCTGCATAGGGATGTGCCACTGTCCCCCCAGGGGTGAGGGTGGGGGTCCCCCAGCTGTGGGCACACCCCGAGGATGCTCAGGGAGCAGAGGCTGGACCAGCCCGGCCATCGTCAGTCAGGATGGGCCAAAGCACCAAAGCCCCTCCACACCCAGCTGGGGGCAAAAGGAATGTAAAGAGAAGAAGCCACCTGGGAAAATCAAAAGAGAGAGGAATGAGGGGAGATAAGGGGAAGGGAGTCCCTGAAGGTCTTGTGGGTCTCTGCTCCCACCAGTCCCGCACCACAGAGGTGTGACCATGGGCACAGGGCATGAATGTGTCCCCCCCTCCCTTCCCCAGCTCATCCAGCAGCTCATGCCAGGATAATCACTAATTCACTTTTGCTTCTGTGACAGAAAATCAACCCAAAAATAAACACGTGGAACGTTAGGGTGACGAATAATTAAAAGGATATTTGGGGACAAGCCTGAAACTCAACTGAAATACTGTTTCACAGTGAGTTGTGTAGCCCCTTTCCTCCCAAAAGCAAAGGCAGACCCCCAAACTGGGCTTAACTGATAAAAGCCACTTTGTGATGAAAAAAATCTCAGTTTGAAAACAGCGATCTGAGACGCTTTGAGGTTTTGTTAAAGGAACAATCACCCCTCCCTTTCTGGGCCCAAGTCTCAGTCTAACTCGAGATGGAGTCTGCAGATAGCTTCGTTTCCTCCCAGGAGTGAATGTGCATCCCTACAAGGCAGCTTTCCCTGCCCAGGACTCGCTGGGACACCCAGTGCTAGTGCTGGCTCTGGCCCCTCCACAGTGGGCAGCAGCCCGGGCGTGCCTTGGCACCCTGCGCGCGTGGCGGAACAAAGATGACCAAGTTTGGAAATGTTGCTCAATAACTTTTCCCACATGTGTTCCCTGCTGCTGGGTCAGTGCCGCTGTCCAAACCCCAGGCAGGCTCAGGTTGGCCAGGGCTTGGCTCCCCCTGGGACCCGCACAACAGCCACAGCCCCCCCTGAGCCCCCTGCCCTCTCCTTCCCTCGCTGCACAGGCCTGAAAAGCATCCCTGGGAGCTGGAAATCAACTGCACCCAGGAGAGCTGCTCCAGGTTTCAAACAGTGTTTTGGAAGGAGAACAGAAACAGAGATTTTTAACTTGTGTGTGGAGGAAGAGGCTGGAAATCCTCACTGCGGCTTAACTAAAACCTTTCACTTTTGATGAAACAGCATGGATTTCATTTTGATTTTGACTTCAAGCAAAATAAATCATCATGCAAAATTAATAGAGAAGACAAGAGTTACAATGCAAAAAACAAAATATAATGTGATTAATAATGAAACTATTGAAATACAGGCTGGTTCAGAATTAAAAATTGAAATCATTTGATATGAAAATGTCACACAGGATGCTGCAGCCTTGCAACATTTTTTTTCCAGCTTTCCCCAAAAGCTAAACTCTGCTGCTATGGGACCCAAGCCACAGAGGTGGGGGTGGGATGGAGGTGTGCATCCCTCTGTTTCCCTCACTCTACCACTGTCAGTGCCCGTGGCTCCTGCAGGATGTCCCATGGGCAGGAGATGTGCAGGAGCAGGGACTGCCATGGCAATGGGGGAATCAGCCCCAGCTCCCCCGAGGGTGGCGCAGACCCGGCATGGGCTGGGCATCGGCCAGGAAGGGGCTGAGCCCTCAGGATGCAAAGGTTTGAAGATGAAGCCACCTCTTGATCAGAGCAGGAGGGTGACACCAGGAAACAAGGGAAGAATATCCCCCCTCATGTCCCTGTTAGATAAACCCAGCTTGGTAACTGCCCCCTGAGTTTCCCTCTGCCTGTCCCAGGTGCTGCACCCCGAGGGAACACGGTGCCTGGAGACCTTAACACCAATGGGGTGTCCTCCATCACACTGCCTCCACAGGGCTAGGCATGCTTTGCCAGTCTTCCTCAGAATTCCTCTCCCATGGTCCCTCTCCACAGCCTGGTGCCAGCCGGGCATCCCACACCCACCACGATGTCACCAGCCCCAGCACACGCCCGGGGATGGGGACCCAGCAGTGCCAGGCCTTCAAGGCAGCCACCCCGGCACAGCAGCAGCGCAGGGCGGTGACTCAGCTGGCAGGAATGTGGGAGTTCTGTGCTGAAAGCCTTTTAATTCCAGCCTGGTGATGAATGGGCAAGGCCTGAAATGAAATGTTCAGAGGCTCAGTGTACCAGGCCTCCCGCTTGTAATTATTTTTGTACAGAATATGTCAAGTGTCGTGCTTCACAAGAACTCGTTTAGCATGCAAACATTTTGTGATTAAGTGAGGCTTACTTAATTAAGCACTTTGTAATGACTCTTAAACCAAAGAGTAGTGGATTAGTGCGTCCTATTTGTGTCTATCATGTTAAAGGCGCCGTAATAACAGGTTGCTGCAGACAATTAGGGTTAGAATACAGAGTGGAAGGAGGGAGGACCAGCAGGCACCCAGAGCCCTGCCACTCGCTATCGTCACCAGCCAAGGCCGCCTCTGTGTGGACAATGTGAGCCTGTTCCTGCATCTGCCACCACAGCCAGTCCCGTGGCAGTGGCTCTGCCCTGGAGCTTCGTCCTGCTTGGTGTCACTCATCAGGACATCCCACAGCAAACGGGCCCCAGAGGGTGGGCATCACCCTGGGATAGGGTGCCCCCACTCCATCAGAAATCTCGAGCACATAGTTGCCAATGCAGGAGTGGGATGAGGATTTTCTTGTACACCACAACATTTGCAGGCTGGCACCACCAAAGCAGGGGCACACACCCCACGTCTGCTTGTAAAGCCCCTGGATTTAACAGATACGTAGATGTGGCGCTCAGGGACATGTCTTTAGAGGTGGCCTTGGCAGCGGGGCTGGGGGCAGCTGTGGTGCTGGCAGATCTCTCCCGGACTGCCCAGCTCTGTTCTCCATGGAAACCACCCAGAAATGCCACTGGTTTGTACCCTCCTGGCAGCCTCAGCTCCCCCTGCCCCTCGGCCAGGTGGGTGGCCCCCCCTGCATGTGCAGTGGCAGAGGGCACAGATTATCTCACCACTCCCTAGCAACGAGTCCATGTAAAGGACAAAGGAAGCAGCACATCCCCCCAGCCCGCGGGGAGGGTGAGCACCAGTGTGGTCCCTGCACCCCCATCACACCCCAGGACCTGTGTGGGTACAAATGCCACCCCAGGAGCCAGGTGTGTTCACATCCCAGCCCGGGGCCCGTGCTGGGAGAGCAGCAGGAGTGGCACCTCGGGGCCTCATCCTGCGATGGGCACAGCCCTGCAGCTGCACCACTTGCACTTCACCACATGCTCCAGGCTCACTGTGTGCTGGGGGAGCAGGAGTGTTTTATCAGGTTTTACAGTTTCTCTAATCTGCCTTTTCTTGGCCCTGGCACCCCTCTCCATCCTGAAAGGAGGCAGCATCTCGGGGCACCCAGCCTGCAATGCCCCAGAGCAGAGGGTCTCGCTCTCTCACCCCCGACTCCGCGAGCTGCTCCCTCATTAGCAGAGTTAATAAACCCGCCACTGTAATTTACTGGGTTTGCTTTTCCTTTCACCTCTGAAACAAGAAGAAAAGCAGGAGTCGCTGCTCCTGGAAAACCTTCCTTTTGAGCAAAGAAATGTTTCTGAGTTCAGTAAATAAACATCCCCACCTGCACGTGCGTGGGGTGGTGGAGCTCAGGGCCAGTCCGGTGCAGTGAGATCAATTCACCTTTTTTATCTCAGAAAGCACAAAACTCATTGTTTTTCTTTTGATAAGTGGATGCCAGGAGCAGGCAGTGCCCTGGAGGCAGGAGGCAGCACGGGCAGCGGGGAAGGTTCACGCTCCCACCTCTGATCCCACGTGGCCCCTTGCCCCCAGCTCCCAGTTCTCAAATCCTCAGAAGACAACAGGTAATAAATCTGGATATTTTACACTTTTTCATTTCCTCTTACCTCACATTTAATGAGATTCCACCCTTAACAAAGGTACTATTGAAGCTGACTCTTAAACAAGGCCAGACAGGGGCTGGGATATTTTGGGGCTGGGTGGGGGAGGAGGACTGTAAGAGATGGTGGGGGTAAGGAAAAGGGAGTTTAGAGCAGAGGCAGCCTGGTTTTAGCTCAAGCTTTTAGTGAGGGTTTAAAGGTGGTTTTATGTTACACACATGGAACTCAACCCCTTCCCCTCTGCTCCCAGGGATGAACCTGGTTTAGCACATCCCAAGCAGCCCAGAGACCCAGGATTTTGCTGCTGCAGGGACCACGACTCCATCACTGCAGGTGGAATTTGGACTGGCAGCAGCCAGTTGAACTCCTGTGCAGCATCAGCAGAGGGATAAACTTGAGGAGGGTCACACTGTGCCAGTGGGATGGGCACCACTCCTGTGCCACAAGGGAATTCTGTGCACTCAGGTTTCCCTGCCTGGAGTTACCCAGCTCTTCTAACCCTACACTGCACATGGGGAAGGCACATCACTTTTTCTAGAACCAAACTCCCCCGGAACAAGCAGCAAACCCGCCAGATGTAAAACCAGAGGAAGAAAACTCCCAACTCCAACACGTGAGAGAAGCCAAAACACCTCACGAAACCTCCCACTTCACAAGGTTTTCCCAGGCCTGAACACTTGATATATTAGTAGCTGCTGAATTTCAGTTCAGTGTTGCCATGAAGGTGATTAGCTGGGAGAGGGAAGGAGGGGATCAAAGCCCCTGGCCCTGGCAGTGCTCTCAGAGGAGGTTCCAGGTAGCAGCGATCCCTCTGTGTCTGCTGTGATCACAGGGCTCCGCACTCCCTCTCCTCTCTCCTCTACCTTTTGTTCCCGTTGCCATTTCCTTTGTACAACTCCTCCTTTCTTTTTTTTTTTTTGTGTCACAGACTAAGAAAGAAAGAATGAAAAAAAAATACATATTTTAATATGCTTGGTTGTTCCTTAAGGCTACAAAGGCCAGCTGCTGGGTCCCTTCACACCCACCCACACTCCAGGGGTGCAGCTCCACCACCCCCTTCCCTGCAAGAGGTGGCAGTGCCAATAACCTGCCCAGGTAAACGCACCCACCAGGGCAAGGGGAGGAGCACAGTGCAGGTGTGATGGGGGGCAGAGCACAGCACAGAGGTGACCCTAGTGTAGGTATGACCCTGCAGGGATGTCCCAGTGCAGGGATGACCATGCAGGGATGTCCCAGTGCAGGTATGACCCTGCAGGGATGACCGTGCTGGAAGGACAGAGCCCCAGGCAGCCCTCCCAGAGCTGTGCCTGACATCTGCACAGCCCAGCTCCAGCACACGGGGTCTGGAAAAACGCTGCTGTGCTTTAGTAACTGGCGGCCGTTGGCAGCTCCCCGTTAAATCGCAGCGTTAATCAGAAACACATTGTCCATATTGTCAACACTTCGTTTAACCACTTCTATAAATTCAGTATTAGTGTTAAAAAGATTCTGATTTGATGGATGAAATAGTCATCCTCCTGCAAGCCAAACCCAATAAAAGTGAGCTAATAATTCAAAGGAATAAGGCAGAAGATACTCTACAGAGGCACAAATGGGTAAGATTTCCCTTCATTTGCATCCGGTTGGAAAGAGCAGCCGGTGCCGACAGAAGGATGAGGGAGGAGAGCAGCTCTGTGCTGTCTCCTCCAGGAGCTGCTCATCCCCGGTGCTGCATAGAATGATCAGGTAAGAGCACAGCACCCCAAAACTGCACATTGATGTGTGACCAGGGATTATATGGGTGAGTGCATCATTAATGTTTCATCTTTTAAATACATATTGCACAAGCTGCCCTGGCACAGCAGCTCTTCCAGGCCTTTCCTAGCTTTCTGCAGCCTCACCAAGAAGCTGATTTTGGGGACACATGTGAGTTCTCTCATTATTATAATTTCTGTTGGTTCCCCATTAATCAGCCCTCCCTCAGTGGGGTCACCTGGGGAGATGTCCCCCAGCTGGTGTGGGGCAGGGGCATCCTGCAGCCCACAGAGGCCCCTGCCCACCCTGCTCTGCCCCAGCCAGGGCCCAACAGGCTGATGCTTCCCAGCCCGGCCAGCCAGGGGGGAGCACCCGGGTATTCCAGGTGATGGGACCTCAAAATATGTCTTTAAAGCCTTGGTACGAGGGGGTCTGGGTCCCCCAGCTGGGGCTGGCTCCAGGGCAGCTGTGGGGAAGGAGGGCTTAGGAGTCACAGCACAAGGATTTGGGGGCTGGAGGAGCTCCGGGCACAGCTCAGATTCAGCCACCAACATTCCCACGGCTGCAGGATGGGCTGGGGACATGGCAGGGCCAGCTCTGCCCAAAGGGTGTCCACCAGGCTTGGTCCTGCCTGTGCCCCCTGACACTTCCTTGGCACCCTCAGGCTCGGCCACAGCTTCTCCAGCACATCCTCGGGAGTGGGATCAGCCCAGGGAACGCACCAGTGACCTGAATTCCCCACCCCTGATTAACCAGCCAGTCCTTAGATTCCCCGTGTAATTGTGTGAACCAAGAGGCTTTCAGCACTTCTCATCCTACACAAATAGTTTCCATTTTGATTCCCAATCTCAAGAAAGTATTTTAAAACTGTTGTTTTTACTGCAATGTGAGTATTAAAAAAAATAGCTCCACTCAGTGAACTTGGAAGTAATGGAATAATAATCCAACAACACAAGCCTTCTTGGAAAACTCTTCTGAGAATACCAGTGCCCTTGGGCACGTCTAGAGCCTTGTTTATTAAAACAATATAGTTTAAGAATTAATGCATTTATGAAGCAGGACTTATTACATAAGAATATTGTGCTTCTTTCATCATTGCAAAGGATCTGGTTACTAAATTAATGTAACCCATTTGAAAGGTTTTTCTCTTAATCTTATTTGGATTTAGGTAGCTGTTTTTGAGAAAAAATATGGAAGAGGGAATAAAAGGAAACCTTTGCACAAATACTGCTGTCAGCCAAACTCTTCATGGGTTCTGCCTCTTCAACTGAAGAATGCAAGAAGAGATCAAAATTAGGGGAAATAAATCACATTTCCAGAAAAATTTGTATTTGTGTTGGAACAGAGAATGTCTGACAGAGCAGGGAGATACTGGAAGACTGGTCAAGTTGGGAAGAGCTCAAAGCAAATGAAAGTTCTAATTCTGCAAAAAGTGATGCCTGTGATAGTTGGAGTGTGTGAGCCAGGCTGGCTGTTCCACTGCTGGGCACACTCGTGGCTGCAGTGCCCTGGTGGCACTGCCCCTTCCTGGAGCACAGGGAGGAAGGGTGGCCACAGCCAGGCCCCTGTCCCCGTCCCTCCTGAGCTGCCAAGGGCCCAGGGAGGAGCAGCAGAGCCTGGCAGCCCATCTGCCACGAGGCCAGGGCTCATCCTGCTGCTCTGCCCCAGCCCTGGATCACACTGGCTGCTTCCCTCCTGCCCAAAAGGCTCCAGGGATTGTTGGGCTGCCCTGGCCTGGGGTGGTTTTCCTCTTCTTTCAGGAACTGGGTGTGATAAATCAGGGGAGTTGAGCCCTGCTGCCAACAGCACCTGGAATGAGGCAGCAGGGCCAGCTTATCTCCAGGTGTCTGAGGGGGCTGGGGATGGGATGAGGTGGGATGGGGTGGGATGGGGTAGGATGGCATGGCATGGCGTGGCATGGCATGACATGGCATGATTGCTCCCACTGGCAGCCACAACAGTCTCTCCCATCACACATCGTGCTCCCCCAGCAAGAGGCCCTTTCCCATCTCCAGTCCTTGTGCCGTGCAGGCCTGGGGTGGATTATTTTAAACCCCATTTTGGCTGAGAAATGTCTGGATTTCATAAATCCTCTTCATTGTGAATT
The DNA here is from genome assembly GCA_013390025.1 of Pitta sordida. Classification (NCBI taxonomy): domain Eukaryota; kingdom Metazoa; phylum Chordata; class Aves; order Passeriformes; family Pittidae; genus Pitta; species Pitta sordida. Next base: position 157,748 of record WEKX01014391.1, read on the forward strand.
TTTTGCAGTTTTTCACAGTGATATCACTTTAAGGCTTTCCATGGATGCAGAATTTCTTCCAATTAATGGAAAAAACATTAATGTCCATTTAGGAAAATAAGTTTTCCATTGCTGAAGAATCTCTGGCTGTACCTCAGACACAGAAGTCTCTGTCTGAGCAGGTCCTGGAGAGCTCCAGAGGCCACAGCAGAGCCAGAGGAGGGGCAGGGACAGCTGTGCCCAGGTGTGCTCCCCATCACCCCCACTGGGGTGTCCCTCAAACAACCCAGACATGTCCCTTGGCAGTGCAGAGTTAATCCTGCAGTGAGTGTGGGGGGCACAGTCTGCCCTCAGCACGTGGCTCCCCGTGGCACCTGGGGGGGGGGAAACCCTGTGGATACACTGGCATGGGCAAGTTTCCAGGTATTAGGGAGAAGTCACTTCTAGAAGTTAAACTACAATTCATCTCTCACATCAATGACATGAACAAACCTGTGTGGTGACACAGCCTGGTGAGGAGTCACTGCGCTCCTCAAAAGAGGAAAACCAGGGAAAAAAGAACTCTCCCTGGCTGGTCCCAGCTGCCAGGGTGTCCCTGGGAAGGGGCCGATGCCCTGGTGCTGCCCTGAGGGTGCTGCTGTGCCCAGCTGCCCTTGCTGGAGACACACAGCTCTGGGAAATGTGGCGTTGTTGTGAGAACATCCTCCTGCTCCTCTCCATTATTCCAAATAAAAGCCATTACGTGTTTTTTGGTCCCTGCTACCTTCAGTCAGTCTCTGGGACAGAGAGCAGACGGTGTAAACAGCACACGCTTCAGCAGGGCTGTAAATACAATTTATGGCTGCTCCAGCATTCAGTGTTCAGACCGCAGGATGCTTTTAAAAGCACATGGGCCTTTTCCTTACTTAGAGATTTCACCATTTGGGAACATTTGATCCCCTGTCAGCCTCTGGGATGCTGAAATGTCTGTGATCAATGTTGGAAAGCTGACAAACATTTTCATGACCTGCCTCAGCCTCCTGTGCTGCGTGGTGTTGTTTTCTGAACCCTCAGTTCAGACACACATCCTTTCACAGGGCACAATCCAAGGCCATGGTTAATTTTTAGCCTGTCTGTTGTGCATGACCAGGACGTGGCCTCCCAGGGCCAGTTACTCCCAAATTATGGTTCTACCTAGGAATAACTTAATTTTCTCCACTGGCTTGCAAGTTCTGTGACCCAGAATCGTTCTTTAATAGGACAGGATCAAGCATCTGAGGGAAGATGTGGGGGGAAAAAACAGGAAAAAACCCCAGAAGAGCAGCAATGAATAACCACACAGGACATTGCTGAAGGTTTTTCCATGTTTCCATTTCCCAGAGGATCTCGAGCTCGTGCTGAGAGCCATGGACAGCCCCAGTGCCCCCGGCTTGTCTGACAGGGCGGTGGAAACTTCGCTCCTTCCAGCTTCGGTTTTCAGTTGAAACTTTTGGAGACATTTCTGTTTTGCTTGAGATCAAGTTCCCCCTTCTCCCCGTGGTGCAAGAGCTTGGCCCAGGTCTCCGAGGTCTCTGGCACTGGCAGCAGCCTCTGGAGCAAGTGGAACTCTCGGAGTGACGGGAGGAACTGCTCGGTGCCATCAGCTCTGCCAGGGAGCAAACCCTGCCCTTGGACACAGACTGAGAGAGGATTCCTGGGGAAAAAGCAGGGCAGAAGCAGCCCGGGAAGTGATGGGAGGAAACTGGATGCTGGCAGCCAGAGGGGGTCAGGAGAGTCCCCCCCGCAACCCCAGAGATGGTTCCTTTAAATTCAGGGAGAGCACAGAAAGGGATTTTCTCTCAACAAAGACTTAAAGGGTTTTGAAGATTTAACAAAACCAGCTTTGAATGGTGTCAAATGGTTCAGCTCTGGGGTTCCAGGCTTGGAGCAGTGTTGTAGGAAATTTTCTGATGGAGCATTTCCATTGGAAACGGCAGTTTCAGGGAGGTGAGGAGATTTTTGCAGGGTTAGATTGATTCCAAGAACATTTCAACCTGGATTTTGTTTTGCTACTGCTGATTGTTTTGTTTGATGTTGATCTTTGCGTCTCACCAAACATTTAACAAGTAACAATAATATTTGCTAAGAAGAAAAACAAAATTTCAGCAAACTTTGAGGCTTGACTTTGTCACCATTTTAAACAACACTTTCTGCACAGGATACACACTTCTTTCCGAGTGGTTTCAATCTCTAAACGAAAAGCTTTGTTGTGATTCTTCCTTTGAACGCCATTGACTCAGGATGATGGGAGCCCTGGCAGTGATGCCACTCCTGCTGTTTGGCATGGGAAGCTCCTGCCCCCAGCAGGGTTGGCCCAGGCAGCGCCAGGACGGCAGGAGGAACAGCAGGAGGACACCTCAGTGCCACTTGTGTGGCTGTGTGTTGTTATTCGGACTCTTCCAGGTGTCCCCACACCCCACGGGAGCAGCAGGGGAAGCTGAGGGAACCCAAGCAGTGGGAAGCCCTGTGGCCCCATGAGTGTCCCCATTCCTGCAGGGATGGCTCTGGGTGGCCTGGGACTGTGACAGGAGCACTCAGACACCCCTTCCCTGGGATCTGTTCCCTGGATCCCTCCCTTGCCAATGGCTGATGAGCCAAGACTTTAACTGGTTTGAATTCGGGATGCATGGCTGGAGCCAGGGAAAGGACTCCAGGAAGCACTTTGCAGACAAAAGGAATAGGGAGGGAAGTTCAGGTAACCTCCACAGGAGGAGAAATCCCCTCACTGGGAGTTGGTGCTGCCGAGGCAGCAGGTCCAAGGCGCCCGGGCTCTGTGGAGGGGCAGAGCTGGGGCGAGACCCCGAGAGGAAAAGCCGCACAGACACAGACTCGGCGTGAAACTCCTCCACGGGTTTGTCAGCGGCGCGATAACGGCGGCGATAGCGGCGGCGATAGCGCTGCCTTCCGAGCTGATGGTATCGCGCTGAGGCTCAATGGGCTCTGGGAAGCTCGGAGCTTTCCTTGGGAGCCTGAAGGAAATAAAGCCCTCGGTACAATAAGCGGATCAGATAAGCCAGGAGAAAAATGGAATTGCATACAGCAAAAATAACTCGTCACTCTGGTTCTCACTCCATACAAAAAGCCAGGGCTGATCCCAGCAGACACCTGAGGCTGTGAGCTCTGGGGCTCGCTGGCAAGGACTCTGCCCTGCTTTGGGAGGAAACCAGGGAGATCTGGGGCTGGAGTCCTGCAGCAGGGAAGCACTGAAGCCCAGGAAATGCAAATACTGTATCTTACTACATTTTAAAGAGACAAAAATCCTCTGGCCGAAATCTGCTGTGCAAAATAAGCACAATTTGAGTTCCTCGCCCTGCACACTTGGTGCTCAGAGAGTGGCTGTAACACAACGCTTTCCTAAGGGCTCCAGAGCTCCAGCGGGGCCCCTGCCCGACTTGGTGGAGGAATTGGGTTCACATAACCCTCGCTTAAAAAATAGACTGGCACATTTTTGCTTTATCAAACTCTATTTGCAAAAGACTAGGGCTAAATGATCTGAAAAGGTTATTTTGAAACAGGGTCACCCTCATTGCCACAGGTCTAATAAAACAAAACTACGGCCAAATTAGAAACATATTTCATCTAATAGGGGAAAATATAATTGGTGAATCTGTCTGGTGTTTGACCTACAGTATTTATGCTAAATGAAAGTTTAAATATATCGCAATGCAACATGAACAAGAAAAGCTGCATTCACTCTCTGTTCTGTGGTTTGATCCCTTACCCTTAACCCTTAGCTCCACATGAAAGCCAACATCAGCACTGCCTTTGGCCACGTTGCTGTGGAAGAGGAGGGGTGGCCAAGCACTGCAGGAGTGAGGAGTGACCCTGGGAAAATACCCGGGAAACCAAAACAGGGCTCAGAAACCACTTCAGGGTGTCCCTCTGAAACAGGCCCCTCGGGGCAGGGAGTCTGACATCCAACTCCAACACTCTCCCAGTGCCAGCTCAGACTCGAAGCCAGGTTGGGGTTAGCGCTGGGCAGGAGGAAGACAGTGGCTGCTGCGTGGGGGTCCTGGGGCTGCCACCCCCCTGGCACACAGGGCAGTGTGGGCACAGAGCGGGCATCATCTGCTAAAATATCACGCCCTGCTCATGAATGCAGAGTGCAGGGCTGAGCTTCCAGAGCGTCTGATGACATAGGAGCTCCTCACACAGCCCTAGCCCAGCTGCCCTTCACAGAACCACAGAATGGTTGAAATGGTCCTTCAAGATCATCTCATCCACCCCCCTGCCCTGGGCAGGGACACCTCCCACTGTGGGGGTCTGTGCTGTGCTCACATGCACTCACCAATGATGCAGGAGGTGCAATTTGTGGTCAACCAGCTGTTTGTAATTCCCATTGCCCATCGAGCCCCTCCTCCCACACCCAAATAATTTATGTTCTGCATAAAAGCGAGAGGATCCTCGAGCAGCAATGATGGATGAAGGAGATTATTAACAAGGATATAATTTTAAGAGAGTCTGTCTTTTGGTTCCTCACAGTTACATAACATTTCATAAATTTCATAACAAATTGGTTCCTGCCTGGTTCTCCTGACAGCAGCACCTCAACCAGCCCCGTGGGACCGCAGGGTGCTGTGCCCTGAGCCCCAGGCTGAGCAGAGCTCCTGGGGTCCATCCACAGCGATCTACTTCCCATAGACCACATGGGCCTGACTCAGGTGAAAATAACTGGAACAACCCCAAGGGAATGTTCTCATCCACTCCTGCTGGCACAGAGGAGGGACCAGGTGAAGTGTTGAAACAAGCACAGTTTATCCAGGTCTAGACATCAGCTCCAAGCTCTGCTGTTGCCATCAGTGCTGCAGAGTCCCCGTCCAGCAGCCTCAGGCAGGAGGAGAACCTCACCAAGCCCCTGCCTGCCCTCAGCTCTCCCCAGCATGACAGGACATATGTGATGGGACAAAGAGCCCCAAGCACCATCCACAGCCCCTTCCATGCACCCCTGCCTGCTTCCCCTGCCCCTCCTGGGGAGCCTGGGGGGGCACAGTGTCCCCTTTCGCTCTGGAGGAACAGTATGTCAGGGATAAAGGGTGTCCATGAGGAGCAGGGCAGGGATGCACAGGACCTTTGGGGAGCTCTCCTGACAGGGACATGTGCTGGTCCCTGTGTTCCCCTGCCTTCAGCAGAGCTGTGTAGCTCAGCCAAACACACACAGCTATGATTCATCCCTCACAGGAGTCCAGGCTGGAAACAAAAACCTCAACCAAAGAATCCCTTCAATTCCAAGGCCCATCAAACGGCCTCCTTGGGCAGGAAGAGGGATGCACAGCTCTTCCCACCTGGACACCTGGGGAGCCCAGGCAGAGTCAGGCTCTGCTCTCACATGCTTTGGTGTGCTGTGTGTGCCACACTGAGACCCCAAACCGAGCAGCAGGACCACAACAACGAGCTGAGAGGATGGACTGGGAAGCCAGGGAGCTTCTTTCTTTTCCTTTTTTTTTTTCCTGCCTTTTTTTCTTAAAAAGCTTCATGTGGAAGAGAAAGAGGCTAATTAAATTCTTTTGCTGAACATATTTAGCGAGTCTTTCAGAGAAGTGATTGTGTTTGGCCGCAGTCCAACAGCCAGGAGATAGGATTGAGCTCAGGAACAGGCGAGAGCAGAGCCCTGATTTAGGAGGATCCAGGCAGATCCCAGCTGACAGGGTCTGGCCTGTCTCAGGCACCGTGGGAGGAAGGATGAGGGTGGCCAAGGTGGCTTTCTTGAATTCCTAGTGTGTGAGGTTAACACAGATCTCATCTCCGTGACATCCTCCAGTGCTTCATCTACAGTGTGCCCCAAGCGTGTGCTCACAGCCCTGACTGCACTGCTGTTAGCTGCACAGTGTCAGTACCACCCAGCAGCCCAGGCCTCCAAAAACCAGCAAAACTGCCCAGCAGCCCCAGGGTCCCAGTCAGTGCTGCACTGACACCAACACGTGTCATGATTTCCACCCTTACTCATGTCCAGCAGGCACTGAAAGCACCTCTGGGTTTGGGTGCTCAGCTGAGCTGGTTTCCAGGCTCATTTCCAGCTGAAGTCCAGGCTCCCTTACTGGGTGCCAGCTGTCCCAGCACAGGGTTGGGACCCTCCATGCAGGACTGTGGCAGGATGTGTGTTGCCCACTGGAAGTGCTCCCAGCACGACACCCTGCACCCCTCTGGATTCTCGGGGGTGCTCTGCAAGCACAGGGGTGCTCAGGACCGCGGGATCACAGCACCATCGGGGCCATCTGAGGTGCCCTGCCATGCCATGGACAAGGAGGGGGCACAAAGCTGCCCGGCCCAGGAGGGGATTTGCCACAGCGAGCCCCTCTCCCAGGCACCGTGGGACCCTTCCCCGCACGGCAGCAGCTGCCCGCCGGGACTCCGACCCCTGCGGGTGGCACATTTACACCCCCTCGGCCCATTTCCATCTCTTCACCTATTTCCGGGGCAAATTGCGTGGTTTTATGGCGCCTGACCGGCTCCCTCGGGGACAGCATTAGTCGGGCAGCCAGTGAACCACGACAAGAGGTTTTGCTTTTCCCACAAGGTTCCTGTGAGAAAGCCCTCCCTTCTCCCTTCCTCCCTCCCTCCCTCTCTTCTTTCTTCCCTCCCTCCTCCTGCCTTTATCTCATCTCCAAGGGCGCTGAGCTCAGCCCAGCCTCCCCCAGGCTGCCTCGCTCCGGAGCGCCCGCAGCACCATCCTGCGCTCAGCAGCTGCACCCCCTGCTCGCCGCTCTCTCGGGAGCCTCTTCCCTCACATTTCAGCTCTTTGGTATCAGTGGCCTTGGCGCAGCAGGAGCCTGGGAATGGCTCTAAACCCTGAGATGCGCCAGGCACGATTCCTGCTTCCTTCACCCCGGGGCATCTCCAGCCTGAGGGCACCGAGGGCTCTGCCCCGCGGTCCAGCACCCGGCACCGCACCTTTCCCAGCGCTCCTGGGCATGAGGAGGGGGGGGCACAGCATCCCCGGCCAGCCCTGCTCGGGACAAGCAGCTGCTGTCACTGCAGCATTCCCGGGAGGACCGGGGGTCCCGCGGGGCCCCTGGGACACGGTCGGTGGTGGCCGATGTCCCGGGCAGCCCCCCGCACTCATTCCCTGGCACCGGGGCTCCCCCTTCCCCGCTGGCATGAGCCGCTGGACTGGGAACGTCCTGACGGAGACGGCCCCGGCCCAAGCAGATGGTTCGAATTTGTTGTTAACCCGTATTTATTTGGACTGATAATAACGGGCAGCTCTCCAATTGTGCCGGGAGTTTTTGGAATAAACTCGAGCTCGCACTACCAAAACCGAATCGATTAACAGTGATATCGGCCCCGCTCATCCACGCAGTTCCCACAGGCATGTCGGGAGCTCCCCTGACACATCCCCGACCCGACCAACCTCCCCGCCCGTCCCTGCAGCACCGCGCACTCCCTTGGCCCCTTCCCCAGCTAAAGCTCCTTTTTTAATTGCCTTCCGAGAGCAGCAGCAACACTCTCTGCAGGGAGGATTGATTTAGACATGCAGTTTTCTCCTCAGACGTTGCAAACAGTTGTAACAAGGTCACAGAGAAAAACAATTTTATCCTCTGATTATTGTAACATGATATGAGCCTGGGATTGCATCCACTTTGACTATTTATTTAGCCATTGCTTGTCTGGTCCCTGAAGGAAACCCTTCCATGCAGGAATCACATGTGGACAGGGTCGGGGTTGTTCCCAGTGCTCCCCAGTGCTCCCCAGTCAACTCCAAGTGCAGTTCCTGGGTGCTGGAATGGAGCTGCCGTAGCTCCAGCACAGTGCAAGACTCAGCCATTAAAGAACGAGGTACATTTTCACTGGATGGTTTTTGGATGAAGAGCCAAAATGTCCTGTTTAAAAAGTGCAGCAGGGAAAGAACAGGGCTCATCATCTCTTCCTGATCGAGCCCCATCCAAACAGAACAATGAATCCAGCACTTGTAGGTACCTCTCTGTGTGAGAATATTCATCCAGAGTGAAATATTACAAATATTCAGTGAATTGTCAAAATAATGGGAATATAACAAAGTCAGAACACTGAGCCACCCAATCGTAATCAGGCCTAATTCCAGCAAAGCCATGTTCAAATGAGATTGTTTTGTCAAAGGTTTTTCATGCCCCAGTGGCTTTGTAGCACAAGGTTGCTTGGACCAAGTAATTTCTGATGAACATTTATTGTGGAAAGGAAATGTCACGTTCATTCCATGCTGTGAAAATTCATAAACTTGCTCAGATAATTTAGGAACTTCTCAGCCCATAACCTGTTGCCTCAGGAACTATTTAAAGGCAGAGGACACGCAGAGCATGGGGCTGGGACACTGGTCACAGCACCCACTGAGGAATTCTGAGACTGTGGGAAGCCCAGGGATGCCCATCTGGCACAGAGCCCCACCACCGCCTTGGGAATGGACCAGGCACTGGCATTTGGCACAGAGAAGGGCCAGTGTGGCCAGCAGTGCCCAGGGGCGATGTCCCGTGTGTGGTCAGGGTGTGGCAGAGGAAGGTGGGCGCTCCTGGCGCGGGGTCAGCTGGGATGTCAGGAGAGGGAGCAGCATCCCAGCACCGCCTGCCACGTCCTCACCGCGAGGGTTAACTCTGCTCGGAGCGGGTTTTGCTGACTCTCTCTCTTACATCATGGTTGTGCTATGAGACCTGGCAGGGCTCCCACTTCGCAGCCCCGGGCTCCAGCCTCTGTCATTTTTGGCACAGGGGAAGGGAGCCTCGGCTGGGGCAGCAGGGAGGGGGCAGAGGCGCCGAGCACACCCATCCCCTCGCTGGGGCTGCAGGGGCGGCAGGGATCCCTCCTGGGGGATGGAAGGGGCCAAAAACGCTTGAGCAGCTCCCAGCTGGGTTGAGGGGCTGGGGAGATGTGTCTGTACAGCACAGCTCAGCACTACAGTGTGGCACAGCATGGCACAGCATGGCACGGGACAGTGTGCTCCCTGAGATGCCCTTGGTCCATCTGGGCATGACCCTTTGCATTTCCACGGGACCAGCAGAGCCAGAGCCAAGCCAACCCAGCCAGAGGCGCCCAGCTCTGGCCTCACGCTCTGACACCGAGGCACTGGCCTCAGGAATGAACTCACAGAACAAAACCAGGAAGCCTGAGTCAACTACTCCCTAAAATCATCAATTATACCGTGACAGCCCAGAAGGAGAGGAGGGGAAGTCAGGGACACGCTGCGGAGGGGAGGGGAAGGCTAGAAGGAGGGAGTGGTGGTTAAAACCCTGCTGTGAATCAGGAGGCACAATGGCATTTCCAGATGCACAAAGCCTTGGGTGGGTGTGTGAGGGCTCCAGAGCTGGAGTTTCAAGGTCTGGAGCCGGTCTGCAGCCAAACTGGGGCAGCAGGATGAGCATCATGAGGGAATGGGGTGGGTGCAGCACCAGCAGGTGCACCACTGACATTCTGAAAGAGAATAAACACACCAGCGATAGAGTCTGCAGGTGAGACTTGGCTGAGGTGAGTTGCACATACCACTAACAGCAAAAGCCTTGAGACTTGGAAGAATTAGGAAAACACAGGATACAACCAGGAGAAACACAGCTGGGAACAGCCAAGACACAACGGAGCGATAGGGAGGAAACAGGAAAATCTGGATGGGAGGGGTGAAAGAGATTCCAGGCAGAAAATTTGGGATGAGCCTGCAGTGACAGATGGAAAGCAAAGACTGTTTTCAATCCCACTATCATTTCAGTCCATGGGCCCATGCCTGCCTCAGGCAGTTGGATGCTGAGCCCTGCAGAGCCTGTCCCCACTCTGCTCTGTCCCAGCTCTGCAGGTCCCTGGAGGGGCTCTGAGCTCCCCACTGCCCTGGCACACCCATCACAAACTGGGAACCCCGTGTCCCCCTGTGCCACTGCTCAGCACCGCCGGCACACGATCCCTCCAGCAGTGCCAGAACCATCCGGGATGCTGATTGCAGCTGGTACGTGATCACCTTTTTATTTAAAACACAAAAATACCCGCAAAGAACCTGCAAATTCACATCTGGAACATAAATAAAAGATGGCCAGAGAATGGGATTTCTTTGGAGAGCAGGAAACAAAGTACCTTGCCACTAACTTACTTTAGCATTTCTCTGTAATGCGATTCCCAGTTCCTTTGGTTCTGAGGAACCCCAATTGTTTTCTCGCTGAAGAGGCGATTTCAATGCCCAGCTCAGTGCAGCCCGTGTTTGGGATTCTGGGGCAGTTTTTTGATATCCACTAATTTCTCCATGCTGAGGCAAATTTGTCACACGCATGGGTCTGTTTGATTTCATTAAACAGAATATTTAAGCATAAAAATTGTTTAATCGCCTTGTGTCATTATGAGATGAATTTCATTTTGCATACATTTGCATATTTCATCAAAATTAAGGCTGCTAATATGCAAATGGGAGCCAGGTTGCGGCTGAGGTGTTTATTGTAATAGCTGCAGGCTGTTCCACTTGAAAAGCTTCTGGGCGGCGCAGGGGAAGGGGGTGCAGGGACCCCCCTGAACACCTTTTAGAATCAATTTGTTGGTATTTTTCCCGCTAATGTCCCCTCAAACTGCCCAGATCTGTGGTGGGCGCCGGGGATGGGCACATGGGATCACAATGAGCACCCGAGCTCCCACCCAGAGCCTCATCCCTCCGAGGTGGGAAGTCCCTGCTTGTTCTCTGCACTGCGGTGAGAGTCACTGCGCCCAAACCATCACCTCACTCGGTGCTGGGAAGAGGGGGATGATGGAGCCTCAGGCCTGGGGCTGCACTGGGAACATCTCTGGGCTCAGGAAAAGCCCCAGGAATGGTTTGGGGTTTTCCCCCAAAGCCTGGGGATCAAAGCATCCCCCGACTCTCATTGAACATGGTGAAGGTCAAGCACCAAGTTCCTCCAGACCCATTCAAGAGGCCCAGACAGACAAATCATGAAAATCAATCCACAGTGGGTAATTAATGCAGCCTTCATTAGCACGCAGTGGCTGAACGATCCCATCTAGCATTCGGAGCTTTGTGGCAGCCCATAAATCGGGATGGATCCAGCCCCCCCAGCACCAGGAGCTGCCTCACTTTCATTTCCCAATTGATGGCAAGGCCTCTCCCGCACTGGAGCCCTCAGCATTTTCACTGCTCCGACTGGGAACCTCCAGGAATTTTATAGGATGTAACACCAGTCCCTTAGATTTCATTTTTAAAATCTATTCTTTACTTGTTATTTATTAGAGGTTTTAAGCTTTTGACCCATCCCAGAGCCCCGTTTTTATAAAGAGCATTGGGCCTCTGTTGGTTTGTAATGCTGGAGCAGCAACATTGAACTGACAAAGCCCACAATAAGCAATCAGCTCCTTCAACTTGACTTCAGCAATTAAACCAAAATTAAGCTCCGATCGCTTAACCATCCCCCCATCCCACACAGGGCCCATCCTGCTGACTCAGCACCCAGCTCACAATGCAGAGGCATGGGGCAAACTCCTGCCTGGCCACGGACAATGTGAGCAGCACAAGGGAAACAGCTTGTTGCAATTTTTTAAATGCTTTTGGAATTCACATTCAAAGCACAAGGGGCTTTTTCAGCACGTATTAGTCAAATCAAGAATTATATCCTGGCTTCTCCAAAGAAAACTCGAGCAGTGTCTTTCATGCTCAGAGATAAGCACTGCCTGGATATTAAGCAGAGATATTCCTAGGATTTTAGAGGGTTTTTTATAAATATTAGCCCTGAATGGCCACTCTAATGGAAGGTAACCCTGCACTCCCACAGCACAACAGCAAAGGAATGCAAATCCCTGGGCTGTTCCCAGTGTGTCTCCTCACACTGGGGAAGGCAAGTGGGACCACCTTAAGTCCGTCTGAGAGGCTGAGGCACAAAGGTATTTGTTTAAAAAAAAACCCATGTAGTGATTGCAGAGAAAAGAGAAACCTGAGAGCTCCTTCCCCAGCAGTCAGACAGGGTCACCAAAACCAGACTAAATAGTCTGACTGAGGGCAAAGCGCGGGGCTGCCTGAAAACTGATCCGTGGGATGGAGAAGCAGCCACAGCCACCAGGGCAGGAGGGCTGGGTGGGAAGGCAGAGCCACTGGAGAGGGGCTGCAGGCACAAGAGAATGGCCAAAGGGGCCACGGTGTGACAGAGCCACTGGAGAGCAGCTGGAGGGGCCACAGTGTCACAGTCACTGGAGAGTCAGAGGGACTGTGGCACAACTGAGCCTGGACATGGCAGAGGCTGATATGGCCCCTCAGTGAAGGGGCACCCGAGGCCTTCAGAGACAGCAAGCTGAGCCTTTCCTGACCCTGAGGCTGCTCTTTCAAGAGTCAAAATACCAGAGTGGAGCCCAGAGAAGGGCTGCTCTGCATCACCCAGATCTTGCACCAGCTGCAGGAACCTCATTCCACATCCTCCCAGTGAAGTCCCTGAAGGTGAATACTGACCCTGGCAAGGACAAACCCAATTTACTTCTTTCAGAGGGATGAAGTGGAATAGAGAAACACCTGAGAACTGGCTGCAGCAGGACCAGAATAAGGTCCAAACTCCTTATGGTTTACATCTTACCAAGTTCACTGCTGATAACTGGTGGGTTTTCCCCCAGGTGTTGCCTTAGTCTTGAAGGACCAAACATTTCCACCTGTGAGGAGCAGGATTTCAGAACAAGCCCCTCACAGCTTTTAAGGGCCAGCTGCAAGCACTGCAGCCAGGTGATGAGCTGGAGTTGGGCTGAGGGGCTCCTCTGGGAAGGCTGGAGGCTCTCCAGGGCTCCTTGTCCTTGCCGTGTCCTGCCTAGTGCTGGACTGTGACATGCTGTGCCATTGCCAGTGTCACCATCTCCCTGAAGGTATTTGCTCTCTATGACTTGCTGCCCTTCAGGGTTTTGTTTGTTTGTTTTGGGTTTGGATGGGGTTTTTTGTCAATTCCTTTTGCTCTTCTGAAATTTCTGAACCTTTTCTTACTCTTTGATTGGGTTCCTGCCTGTTTGAGAAGAACTTTGGGAGATGAAGGACATCCCATGACCTCCTCTGTGTCTGTGTCAGACAAAGGGAGCACACAGGATTCCTGGACAGCCCCAGTTTGGCTGAACCAGCAGCAGATGACTGAGTAAACACGAGGCACTGCCAGAGATCAGGCAAGCAAGAAACACACGGTCAATTCTTTTAACTTATGACTGCACTTAATTAGTGCCTTTCCCCCTTTCATAAGCTACATATGGGATTAATAATAATGCTCAATCAGATAATCTTTCTTACAGAGTCATGGACTTGCTTGAGTTGGAAAAGGCATCACCTAAGATCATGAAGTCCAACCATTAACCCAGCACTGCCACAACCACGTCCCCCAAGTGCCACATCTGCACGTCTTTTAAATCCCTCCAGGGATGGGGACTTCCCCACTGCCCTTTAGAGAAAGGATTTGAGGAAAAATTCCTATTTAAACCTCCCCTGGAGCTCTCTGAGGCCACTTCCTCTTGTCAAGTCACTTGGGAGAAGAGCCCGACCCCCACCTGGCTCCAGCCTCCTGTCAGGAAGTTGTAGAGAGTGAGAAGGTCTCTCCTTTCCTCCAGATCCCTGAGCTGCTCTCCAGAGGACTCGCTCTGGACCCTTCCCCAGCCCTGAGAAGTTTCACTGCACTCCTTCAGCTCTTACAACCTGGGCACAGCAGTGGGTGCAGTGCTCAGGGACACTTTAATAATGGGAAAATGTAATTCCAAAAGCCCAAACGACGTGCTAGGCTGTGCCTGACTGTTTACCTGTGATGTTTGCCAACTGCTATCTCATTAGCTGTACAGGAAATATAATTGATATTTCTGCAGAGACGTGACACTTGTGCCTCTGCTGAAACGGGAAGGATTTCTCAGGGCTTCACATCACTCCTGTTCGCTGCTTCCCATAAGTGATACTGCCTCGTTTTGGGAAGGATTCCAAGAAATAAGAGCTTACCAGAGAGGCCTCTTGAAAGTATGGGCAGCTTTATGTCAGCCTGGGAGCTCCCTCGGACACAAATCTTCTGGAGGAAAGAGTGGATTCTCTGCTGTTTGCAAAAGGGCCACAAATGGGAAATAAAATGTTTGTGCGCCTCTTTAATGTGAAAAACATCCATTTTTGAGCAGATTCTGTGTCTGGTTGGGGTGAGACTGAGCAGGCTGCCTGCAAGGGATGCAGAGGGAGGTGAGGGTTGGGTTTTTTTTTTTTGGAGATACATGAAGCCCTGGCTACTGAACCAGGGCCTTGACTAGCCCAAACCCTGGTGATGGGGATGCCCCCAGCCAATGCAGGGAAGCAGAGTGGTGCACATGTCCACATCTGGCGCCAGATGTGCTGTGACTGGGGGCTCGTGTGATGCAGGGGAGGGTGCAGAAAACCCTCTTTCGCTTTTCCCCTCTGGCTCTGGCTGAGAAGCAGCACAAGCTGTTTTAAATTCCTCCAGGGACCACAGTGAGCACCCACTTACTGCCAGGGTGCACCTGAAACCTTCCCCCGGGCGCTCCCACTGTTCCCCTCTTGCCCTCAAAAGGTGGTTTTGCCACCCCATACTTCTTCTCCCCCACCCCCAGTGTGGAATTTCTGGTCTGTGGTTTTGTGTCCTCGTGCATTTCTGCTCTTTATTTTAAGAAAACTAAAGGGGGGAATCCATGCAGGGAATTTTGTGTGCTGGGAATGCTGTGGAAAATGGCTCTGCTGCTGTGGCCACTCCTCCTCCTTCTCTCCTTCCGCTTATCCTCAGATTCCTGGTGCTATTTCTTGCCATAAAGCCTCATCACCTCTCTTCTGAGATTTGCATGGAGTTCACACATAACAAGGCTTTTTTCCCTGCGATGAAATCTCTTGAAATCTGATCCATGAACACATCTAAACAGGAACACTAACAGGAAACTCAGAGATATGGAAATGTAAATGAGTCCCCAATCAATAAAGATAATTATAGTGAGAGATAGACTGACACACAGTATCTTGAGGCTTTTTTCCTTGTCTTCCAAGGGGCTCCCCAGAGGCACTGCAGACATTGGTGAATGTCTTTCCAAGGCTTGCTATGGTTGGGAAGAATTGTTCTCTGGAACGGGTATGGGAGCAATTCTGCCAAAGCCACGATGTGCCCGCTGCCACCAGAGCCAAACCTCCCTGGCAGACTGGGGGCAAGGAATCCGAGTGCAGTCACTGCTGAGGGATTTTCAATTCTGCAGTTCATTTTCTCATTGGCATCCTATTTTTTTTTTTTTGCTGTAATTATAGGCAGCATGATGAAGAGATCAGCACGATTCAACTTGCTTTTTACCCCTTAAAAGATGCCACTAATTTTGCCTGATTAGTCAGGGGGTTCAGCAGTTCTAAATACAAAGTGCTGATGACTTTTGCAGAACCCAGAAGGAAAGAGAGGTTGGTCCCCTCCTCAGTTGTTGGCTGCCAGTGAACACCTCACCTGCACATTTCTTTAAGGGGCAGGTGACCCAGTTGGTCAATGCCATAGCACTGGGAGCAGGGAAGTGGTGAAAGTGCAGAAAGGCCTGAAATTGTGGAGAGGGATCAATGAAACGCAGCAGCAGCTCTGTTTGAGCCCAGAGCTCTCTGAGCTGTGTCAGCACAGCCCTCCAGCCTCTTCTCCCCATATCTGCCCTGGCTCCAGTGGGATGCAGTGCCCGTGGCTGAGCACTCAGGTGTCACTGGGGCACCACCACACCCCGGTCCCGTCTGAGCACGGCCCAGCCTTGGCTTTTCTCTTGGCTCTTGCTCTCAAGTCTGGCTGCTCCAAGAGCTTTGTCCCTCGTGCACAAACCTCACTCCCTGCCTAGTGCTTGTCTGGATGGTCTTTACTTGGGAGAGGAACTTCTAAACTTTCTCAACAGAGTTGAAAGTTCTTTGAACTAGTGAAATAATTCCTAGTGCAAGCTCCAAGAAAGATCTTTTAAGTTTTCCTGCTTGAACTTCCATCCCTCACACGAGGCACGATGGACGTTTGCGAGGTCATCTCCCCGTCTGCTTTCAGCTCCTTCAAAAGACACATCTGACAACTGTGACACAACCCCAAACCCAATGCATCTCTTCCTCCATGGCAATATTTAAAGTATATGTGTCTGCACTTGGAGAGGGATGAAGCTGCGAATATGGTGCTTAAGGTCGCGCCATTAAGGGTGGTTAAGGTCACACCATCTGACACATGTCAGATGAAAAGCTCGAGAAGGGATGTTCAGCCAACTGCTCAGAGCAGTGTTTCATCCCTCTGCGGAGGGAACAGCCCTGTTCCCAGGGAGCAGCTCCCCACAGGGTGAGCCCAACATTCCCGGTTCGTGGGGCAAGGAAATGTGTGTCATTTCAGCACCAGAACAAACAGGCACCTCTAACAAATCTGGCACACGTGAAACGCCAGACTTTCTCCTTTTCTTCTCTCTCACAGTCGTATTTAACAGAGGAAGAGAGGATATGACTTTTACCCATCCTCCTTTGCTTTGTGTTCTCCCTGGGATGGGAGGGGGCTCCTGAAGCTGCTTCGGAGCAGAGCAGACCTTGCTGTAAGGAACCAGGCTCAGTGTTGCTCAGGGCCATGCCGTGCTCCTCCAGGGTGGCTGCAGCCCTGCAGGGTCGCGGTCCCGATGTGCTCGTAGCGCACCGATAGCAGCCGATAGCCCGGAGCACGCCCGGCACCAGCACCAGCCTCGCACTGTCTCTGACTCCAACGTGCAGATGGCTCTGGGGTGGCTTTTCTTGGCACCTCCCTGCAAAGCCTAGAGAGGGCATCTGCTGAAAACAACTGCTTCGGGATCGCGGCATCCCGGCCCGCTCCCTCCCGGCGCTCCCATCTGGATCCCGCTGACCTGGCGGGTTAAACACACGAGCCTCAGTTCCGCACCTCCAACAGCTCCAGGCAACGAATGTATTTCATGCGCAGCCCTCCTGTACCTCTCCTTGATGTTCTGAGGCAATGAGAAAGAAGTGTTAAATTTGTTCTTGGCTACTTTTCCTTGCAACTCCCAAAGGCACCGGTTACAAACTGAATCAGTTATCAGCTAGTTAGGCTGGCAGTTCCCGAAGGTACCGCATGAATACTGATAGGGACCCATGCATTATTCAGTGCGAAGAGCAGAGGAAAATGAGCAACACGTCCAAAACAAGAACAGCAGTGGCAGTAAGGGAATAATTAGCGAGCTGTCACTTGTCCCTGTCAGTATTCCCTCCCTTAACACATAAGGGAAAATAATAAAAAAGGGTAAGATCATCTTGCAAGCTCTGCTCTTAAATATGCAGCTGGTAGGTTAAAATACAATGATAAAGGGGAGAGGATAGAGAGCTCTGATACAGTTTTCAAAAGATATGGCCTCCATTTCCATGGAGACTAGGGTTTTTTTTTTATTTTTTTTAATCCCACAGGCAACGGGTTACACAATAAGTCCCTGCCTTAAATATCAGCCCATGTGCAACAGCATGAAAGGGACGTGGCTCTAACACGGGGGTTTATCCCAAGGAAAATATTTAGGATTTTTTTTCCCTTCCCTTTGTACAAAACACAACTGAAGTGAATGTATTTTAGAGAAACCGGTTTCAGTGAAATTGGCTTTGCTGAGCAAGTCTGCGGTTCCAATGCCGAGTGTGAGCAAGAGAGTCCTGGGGCTGGGGGGGTGTGACTGGTGCTGCTCCCTCAACCCATCCCCATCCCCTCTGCCCTCCTGGAGGAGACGGGGGCACCGGGAGGCAGCTGGAACTGCGGGCCGGTGAGCTCAAATCAAGTTATTCTGGAGGAAAATTGTAACTAATTTAGCGGTTTGTGGGCTGATGAGAACAAAGTCATTCTGCTGCAATCTATAAACAGCCTCCAAAGCTGCTCAGGAGGATGCAGCCGCAGTGCCCACGGGTGCCGGTGCCGATGGCGCTGCAGAAAGGTGCCCGTGCATCATCCTGCGGGATCCGGGTCCTGCTGGGACCCATCAGGCTCTCGTTAGGACAACAGCGGATGCTGCTGCGCAGACAGGCTCCATCCCTGCAGACCTGCGCGACTCCATCTGCCTCCGCGACAGCCCCTCTGCCTTCGCCTGCAGCAGCCCTGGGAGAGCTGGTTCCGAGCAGGGCAGGGATTTGTGCAATGCACAGAGATGCTGGATTCACAGCAGCGCTCGCTCCGACTTCCCTAAAATACCCTGCCATGGATCCCTCCAAACAATCTGCCGCATCACGGCCAAGCTGGAGTCGAGTGGAGCAGGGAGGCGAGCGTGTCTCCGAGCATGTGGCCCAGCATGGCTCTAAAAATGTCGGGATTCGCCAGCAGATTTCAACCCTCTCACCCAGGGAACGGCCACGGAGATCAGCGTCAGCGACTGCAGTGTTTAGCAAAGCTATTAATGAGCCCGGCTTATTTCAGAGCTCAGCAACACTTACGTCAGTGAGGACCTACTTCCCCTGTTCTCTGCCCTGGTTTCTTAAAAGGAAATTTTGGAGAGCCCGCCAGCAGCAGCAGGTCTTGCAGCAGCATGTCTTGCAGGGAGCAGGACGGAGGGGCAGCTCCTGGCGAGGGGTGCAGGGTCCTGCTGGCTCTGACAATGCCATTAACTCAAAACAACGGGAAAGAAAACAAGGAAAGGCTGGGAAGGTTTATTAGGAGTGTCTGCGAGTGGCCCTTGTCCAGCTCCACAAAAGTCAGGAGAGGTTCTTCAGCAACACTCTTCCCCTATGGGAGGATGTCTCCTTTGAAGTCCCTTCTTTTTCCCAAAATACATTTCACTTTTCTTTCCTGCTCCTGCCTGGCAGCCCATGGGATAAGAGCTCTCCCTATATAGTCTCATGCTATAAAAATGCACACGAAGTGAGGAATTTTCATGTCAGGTTTCCCTAATCCCTTTCGAGCTCCTGACTAATCCTGCCCTGCCCAGCCCCTGCCATGCCACAGCTCGCTCTGAGGTCGTGCCACAGATTCACACGGATGACTCTGTTTGATTGGCACACAATGGTACAGTCACCTATTTAACCCACATTCCAGCACAAATCCACGAGAAGGTTTTTGCTCATCAAACATCTTTCTGGGATGTCCTTAAGTCACTGCCGAGGTGGCCATTTTCCTTCTCCATCACATGCGCTCTGCGTCATTCCAGGTCTTGATGAATGATTCTCTGGATAATGTATTTCATCCCACCAAACCTATGTACGTACCGGGAAAAGAAAACTGGAGAGATTTCACATCGACTAAACAAGTATCTTTGGTGTCAAGTGTCTGTATTTTTGCATAAGCACCCACCGGTTCTTCTCGGTCTCCCTCTGAATGATAACCCCGCACGGATGAATATTCATGAGAATTAACTGGAAGAGCTGTGATTTTCAGTAAAGGGAACTTTCCTGCGGGAGGAGGAGTGTACTTTTGCTGATGTCTCTCTAGTGCATGCTCAGCCCCAGGTGACACCTTCCAGGCTCCTGGGACAGGGTTGGGGAACCCACTCGCTGCTGGCGTGGAACTGGCAGGAACCACAATCCGTCCCAAACCAGTGGTGCCCCAGTGAGGCGAGAGGAGCGGTGCTGTGCTGGCCCCCGACCTCAGAGGAACCCTGCAGACCTTCAACCAGCCCGGACTCAGACGGGGGATTTTTAACGTGTGGCTGCAGGATGGACTCTGAGCTCCAAAATCCAGACTCTAAGGGTAACAGAGGTTCCTGCCCCGCTCTCGGTCAGGTTTGGATGCTCAGTCAATGCCATCCATTTCCCCTCCTGTATCTCCCTGCGGCTGGAGCTGCACAGACGGCAGGGCCGGCGCTGCTGGCGGTGTCATTATTGCTGTCACACAGCCGTCACTGACAGGCTGTGGGAGCACTGGGAACCTGATGTTCCACCGCTCCTTGCCTGGCTCTCTGCATCCCCACTTGGAATTGCAGGACCTTTGTTTTCCAGCCACGGGAAGCGGCCGTGGTTTGATTGCAGGAGGATCCGCAATTTAGCCAGCGG
This sequence comes from Pitta sordida, assembly GCA_013390025.1. NCBI lineage: Eukaryota > Metazoa > Chordata > Aves > Passeriformes > Pittidae > Pitta > Pitta sordida. The sequence goes on from WEKX01014391.1 coordinate 177,579, forward strand.
AGAGTGAATAATTTGACACGGAGCATTCCTTGTTACTCCGTCAAGGAATCTGTGTGTCAATCGATGGGGTAACAATTATGATCAATGTCAACAGGAAAAAACAAAAGGCTGCCATTAAGGCGGCACAAATGTGCACAGGCTTAAACGGCCTCACAGCCGTGGCTGCCACCGCTGGTTGCCTGCCCGGGGGGAGCATCCAGTGCCCCGGGGGAGGGATGGGGCAAGGTCAGGGACCCTGTCTAGGCCTTGTCTAAGCTTTGAATTTCCTAGATGCAGAATTTAGGGTTTGCCAGCAGAGCTGGCACATCCATTTCACTGTGTTCTCAGGCAGAGGCTGGGCAGGCTCCAGTGCTGGTGGGCACTACCTCATCCCATGGCAGCACTAGAGCAGTCGGTCCATAACGGTGCCAAAGCCACCGTGACTTCTCCAGAGAAACTGAGCTGTGATTTGCTCCCCCTGTTTTACACTTGAGCTCCAGTGCCTGAGACAGTGCCAGTGTGTCAACAGGCTGGGAACCCTGCGGAGCGTGTGGACCTGGCACGACAAAGGGACCAGAAGGGCTGTGCAGGTGGCCCTGGTTCAGCAGTGCTGAGCCCGGGCTGGTCCTGGTGTGTGGCTCTGACCTCTCTGCAAGTGCAGCAGTGGCCAGATACCCTCCCAGCTCCTCTGAGATGTGCTGGTGCCCACAGCAGTGTGGGCGGGGAGTGCCCTTCTCCTGCAGGGATCGGGGATAGGTGGCTCAGTGCCCGGGGCAGGCTGGCATCCCCACCTGGCAGCACCTCCCGGCATTAATGCAGCTCAGCCACAGCTCAGGTGCCGCTCGGGCAGGGTGCAGGAGCATTCCAGAGGAATGCTTGATGCCCTCTGTCACTCACTGCCAGCAATAATGCTCCTCGCTGCTGTCACACGGCGAGCGCAGGATGTTGAATTAAACAGTGGGTCTTTTGATGCTGCTGAAGGAACTGTTGCATTAATTATCCATAGAATTTGCACATGTACCTCACAGAGTGGCAAAGGCGTGTTCCCCCCAGGCTGGTGAGCATTTGAATCTTGGCCCCCTCTCTCTGAGTCACCCGGGGCTGCACTGGACCCTCCTGGACTGACGTTCTGGGGTTGTTTATTGATGAACCAAACCTTGAAAGGAGGAGATCTTTGCCAGTGGTTGTTTTTACTACCCGGTAGTTAAGGCTGAGAGTATTATTTTACATGCCAATAAATAATTGACCTGCCATTAAAAAACTCACTCCCAAACAATCCTGGCAGGATCCAGCATTACCTGTGGCCCGTGGGGATGTGCCGGGTGTGGGACCCCAGGTGTGCAGAGTGTTCCCCTCAAAGCTGCCCTGCCAAGAAGGTCCTAAATGGCTGCATAAAATAAAACGTCCCCAGCACCAGTTTCCACAAGCTGCGGCTGCATCTCCAAATTTATGGCTTAGAAAAAAAGAATAATTGCAAGACCACATTTTTCACTTGCGCTTTCCCTGAGATCTCTATTTTCCCCTTGGATTCTCCACACCTCCTGATTATTTATAGCATACCAGAACTCCAGCCTTATAAAATACCACGCATGACTTCTCCCTGCTCTCAGTGCTCAGAGAGACCAGGCACTATTGATAAAAGATTTAACTCATTAATAGAGAGAAGCAAGAACAAAGCTCCATAATTTGGTATTGGCTTCCCCAGCTGATGGTGTTTATTTAGAAAGCAGCAAAGACAGAGGCATGTGGGGCTATAAATCAGCAGAAAATCAAATGCTAACATGTAAATAAATTGCAAATCAGCTGAGAAATTGGTTTCATTTTGAGACGATAAAGCATATTTCTCCTGTACTGATTTTATAAGGTGCCCCTTAAGAATTGTAATATTTCTGTGTGGTAATGATAAACATTAGTGAGTTGCTTTAGAAATGAAAAAATGGCAACCCTGTGGGGATTTGAAAAACATATGCACTTCAAATTTGAAAATCCAATTTAACTGTCCATTATATGGAGAATAAAAAAAGGTAAGGATAGGATAATTTTGCAGTTACACAGCATTTGACTAAATCTGATTCAGGGATGACAGCTACACTTTAAAAGCTACATGTCTGAATGTAAGGAGACAGCAAATCATTTATTTATGATTGTAATCTAGCTCCTGTCTAACAAGTTAACAACTGTGCAGAGTGCTCCCTGAGTGGAGGCAGCCTGTGTAGGCTTGTCAGTTAGCACTTTTAAAAACACTTTTCATAGAATTTTGGTTTTAAAAAAATTAAAATAAAATAAAAGAGACAAAAGAGAGTCCCTGTCAAATTTACCAAAACAAGCAGATGTTAGAATTGCAAAAGTTTGGAGAAACAAATCCTGTCCTTAATTCCATGCAAAGCACCTTTAGCTGAAGGTACAGGATAACCAGAGAGGCCAGTGCAAGGAGCTGGTTGCTTTTGCATCCTGCACATGGCAACAGCCTCGTGTTTAGTTGGAAGTGACACTTTTGTGACTCCAAAGGCTTGGCTGCTGCATCCGTGCCCATGGCTTTGGGCCAAGCACTAGGTGCTGGTTCAAGGGGTATGAGGTGGATGGCAGAGGCTGAACCCAGAAGGGAGGAGGCTGCTCTCAGGTGTGCAGTTAAACACGAGAGGTCTTTCAGCAAGACTGTGAAAGATAAAATTTACATGGGTTCAAAAAGTTACTGGACAAATTAATGGCAGAAAAATCCATCATACATCCATATACAGACATTATATCTGGCTTTGAAAGATCTCGAGCCATAAATTACTGAAGGTTAATAGAGTGTTTGATGAAGTATCATTGTTCACTTGCTCTGTGCTTGTGCTCTCCTGTGGACGTTTGCCATTGCTCCCTCCCAGAGATGAGCCACTATTTTTATGTTCTTAGCATGTTTTTTTTTACCATTTGGAGATGCCTCTAATGTTCAAAATAAATCAAACCTCCTCGTTTGATGTGACTTGCCTTGTCCTCCTTCATTGGTTTCGATGGGATCTGTACTGTACCTGTTGCACTTAAATGCCAGCACATCCCCAGAGGTGACAGTGTCCTGCTCCTCCGGACTGTCCCCACTCTGAGGGGTAACAGCACTTCAGCACCCACTGCCCATCCCAGTAAGGACTATGTTCATAACTGGCTTCCTCTTCTTAACTTGTTGAAAAATATATCCTTGTTCAGGCACCATCCTTTGTGAGTGTGACACAACCACTACCAGCTGTTGGTCAGAGGGTGCTGGACCCTCTGCACAGGTGCCCACGGGGGCTGGAGCAGCTCCAGCTCCACCACCCACTGTGCACCTTCTGCATTTTCCATCAGTGGGGCCCTGGAAGAACATGCACCCCCTGAGCTCCTCAAGGCACTGGGGAGGTTCTGGGGGTCATGGGCACCCTGAGCACCACCTGCCCCTGCCTTGGCAAAGGCCCAAAGGAGAGCAGCTCTGCACAGGACCATCTGCCCAGCTGAGGTCGAATGTGCCAGCCTTTTAAACTGGAGCAGCACTTCTCACTTCGAGGATTAGCGTGTCACAGAACTGCAGGATGGGGGTGTCACACCTCACTTTGTTCATGACTTCTGCTCAGTTTTTAAACAGTAAATCTAAAGTCCATCTTGTTCCCACTGAGTGAGATCATGCAGAACCCTTTCCTCTGAGCAGGGGACACCCGCTCATCCCCCCCAGAGTGTCCGTGCCCTGGCAGGTTGTGTCCTTGCCCCGGGCTGGGACAGACCTTCCGGCGCTTCCAGGTCCTGCAGAGCTGTCCCAGGGGGGCGGGAGGTGCGGAGGTGAGTGGGAGGTGAGTGGGAGGTGAGTGGGAGGTGAGTGGGAGGTGTCCTGCAGGTACGGGAGGTGCAGGAAGGTGTGCGGGAGGTGTGAGGGAGGAGCGGGAAGGATGCGGGAGGGATGCGGTAGCGGTGCGGGAGTGCGGGGGGGTGGGGGGGGGCAGCAGCGGGCGCCGGTTTGTTTATTGTGCGTGAGAATCACAAGCAACTAAAGCGAAGGGAGAAAGTCTGAGCTGGTGGTTGTCAGATAGTATCACCCTCACACCCGCCGGGAATGCTAATGAGTGTCAGCAAGCGTAGAGAGTCTCTGCCTGTTTATTTATCCAGGATTAGGTCAGTGGCTGAAAATACACAGTTTTGGGTTTGCAGATAAAATGATTCCTTTCCAGTAGAAAAGGCTGGGTTTGTAGTTCAGGATTGTCCTGGCTTTGATGTAGGAGGAGAAATGCCGAGCCTTGGTGGTTCAGGGGAAGTTCGGCTGCTTTTAAATGATATTCTGCCGATAAGAAGACACTTAAAATACACTTCGGAAATAGCCACCAGCAGGGTGCTTTGGGAAACCCTGCAGTGGAAGAACCAGGGCTGTTTGCTACACTCTCGTTGGCCACTCACTGAACTGATTATCCTCCTATTGGAAAGGAATGCCAGGAGTGCTATTTAAATCAGATTAAAAGTAGAAGTGGTTTAGATAGTGTAGGAGTGTGCCCTACTCTTTTCTCTTACGGGAGGGAGAAGGAAATTTCAGAAATCCGTGTTTAATTAGGATTGCTGAGGTCTGGAGTTTCCCTTTCCTGTGTCTTCACACTTTCTGTGTCTGAAAAGAACAACAACAACAACAAAAAAGTGTTATTACCGTATTTCTGAACACAACCCATTGGTTGCTGTCGCGTCACTGTGCGGGGGGGGGGATGTGTCCTCTCTGGTGATTACCCCGCGGAGACACTGGCGATGTCCCCGTGCCTGAGTGACAGGCTGGCTCAGCCAACAGCCCCTCGGGCTGGGCCGGGCTCAGCTCGGCAGCGCAGCCAGGAGAACAGCACTGTGAGAGGAGGCGGCAATCTGTGGGGTCTCCAGAACCTTATCATCCATGCGAGTCAACAACTGTGCTAAATTGAAATTGTAGAGTTGATTAAACGACGTATTTAAGGCCCCATAAAAGAAAGCAAAGCCAGGCAGGGAGGGAGCGGCGTGCGGGGGGTGGCGGGTGGGGAGGGTTTATCTCACCACGAGCAGCAGGCTCAGCCACTGATCTAATCAAATTATTCAGCATTAAAAAACTGCCAAGGCATTCCAGTGCTGCAGTTTCCAGAGGCCCAGCTGGGATCAAATGCTAATCAACACCTCCACGATATTTATTCCCACTGTCAGTCTGGTACGTGTTTGTTTTCCGAGCGCTGCATACTAAACTGAAGGATCAAGATGAATCGGTGGAGATGGAAGATGATGAGCAGCCAGGCTAAACACAGGGAAAAACGCTGGCTACTGGGAAATGGAGACGGCCGGAGAGGTAGAAGGGTGGAGGGAGCCCTGGTGGCAGAGGGGATGGTGACCCCAGCCCCGGTGCGATGCAGCCAGGATGTACCCAGTGCTGGCAGAGCCTCTGCGCTGGGTGCCACGGCCTCGCACCTTCTCACCTGGCGGCTGCTGCTGCTCTGAAACCCCTTTGGTCCTGGCAGCATCACGGGGCTGGTCCTGCACCGGCCCCTCAGCACCCAGGGGACAGCCACACTGCCTGGTGTCCCTCGGGACCCTCGGGGTCCGTGTGTCGACAGCAAGGTCCTCCTTAAGCACCGGCAACCAGAGCACTGGGAGACTAATTAATTTCCTTTTTGTTTTTCAGAGTTTCATTTTTAAATTACAGTCTTCCCTCCTCTCTAATAAATACTCAACAATTAAAGCTTTTTTTTCCCTGACATGCGATTCCAACATCTCAGTGTCCCACCCTCCTGTCACCTTCCCTGCCATAAACAGATTCGTAAAAACTGCTTTTGACGCCCCAGCTGCCATTAGCCACTTAAAATCCCATAATTATCATCCTATCATGGGCCTGTTAACGAGCAGTAAAAATAAGGCCATTGAATATGGTAATTTATTCGTAAATTAGCCTAATGAGAATAGGTTTCAGACACTGTTTACTTTCTAGCTGCCTGTTTCGGTGCGGTGCAGCCTGGCTGCGCGGGGCTGCAGAGCCGGCTGCGGGAGCCTCAGCCTGGGGGGCAGATGCAGCTCCCGGCCCGGGCTCCCCGCACATCCCCGCACATCCCCGCTCCATCCCCGGCCTCCCCGCACATCCCCGCTCCATCCCCGGCAGCAGCACCGGGGGCCCACGGATGCCTGAGACACACAACCAGCTCAAGGCAGTGACCACGAGCCTGGCACAGGGCAGGTTCCTGCCCACAAGTCCCTGCACTTCCATGGCCTGGGGAAAACCACCAGGATAAATGGGAATAAACGCAGCAGAATGGTGCCCTGCCGGTGCCCTGCGGTGCGAAACGGGGAGCTGGGCAGGGTCCAGCAAAGGGGAGGTCGTGGTGGGAAAATGGCTGTTCACCTCCTCAGCCTCACTGTGGCTTATTAAGGAGACCTGGGTGGCTGTTTTTAGCAGTTGTCCCACATCCCATAGGGCCATTCCCACAGTGGGATCACACCTTTGTGTTTCTCTCGGGGAAGGCGCCATCGTCTCTTCACACACGTGAAAGGTAAAAACTCTTTGGTGGCCAAGCATCAGCTACAGCCACCTCCTGCTCCTCCAGACTCAAATGAAGGAAGGAAGAAGAGACCCAAACTGACTGTGCTTTGAATTCAGTACTGACAGGTCTGAGCACTCCGGCACCTGGGCGGCTTATTTTTTCCCATCTCTGTCTTAGCAAACAGTTATTCTCAGGCAGTAGAGTGGTAATAAACCCCTGAGTGAATGAGGATGAGAGGTCCTTTCAGGGAAGAGGTGAAGAGCTCTTGACTATGAGCCTTTCACCCTCTAGAGTATTTTCATTCCTAGGCTGGCTAAAAGCCAGGAAATAAATCTGCACGGCAGGAGCATCTCGGCTGCATCGCTGAGGAGCCGAAGCGGCAGCACCCTGGGCACTGGCACCCAGCCCTGCTCCCAGTGCCCCCAGGGAGGCTCAGAGCTGCCCCTCTGCTGGTGTCTCCCACCCAGCCAAGGTCTGGCTGTGCCTGTGCCGCCAGTGACAGCTCAGTGTGCACACACAGCCACCGAGAGGGTGGCACTGAGGGCTGAGGGGACGTGAACACCACACTGGCTTGACAGGAGCCTGTGCTCCTGGGTGCGCTCCAGCCAAGCAGCACTTTCTTCCCATCACCAGCACCCACCTGCCAGTGGGGACTACAAAAATCAGGGCCAGGAGGCTGATGTCACAGAAAAAGCCGTGAATTTATCGTTCTGTGGAGAATTCTAACTGGTTTCCGTGCCTGATTTCTGTGTGGTGCAGGAGGAGTGAGATGATAACAAAGTCTCTGTCGTGGTCCTGGCTGTGCTGCCCCCAACAGCTCCTCTTGCCAGACAGCAGCTCCCATAAACACACTCCGTGGTGGCTGCACTCCTGCCTTTCCATCTCCTAATTTAATTACAACTTGTTTCTTTACTAATTATAATGCTCAAATCAGA